>JAJGOT010000219.1:0-370000 GCA_022457155.1 Cladopsammia gracilis
TGGGTTGTACGATTTGTACACTTGATGCATAATCGCAAAAGAATGCTTAGAATGCCCCAACCCCAGAAGATGGCCGATTTCATGAAGAGCAACTGAGAACAGATTTGTTCCAGTCGCAACGCCGTCGGTGAAGATTTCATCATCATCGAAGTGCACGATTCCATCTTCAGTAAAAAACGCATGTGCCAGAGCGCCTCCTGCATGATCGAAAAGAAACGAGCAAGGGCTGTGTTGACCAGTATGAAATGACAACGTGATATCAGAGCTTATGTATGAAGCGTTGTCTGTAACATCGGAGAAGTTTAGCGGGCTGATTCTTTCCCATTCCGAAAACGCCTTCCTTACGATTTCTCGCTGCTGTGTTGATGTCAGGCCCCCATTGGATGCATAATTTAGCATCTTATAGGTAAGATGCATCTTGCTCCATTTGTCACCAGAAACGGAGAACCTTTTAACTCTCCTAGAGTGAAAATTCTCTTTCTCAATATCGACATCTGGGACACCACATCTCGACTTCTGCATTTCCTCGACAGTTTTATCGTCGAGATTTCCCGTGTCTTGGATTTCTGATTGCTGCTGGAATAGTCTCAGAGCGTCTTTAAGGTTATGTTTCCCATCTTTAGCTGGTGACAAGTAGTTGTACTTCTTAAGATAATTAATCGCAAATCTCCGTTGGATGTCACCGTTTATCGGGGCTGCACTTGTAATTTGGAGACATGTTACATTGAGAAACAGTAGAAAAAGAATTTGCAACATTGTCCAACGATGTCTTCCAATGCTGGACGTGTGTTTCTTTGGCAAGTGCGTGCTTTTTGTTTCTCCGTCACAGAGTCTTCCTGGTTCTTTTGGAATAAACAAGTGTATGACAAGCAATAATATAGCAGTCCAATTACCTTGAGTTGCGCTGTACGCATTTTCTTTTCGATAACCCTGGAATAGCAACAATAATATGAGATTAACAAACAAGAAATTCTAAAACACAAAGTCGATACTTTCGATAACTCTTGGAACAAAATATTGCTTTGTAAAGACGTTTATAAATGTTGTTAGATTGATGTACTTACATCACACAAGTTAGCGCTGATATTATCCGAACCCGGGATTCCATCAATGGTTGCCAAGCGTACGCGGGAATTATCAACTAAAGACAAAAAAATCAAGACATTGATTTATAAAAGCTACTGTAAAATTCTTTAATAATTCATAAGGATACTAACAAATAGAAATGAGCCATTCTAATCACATGATTGCTCTGTATATCAGATACAACTCACTAGTTGTTGTATCTAATTTACATTCCAGATAGAACTCACTAGTAAGTAAGTATAGTAAGTAAAGTAAGTTAAGTAAGTGAGTGAGTGAGTGAGTGAGTGAGTGAGTGAGTGAGTGAGTGAGTGAGTGAGTGAGTGAGTGAGTGAGTGAGTGAGTAAGTAAGTAAAGTAAGTTTGATTTATCTTAGCTTGCAATCTTTTTTTTTTTTTTTTTTTTTTCAGAAATCGACCAAGGTAGACCACCGATCAAAGTCAAGTTTGAAATTCCTTACTTCACAGTATCTGGCATACAGGTAACTTGACATAAAGGCTCACGGTATTCTAATCGAGTTTAAAATATCACTTGTAGTGTAGGCGCGAGTTTCAGCCCTTCGAGGGAGTTCGGTTTTTCATCCTCTTCTCAGTGCAAAGGAGCGGGTGTAGTGTAAATCCTTTTAAATTACATTTGAACTCATGTCATTGTCAGTACTTATTAGAGTATGGGATATTAAAAAAAAATGCCTGGCGGATCGAGGCCCTCCGACGAGTTACGAACATCACTCAAAGATTTCCCGACTGTTTTCGAAATTATTCCGAAGATTTCCGAAAAGGTCCCGAAGACAGTTCATTCAAATCTCACTTGTAGGGGATTCCTTAAGGTCGCGGGGAACAGGACACTCATCAGTATGCATTTATTTAAAGAAAATATACGAAGTGCGACGACTAATACCGACAATACGCGACATATTTATGAAAAGGTCCCGCAAAATTTTCCGTTTCTGCCTGAATAATCGCACGTGATTCAAATCGTGCGGCACCAACTTTTTGTGAATTTCAAGTGTTTTAATAATCAAAACCAAGAAAATACAAAATGAATTCACGTGGCAACGCATTGTTCTTTTCTACGTGCAGCGTGCGTGCACCCCGTGGAGTAAAATTGCCAAAATTACCATAATTATAGTTTTTGTATTAATCAGTTCACTTGTGTTTGCTCGGGAAGCCTTCGGAAACGTAAAAACAAGCAATTTTGTGTCCAAGAATTCAGCGCGGATATAGAATTTCATGAGTTGACGCTGTAGGGAGGTAAACTAGGCGTATTATAGATTGTCATATCTGAATCTAATTTTTTTTAAATAGGCTTTCAAAGGGAAGATATGAGGCTTCAAATTCTAACATGGACAATTTTACTCCTTTGAAAGCTAATAACTTTTAATTAATGGTGAAATCCAAAAATTGGAGTTAGATATGACACAATAGAGGTTTTGACGGATCAGTGAGTAGTGAAATCAACTTGCTTTGTGTTCTTCTCGAGGAGCAAACTTGGACACAAAACCACGTTTTAAAAAAATACCTTTAGTGGCTTGCAGCAATGCCGCAAAGCGCGATCCCTTTATTAAAAAAAAAAAAAAAACAATCCTTATGCACTTCCATTATTCGCCAATATCTCTGTTAAATTTAGCGAAATCGGCTTTCAAACGTTCATGATATAACGTTTTTTAAAGTGATATCCCTGCCAAAATTTTGTCTTATGAATTTATTCATGACCAGGTATCCCCTGCGACCTTAATTCTCTTTAAGGCGATGTTACACGAGACGATTTTTAACGACAACTTGCAATGCAAATGAGGTGCTGAACCAATCAAATTTTGTGCAACCTCATTTGCATTGCAAGTTGTCGTTAAAAATCATCTCCTGTAACATCGCCTTTACACTGATGTGATGACCAATGCAAACAGTTTTTAATAATTAATTTCCTTTATTTTTTTCCCTAGGTTCGTTATCTAAAGATTATAGAAAAGAGTGGCTATCAAGCACTTCCGTGGGTCCGTTACATTACACAGAATGGAGGTACGTTAAGCATTGCTTTGGTTTTGCATTCCTGCGCTTTGTGATTGGCTAAAAAATCTCGCGCCACCTTCTCAACCAATCAGAAGTAAAACCAAACCCAATCTTGACTTGCTCCTACGCAGTGTCCCGCGCTTAGCGCCGGCTACATGTAATTGTTTTGAGTTCTGATTGGTTCATTAGATTGTCTGCGACTGTTGTAATTGGCCAGAGTAATTTATATATTATGGTTTTGATTTCAGGACACTCAATTGAATTGGGGGTTTGCACTTACGTCATGTCAAAATTCAGAAGCATTAAACAACAGATTTCGATTCTAAATATTTATGTAATTGTAGAGAGTTTAAAATTACACGCTGGTCCAAAGTTTGGAACGCAAGAGCATTTCGTTCAAGAGTTTTAGTCGAACAAGTATTAGACATTTTTAATAAGAAATGTATTGAGCGGCCATCTTGGTGCCTCACTTAGGCCCCGTCCACACTAATCCGTTTTCAAACGAAAACGGAGCTGTTTTGCTCCGGATACGGCTATCGTCCACACTACAACGCAGAAAACGATCACTGAAAACGGAGCGATTCGAAAACGCTCTCCAGAGTGGAGCGATTTGAAAACGATGCTTTTTGAAAACGCTGTTTTCTGGTGTGGACGGAGAAAACGATGCTATCTGAAAACGGTTACGTCATCAAAATAGCCAGACCACTCGACCGTGAAACATATCCAAGATGTCGCCATACTTCGCCTGGACTGACTCCCAGTCTACACTCTCGGTGCTTTTCTGCACTTTGTATTCGTTTGTGACTTTCAGAGGTAGCTCGACTTCATCATCAGTCCATGTGAAACAGTCTGTTTTAGGTTTTGGTTGCTTTCCAGCTGTTCTTTGCATCGTTTAGAAGGAAAAATCGAAGAATTCTAAACCAAAACAACACTCAACAACAAAGAATCAAGAATGGCGCCAATTTCGCGGGCCGATATATTGAAATGCGCATGCGTACTTAGGGTATCAAAGCGTTTTCAAAACAATACGGCGTTGTAATGTGGACGGGCGAAAACGATACGAAAACGATAAGTGTGGACGCAAATCTTTTTGAAAATGGAGCAAAACAGCTCCGTTTTCGTTTGAAAACGGATTAGTGTGGACGGGGCCTTAGGGGCACCATGGCGGCCAAAAATTCACCAAAAATCTCATCACAAAATATTATATTCAATTTTAGTTCCATTAAGTCGGCTTATAGGTATCTATAATGCAAAAATAGCTTTCAACTGGTTCAATTTTGTTTATTTTCACGGCTTATCTGAAATAGCTTGACGAATTGAGTGACACATTTAAAACCTTTATTAATCGGAAGCAAAACATCGTTAAAACCTGAAACTTTTTGTGAAAGATTAAAACACTGATATCCACGTACCGTGTTAGAAACAGCTTTGTAGAACGTATACTTTAGATTTTTGAATCCTTATAACGTCATGTGCAAACCACGAATACCTGCTGGCATTAACCTGTTCCAGGCATTCATATAGTGGGAAAAATTGCGAGGGGATAAAAGAGACAAGTAAACTGATCTTTCGCGCCTGTCCCCTTCGTGAGCATTCGCATTATTTTTCTTCGCGTACCGCCTATCTCTCGCTCCGCATTATCTGAACGACTCTGACAAGTTATAGTGGTGTTTGTCTTAACCCTTTCACTCCCAAGGGTGCCACACATCAAAATTAAAGAAAAATTCCAAAATTCATTTTAAAAATATTGCAAAACAAATGGTACCATGCAAAAGTACTGCTGAAGAGGTTTCATTTGAATGGTCACACCATAGGATTTCGTCCACAGACTCAAAAGTTAGAACAAATGGTACCATGCAAAAGTACTGCTGAAGAGGTTTCATTTGAATGATCACACCATAGGTTTTCGTCCACAGACTCAAAAGTTAGAACAAATGGTACCATGCAAAAGTACTGCTGAAGAGGTTTCATTTGATGGTCACTCCATAGGATTTCATCCACAGACTCAAAAGTTAGAACTACACTGCATGTCTCCATAATTGACTCTGGGAGTGACAGGGTTAACACCGGGACCCTTTGTTAGCATACAGCCCCATTCAGAAAAATAATAAACTGGCGTGTGCTCTTGAAAATAAATTAACCTCGGACCTTACAACATTTTTTGTTTTTACAGATTACCAGCTGAGAACGACATGAAGACGTCTTTTGTTACAAAATACAGACTTACCCCCCCCCCCCCCCCCCCGCCCCCCCCCATGATCAAAACGTCAACGACATACGGTGTCATTTGTTGCTCAACTGAACTAAATGTTGAACAATGTTGTGCCTTGTTGAAATGATTTACGTTTCTTTAATTTTGCAATTCATCAACGTTCAACAAGTTGAATGGCCTATTTTAATGGCAGTTACTGCATTTGTTGATTAACAAAAGTCGAGTTGTGTGTCACAGACGTAATACTGTACATGAACTTCTTTAAAGTAGTCCTCTCCGCACGTGACTATGGGATTCAGGGTTGGTAGGAGACTGGGGAGACGAGAAGGATGAGAGATTTCGTGAAGGGTTACATGAAGAGGAGCGTTAATGTTTTTCCAGTCCCCTCCCAATTTTCGAATCTCTTCCGAAGCCCAACTTTCTCCCAGTCGAATTCTGAATCGGACAGTGTAAAACGCAGACTGCAGACCGGGGGTAAAATGCAGACTGAGGGTAAAATGCAGTGGAAAATAGCGAGTTTGGACTAGGTCTAGGATAGGGTAGGGTTTTTTGGTGTTTAGTCTAGAATAGGGTTACAAAATGCAGCTAAAATGGTCTAGTATTGGTATAGGCTAGTGTGTAGTCTGCATTTTACCCCCGGTCTGCAGTCTGCGTTTTACACTAACCGAATTCTCTGAATTGCCCGCGGAGGTGGCTAATATAAATGGTAGCTTCTTAAATAAAAGCAATAACTAGAATTGTTAGTCAGTAAATGGATAGAAAACTTGTAACATCGAGGCAAATGCAGTGTCAAAATAAATAAAGCACGAATCTTTTTTTTAGGACGGTATGCAGCGTTCCTATTGTGTTTTGCTCTACTTAGTTGTGTCAAGCCCAGGTCAAACATGAACGGAAGTCGACGAGAATTGTACCGCCCCCGAAGCAATCTGCGTTCAAACTCCCCCTTGACGTGACATGCGTATCTTCTGTGCTCACAGTCCCCCCGCCCCCACCCACCCTTTAATGGTTTATACCATTAGGGGGTACCTTTTCGAGGCTGGAGGTATAGTAAAAAGGTAGGAAAACCTGCAACGAAACTAATGAAGCTTTATTTTGTATCTTTTATCTTTATTATTTCGTAGCGTATCTGGAAACGAGCTCTTAAAGGACGTTCGCGCGAAAATCTTCTAAAATTGATTTTTTTTCTAAAACTTTTGCTACAGCTATGTAACGAGTTAGTCGTGTCAAAAACGAAACGCAAGCTTAAATGATACTGGGATAAGTCCCTAAGTGACTCCTGATCTATAGCCAAATTCTCCCTTTGTTACATGAGCATATACAAGACAAACTGGAAGGAGAATCTACCAGTTGATCAGAATTCACTTAGGGCTTTATTCCATTCACCCCTTAAATTATTACACAAACCATGCACTACACCGCTCATGTATTTAATAAATACCTGGCAAGCCATTAACAGCACTTTTTCCTGTATTTGTCACAGAATTGAGGCCATTAGATTCAGTGTGATTTGTGCTTAGTGCATCACCATTAGTTCCTCTTGCTGGGTTTGCTTTGGAGATGTCATTCACTGCTGATTGGCTCAACATCTCCAACTCTCGCTGGACATTTTCGGCATCAACTATAAAAAATACAGTCATATGAAAACTTTTACTGATACTGCTCAACAGTGGATGGGTAGATGGTCGGAGCTTAACCTGATTTGTGTAGCATGACTTCAGCAACTACAAGCAGTTGCAAAACGGTTGAGACACTTTCCAAAAAAATGTTCATTCCGTATAAAAGCGACCGCGTAACACAAATGAAATCAATGCCATGCCCTAGTGTCCCCCCTCCCCCTTTCAAGTTTTAGAAGAAACGCTACTTTTTTGCTGAAATTCCCGCTAATTAAGGCTGTTAGTTTGAATGGCATTTTTGATCTGGTACAACATTGATAAGGGGGGAGGGGGTGGGGACTTGATGAAAACCATGTTAGCCTCGAAATATGCACTACAGTACACAATGTCTCAACTCTTTGCAATTGCTTGTAGGGATATTGCTACTCCCCCCTGGATGGGATGCTAGTCCATCACAGGGTGACCTGGTTCATATGCTATGAAGTGACTAGGAGTATTACTACTCCCCCGTGGATGGGACGCTAGTCCATCACAGGGTTACCTGGTTTATATACTATGAAGTGACTAGGAGTATATACTACTCCCCCCTGGATGGGATGCTGGTCCATCACAGGGTTACCTAGTTTATATACTATGAAGTGACTAGGAGTATTACTACTCCCCCCTGGATGGGATGCTGGTCCATCACAGGGTTACCTCCCAACATTTTGTCACTGGTACCCTTTTATACACCTGGGTGGAGAGAGACAATGTGGAGTAAAGTTTCTTGTCAATGGATTGAGAACACGACAGCAGAGACCAGGCAGGCCTTGAACCACTGACATTCAGATGTGAAGTCCAACGCATAAATCACTCCACCACTGCACCTTTACTGAATGACGTGTCTCAGAGAAAATCCAAAATGGTGGATGTCTGACCAGTTTTGTAAAAATAATGTCTGATCATGTGCACCTCTTATTTTATTTGTTCTCTTTAACAATAAACTGCATTGTTATCAGGGCTAGGGGCACTGTTTTCACGACCAATAGTATTGCTGCTTCAGTAAGGCGCTCCTTGACCCTCAAAATGGAGGTTTGAAAGGACACGTGTCCTTCTAAGTAAAAAAAAAATATATAAAAACTTTCTCGCACCTTGAATATGGATATCTTTGACTTCTACAGTACATTCACTCATGATGTCTTCATCACACTGCAAGCGAAGATCGTCTGCCATAAGTGCATTACTCACACCTTCAGATTTCATCACTACATCTTGACTCACAAAACTGCTGGATTCAGAAAGACGTACTGGATTTATGGGTTGATTTTGGCAATTGTAACAAACCCATTTCCCTATTTCAGGACAAAAAGCAATTAAATATTTATCAAAACATAGAATGACAAACGTACTGTATAGGAGATGCATAGTTACCATGACAGGGCTTTCAATAAGATTTTAAGTAGGTGGCTGCCCTTGTGTGGCACCTGTCAGAGAGCAATAATAAGAAACTGAAAACATCTCCCCTTCATAGAGAGATGCATGAATTTTACTGGGTGATTCACAACAGGACACCCGCTGGAGCTCCGGCGGGTGCTGGGTCTTATTGAAAGCACTGCATGATAGCATTCAATGGGTACATTACATGGGAATGAAGTGAATAGGCGGGCCTGGAGTAAATAAGGGGTGGGGGGTGGAGTGAACAAGGGGGTAGGGGGGTGGAGTGAATAAGGGGATAATGGGGGGTAAAAAAGGTGATATGGAGTTTGGGGGGGGGGTGTGGAGTGAATAAGGGGGGGATGCCCAGAGTGAAAACGTTAGAGACTGAATTGTGTTTTTGGCAAGCTACCCGAGGGGAGGGGAGGGGGGGGGTGGGCTAGATCCCTCACTGCAATCTAACATATTATAATATATGTACATTGTGTCTTCTGGCACTTAACAGACAGATTACATGTATAACAATGTCAATGAGATCAGACATCAGGTACAATGTAGCGACTCCCATATGTTTTTGATCAAACTCATCTCATCTCACCACCTGACCCCTGAACAAAATGGCATAGTATGGTTCATTGTGTGTTGGTACAAAGTCTAGCCTTCAGGGCTCTGCAAGTATTTTATGAGGATTTCAGCATGAATGCAAGATTCTTACCAATAGGCATTGACGACAGTGGAGGTACATGGCATTGCATATGATAGCCTTTGTCACAAGCATCACTGAACAATAAACTACTCTGTACAAAAAATAAATTAAAATATTATTAAATTGAAATGAGCTCATGATTACAGCCCTGTACTTGCCAGGTTGTACAGCTTGTCTCATCAATCCTCTTAGTTAATTGAGATCTCATTTACCCCTTACTTAGAATGGCATATAAATATTAATTGAATATATTATTTTTCTAAAAATAATTATCATATTTGGCACTTTTAACCCTTTGAGCCCTAATATCAAAATTTAAATTCTCATTTCTTGTTCCTATACATTTCCTGTAGAAGTAGTGGGGAGAAATCATTTGGATATTAAGAGAATTCATCTTTTGTGATCATGTCCTTAATTCTCATGACCTTTTTGATTGATAACGCATAAATATTACACTGATCACTCTTGTAAGGGCTTAGATGGTTAAAGAGTCTATGTGAAGGCTGATACAGTTTGAGCTTTTTGATTCTTTTAGCCAAATTTTTCAGTGGCAGAAATAATATCGATTAATATCGATTAATATCGATTTTATTGGGCTATCGATTTATCGATTAGTTACGCCGGGGTTAATCACACAAGCTGTGTGTATCGGAGATAAAACAGCAGTGGCGAGAAATGAAACTGATCAAACAAATTATGATACCAATGAATGTTTCAGTTAACTGTACGAGTAACAGCTACGTGCGCCAAATTTCAAATAAAATGATCAAAGGATTCCACAACGGAAATATTCGTTTGCGGTAAAAAAATGCATAAGTTAAAACCATACGCAATATATACCCGATGTAAAATATATTCTGCCTCCTTCTTAGCACATTTCCTAAATCTGTTGTAAGTAGATCAAGCACCATCTTGTATATGGAGTAGTATAATGCAGAATTTGGAAGAAAAGTGTACAGAAATTAACATTTGAAAACTATAGTTATTTTGCTGTGTGATGAAAGGAGAACATTTAGCAGGGTAACCCAGATAATTTGTAAATTTCAATGTTTCCTGCGAACATCATTTCGATAATTGGCGTATTTCCCACAACAATTATGAAACAAGCTACTGCAACGCTTACATACAACTTTAGGAATTTACCACAATAAAAACTTGCTAATTACTCATGCGCGTAGCTCTGTTTTTCTTGTTATTTTTATTTTTTGTGTCACGATTTTGCATGCAAATTTATGCACGCATATTTTAAATTGTACACTTCCGGTTTATTGCTTTGCCACTACACTTCCTGTTTAGTGACTTCCGGCTACTCTCACTTCCGGTAAAGAACGTTACTCAAGTGTCACGACAGCGTCTCCAACAACCCTACTTACATTAGCAATGTTCATGTTTGGTATATATAAGACTTAGAAGAATCATTCCCTTCATTGTGGTACAGCCTTCATTTCCAAAACAATCAATAGTAAAGAACGTGGTTTGCAGGAACGATGACTGAACGAAACGGGTACTCTTCGCCATGTCGGACATCTTCTTATCATATTTATCTATGTTTATTTATGTTTATCATGTTTAAAATATATCATAAAACTAACTTACGCATGCGCATGAGTAAAGGCTGCTAGGAGCCTCTAGTTTCCCAAGGCTTGTTTATGACCGTGAGAAATTATTAGTTGAGGCTACTGGGTTTCCGATCCTATCGGCCGATCACCGACCTTCGTGAGAACAGTATTCAGCAATTGGATAATTGTCGTATCAAGAATTGCGGTCCTTGATATATGTCACTCAGGCGGCTACTCAGCTCTGCCGCAAACTTCAAAATGCCTCTACGGGAAAAGAACGATACTGCAACACCCAAAGTGGGCACATCAAATATACAAAACAAAGTAAATTTGGGATACGGATTTCATTTCGCACCTTCGAAATTGATTATGGTTTAATTTAGTCGTTTGTTACAATTTTTAGTAAACGATTGCTGCTCTCTGTACCGTATGTCAGCCTTTGTTTTAACTTAAAAACAAACACCTTTGAAAAAATTTTAAACAAATAAATACCTTTTCTTGTATCACAGCTGATTCCCCGGCCCAATGCGCTTGCACTGTGCTGTGTTCTGTGTCACCCTCTGATGGCTCCTGTTTGTTATTCAATGAAGTAAATATTTTTCCAGCGCGCGCTCTCGATCCAAGTTTGTCGAGAATATCCACAAAGTTAAGCCGGATTTTCTCTCCTTTCTCGCTGAGGTTTTCTTTGACTAAAACTTCCTCCAAGAACGTGTTTATTCCAGGCAAAGCAACTTGGATCACTACGAAATAAAAAGCGGTTACTGAAATTATTACTTAGGATAATTGATTCACTACATTGAGCAACTTAGGCCTCGGGCAAACGTCGAACTTAACATGTGCCGAATCTAATTCAAATGAGCAAGAACAATAGATTTTGCTCATTTGCATTAGATTCGGCACGTTTGCCGTAGGCCTTAATTATAGCATTCCTTCAATGTATCGACTGAACAGCAAAGAAACCGGCAAAAATAAGAAAATTCTAAACAGCGGTGAACACATTCAGTACAATATAAATGAGGAATACTGTGGGCGCGCGAATCAACACGGAATCAAAGCGTGCAACACTTCGGAACACTTGGGTTTTGTATCAACAGGTTTAAAACGTTAAAATATTGAACCCTGAACTGGCGACTAGCAAACACTACCTGCAAGTTTATCCTGCTCAGAGAGGCCTTTAAAGAACTCTTCAGCGTTCATCGTTCACACTCCATGCTAAAAATATACCTTACTCACACTCCGAGCTACGAAGCAAACAGTGCTGTCCTCAGCAGGGTCACAATTGAAATACGAGCCACAAAACAAGATGCCTGCGGAATGTACACACGACGGACAGTTCGCTTCTCTGCGTATGTTACCGGATATCCTCGGCGCCACGAACTCTCAGATCAATTGGTTTAAGGATGTGTCACTATTTTTAACCCAGACTTTAGCTCGCTCGCGATAAATATCCAGAACTGGAGCGCAGAAAATGAAGATTATTGTAGCTCCGTATGGGGCAGTATAGGTGTGTGTCAGTCTGAGAGACTCCAAAAACTCCAAAATAGGGCTGCGCGTTTCCCGGGGGGGGGGGGGGGGGGGGGGGGGTACTCCCTATAATGGGCTATACGGGGATGCTCCGCCCTAAAGGGGTACCTTTTTGAGGCAGGAGGTATATGAAAGGGTCGTGATTTCACGAGTTGAAGTATATGAAAGGGTAGGGATTTCACGAAGAATAGGAAAGGGTACCGAAAACACGCCGATGACGCATAAAAAAGGTAGGGAAAACTGCCATTTAAGTCTAATAAAAAGGGCCTTTCAAAATAAATCAAACAGACGTACGTAAAGGCTATATGAAAGGAGTACCATTTTCATTAAAAGGTATATGAAAGGGGTACCATTTTCAATGAAAGGTATATGAAAGGGGTACCTTTTCTGTCAAAAACGGTATATGAAAGGGTAAGGGTTTGGACCTTGGGGCGGAGCATCCCCGTACAAAACTTTGTTGGGTACCCCCCCGGGGCGCGTTTAATCACTTTCTCTGATTTAAATGTTAGATCTTCCACTTTACTCGGTGACCTTGGTTGGGATTCTCTGGAGCGAAGGCGTTCAAAGCAACTAGCAATTATTCTCTTTAAGACTCTCCACAATCTTTCTCCGACTCGTCTAAACAGTGTTTTTAATCTTTTAAAGCTACATCCAGTATTCACTCACATAATCTAAGAAATTCAAAATACAACCTTTTCGTTCCCAGACCGAGTACTGAAGCAGGCAAACGAAGTTTCAATATCGCGGTTCTGTCCTCTGGAACAGCTTACCTTTGAGCGCTAAGATACAGCCTACTCTTAGCTCTTTTAAATCATGTATTTAATTTTTATCTAATTTAATCCAGTGATAGTTAATAAAGGATAGTTTTTATCGTTTTTTAATACAATTTTATATAGAAAATTAATTTAGTTAGATAATTTAAATTAGTTAAATACTTAATCTATTGTTGTTAAAAACACGGCTCGATGGAAGAGCATGTATGTGAATTGATACCGTGTCTAAATAAAGTTTACCTACCTACCTACCTACCTACCCTTCCGTGAGCATTTGCATTATTTTTCTTCGCGTACCGCCTATCTCTCGCTCCCCATTATCTGAACGACTCGGACAAACTATAGTGGTGTTTGTCTTAACCCTTTCACTCCAAAGGGTGCCAAACATCAAAATTAAAGAAAAATTCCAAAATTCATTTTGAAAATATTGCAAAACAAATGGTACCATGCAAAAGTACTGCTGAAGAGGTTTCATTTGAATGGTCACACCATAGGATTTCGTCCACAGACTCAAAAGTTAGAACTACACTACATGTCTCCATAATTGACTCTGGGAGTGACAGGGTTAACACCGGGAGCCTTTGTTAGCATACAGCCCCATTCAGAAAAATAGGGAGCTTACGAATCGACGACTTTCGCACGACGACGCCGTTGGATTGCGTGACATGCCTACTGCGCATGATTTTGTGGGAAGTTGCCGGCGTCGAGCCAAAGTCGACGACGTTGTTTTGAGCAAATTGACGGCGTCGCCAAAACAGCAGAACGTGAGGTCAGTTTTCGAAGTTTTCTCTCGTTAATTCGGGGGATTCTGCCAGATAATTCAAGAATCACATCAGGGAGATGTTCTTGACATAAATGTTTCTGACTTTTTGTCTGTTTTCATTCAAGTAACGCCCGAAAATATCAAGTAGAAATATGGCAAGTGAAACAAGTGAAACGCCAAGTGACACGAAAAGGTCAGGATGAGATTGCTGAATGAAAACTCGTTTATGTTAACCACACCTTATTGAAGGATAAGACATTTGCTTTTGTTTAACGAATTTTCAAAGAAATTAAAAGGGGTGTATATTTTATAGTCGGGTCTATAGTTAAAAATTAATAGGAAAATATTTTACTGGAAGCCGAGACTGGAAGTAATACACGCTGCTAGATTTCAAAAAGTTAAGCTTGTAATTCGATGAGGTTTTTTATTCTTGTCCTGAATCGTCTTTTAGCCAGCCTGAAGTTGTAGAAACACAAACTCGGCTTTTCTGCTATGCGAGCAAGCAGATTGATTTATTATAGGGACATGCGTAAATGTCGGGCAGTTTTCGTTTTCTAAGCTTTGTCTATTTTTGGTCGCTTCGGCTGTTAGGATAAGTCTGCCGTAGATATTTCGCATTTTAAACAATTCACTTGTCCAGCTGTCCAAGAGATCCAACACCGCCCAACGATTTGTGCGCGCCCATCAACATCGTCGTCTTCATTAGGAATCGTAAATTCAAATTTATGCAGGACGACGACGCGGGACTATGACGTGACCCAACGCCGTCGTCGTGCAAAAGTCGTCGATTCGTAAGCTCCCTAATAATAAATTGGCGTGCGCTCTTGAAAATAAATTAACCTCGTCCTTACAACATTTTTTGTTTTTACAGATTACCAGCTGAGAACGACATGAAGACGTCTTTTGTTACAATACAGACTTACCCCCCCCCCCCCCCCCACCCCCATGATCAAAACGTCAACGACATACGGTGTCTTTTGTTGCTCAACTGAACTAAATGTTGAACAATGTTGTGCCTTGTTGAAATGATTTACGTTTCTTTAATTTTGCAATTCATCAACGTTCAACAAGTTGAATGGCCTATTTTAATGGCAGTTACAGCATTCGTTGATTAACAAAAGTCGAGATGTGTGTCAGAGACGCAATAAGTAGTCCTCTCCGCACATAACTATGGGATTCGGGATTGGTAGGAGACTGGGAAGAGGAGAAGGAAGGATGAGAGATTTCGTGAAGGGTTACATGAAGAGGAGCATTAATGATTTTCCAGGCCCCTCCCAATTTTCGAATCTCTTCCGAAGCCCAACTTTCTCCCAGTCGAATTCTGAATCGGACAGTGTAAAACGCAGACTGCAGACCGGGGGTAAAATGCAGACTGAGGGTAAAATGCAGTGGAAAATAGCGAGTTTGGACTAGGTCTAGGATAGGGTAGGATTTTTTGGTGTTTAGTCTAGAATAGGGTTACAAAATGCAGCTAAAATGGTCTAGTATTGGTATAGGCTAGTGTGTAGTCTGCATTTTACCCCCGGTCTGCAGTCTGCGTTTTACACTGACCGAATTCTGAATTGCCCGCGGAGGTGGCTAATATAAATGGTAGCTTCATAAATAAAAGCAATAACTAGAATTGTTAGTCAGTAAATGGATAGAAAACTTGTAACATCGAGGCAAATGCAGTGTCAAAATAAATAAAGCACGAATCTTTTTTTAGGACGGTATGCAGCGTAACTATTGTGTTTTGCTTACTTAGTTGTGTCAAGCTCAGGTCAAACATGAACGGAAGTCGACGAGAATTGTACCGCCCCCGAAGCAATCCGCGTTCAAACAACCCCCTTGACTTGACTGGGTATCTTCTGTGCTCACAGTCCCCCCGCCCCCACCCACCCTATAATGGTTTATACCATTAGGGGGTACCTTTTCGAGGCTGGAGGTATAGTAAAAGGGTAGGAAGAACTGCAACGCAACTAATGACCTAGGTACCTGGTGTATCCGGATCATAATGTATGGTACTTCATGTATCCCTTATTGTAATGTATTTAGATATATTGCACTGTAATTTAGGGTCGGATTTTAGTATTTAGGTTTAAGCACTGATTCCAGTATTTCCAGTGTATCGAAAGGGTTAGTTCTTATATATGGTCTGGGCTGGCAGCACTTATATCCCTTAAAAATTACGGTTTCCGGCAGCTAGTCCTCGGAGTGTGCATGGAGCAGATCATACTGCCCGGGTTCGATTCCCTATTCTGCTGTTTTTATCTTTTTCCACTGAAATAAAAACTAAGTGTTTTTAAACACTTACAATACACTAGAGTGATTTTACTTCATCTGTGAAATAGTTAGTAGAATAGTACGCACTATTAGACTATAATTCCATTGTTTCCTTTTGTTTAATTTGGACTATCACACACTAATTGTTAGATAGTGTTTCACAGATGAAGTAAAATCACTCTATTACACTTGTATTTAAAAATACAAAAATAATAAGGGATACACCAAGTACATACCACTAATGATGTTTTATTTTGTATCTTTTATTTTTATTATTTCGTAGCATACGTGGAAACGAGCTCTTAAGGACGTTCGCGCGAAAATCTTCTAAGATTGATTTTTTTCTAAAACTTGCTACAGCTATGTAACGAGTTACTCGTGTCAAAAACGAAACGCAAGCTAAAATGATACTGCCTCAAAACGCTCCTTGCGTGCCTGATCTCAAGGTCATAATTTTATGGCCATGAGTGAGTAGTGGGTGTGTATGCGTTTTTAGCGATAACTTTATTTCTTGACGAAGGAATTTTTTTTTTACAACTCTTCTATTTCAAAGAGGGTGATTTTAACAGTACAATTATGCGCCATGCTCGTTAAGGAGGAAACAACCATCTATTCATTTGGCCAACTTGTCCTCAAAGAAAACCCTCTTGGTTTCGACTGTGCGCGCGCTAATGATGCAAGAAATTACGCGCAGTAGTGATGCACAATGCAATACTTAGGGATCACCTTAAAGGCACAAAAATGATATGGAAAAACGGAATAACGCCATTGCAAGCGTTTTCCCAAACACCGTTGTTGGGTATCCCATCGCCCGGCGCAAATCAACGAAAGCAAGCGAATCACAGCTGCCAGCATTAACTGTCAAAACTAACAACTGTCAAAGTCTTTTATTGTTTTCAGTCAGCGCACAATCCATTGTCCACACGACAACATTACGACCCTCCGTCTTACACGAATTAATGCATATGGGTATTTCTTGCTCTTTACTTACAAATTTTAAGCTAAATTAGAATTCGAAACCGTAACAATAATGAAAACTATTATGGCATTTCTTACTTTTAATGAAAAATATTATGGCTTTTCTTACTTTCACATCTTTCACACAACTTAATTACTAAACCCTTTCACTCCCAGAGTCAATAATGGAAACACGTGTAGTTCTAACTTTTGAGTCTGTGGACGAAATCCTACGGTGTGACCATTCAGATGAAACCTCTTTGGTAGTACTTTCGCATGGTACCACTTGTTTTTACTATTTGGAATTTTTCTTGAAATTTCATTTATGGCACTCTTGTGAGTTAAAGGGTGTTAAGTAACTGTATGTCATGCAACCTTAACTATCACACAATGCGTTTTCAAAATCGGAAACGACATGTAAACCGGATTGAAAAGGTTCAATGTTTCAATCCTATTTCTTGGGTGTGGTTCAAATTCACTTTTGTCCCAAAAAGTAACAAAACATTCTTGAAAAGAAACTTACAAAATTCTATTTGCGAACACACGATACAGTCGAATAACGATAACCCAAACCATACACAGTTAACCCATCTTTACTGTTATAAAAATCGTCCATTCACCTTGTAGTTTTTCTAATTTTGTCACTTCGGCTCGAACAGAAAAACCAACGATATTGCCATTAAGAACACCTTAAAATTAGCAAGACCTTTAAATTTAAGCGTCATATCTTGTTAAGAAGCGAAGATATAGATCAGTGAAGTTTGAATATTTTACAGTCGTTTGTATGGCGGTAGGCAAGATTAGCGTACCGCTATATAAACATCTCAGTCCAAATTCACTGACCTATATCTCAGCTTTTAGGCAAGGTATAAAGCTTAGATTTACATGGTTTGTTAATTTAAAGGTGCTCTTTCCAGCAGTATCGATGGTTTGTTTGTCCAAGCAGAATTTATCAAAAAATAAATAGCAAAACTACCATGTGGTGTATTCGACCCTCGACAACTAAACTAAGTGCACTCTTTTTTTTTTATATAAAGAACGTTAAATATTTTACTTGAGGCTGAACTGGAACTAGAGTGATTTTACTTCATCTGTGAAATACTATCTAACAATTAGTGTGTGATAGTCAAAATTAAACAAAAGAAAACAAAGGAATTATAGTCTAAAAGTGCGTACTATTCTACTAGCTATTTCACAGATGAAGTAAAATCACTCTAAACGTTCTTACGAAATTGTATAGTATTTCGGTAAATCATACTTCTGAATGAAAAAAAAAAAAAAAAAAGAAAAAGAAAGAAAGATGGACCCAGTTCTACCAATTTCCTAATTGTTATACAAATTTGCTATTTACAGCCATGCTCCGTCACGCGTGACCAGTATTTTTGAAAATTTGAATGGATTTTTCAAGTTTACGCGTCGATTTTGTAAATTCATTCCTAGATTCGGAATTCCCGTAAGAATTTTACCGCATTTTCGGAAACAAAGAGCAACAAAATATCATTTTATCTGAAATGTTACATATCCGAACATTATTTGTTTTTTTGTTTTTTTAATGCGCGTAGCTAAGTTATTTTTCCGTTAACTCGTGGCTTTCAAAGTGTTTTCCAGAGAGATCTTCAAGGTTTCATTCAAATCTCGGACGTTACAAAGAAATATTCAAATGTTCATTTCAGTCTTGTGATTACTGGTCACGCGTGACGGAGCATGGCTGTAAAATGAAAAAAGACCTGCAACGTTGCTAAGGCCCGGTTCAAACGTCGATCTTCACATGTGCCGAACCTAATGCAAATGAGCAAGAACAATAGATTTTTCTCATTTGCATTAGGTTCGGCACATGTGAAGATCGACGTTTGAACCGGGCCTAACCATTCAAGCATTTTGGGCTCAGTTGATCTATAAATTTTCTCTGACCAGATTATTACCCTTTTGTTATTCTTAGTTAGCTAACTGTAAAAATAAGACGACAAAATGAGGACTTTCTCAACAAAATCTCAACCTGGGTTTTTCTTAGAATCCCAGCCTCAACGTTCTTATAAAAAGAGTTCTTACAAAATGACAATACTTTGGCATGTCGTCCATAGACTCAAAAAGTTACAGCCACCCTAATTTGTGAAAAATTACTACCTAAGTTTACAAGTAATTAAGTAAGTAAATTACTACCTAAGTACTGTCATTGCTTCAGAGTTTGACATTTCCTTCAATATGAAGAAAATTCTAAGATCATCTACATATAGTAAGACTTTAATAATTCGTACAACTAGGTGAAACATTTTAATCTAATTTATCTAAGATCGTGAAACAATGAGTTTTGTGGAATTGACAGCTGATACGGGACGGACCATTTAATTTTTGTGGGAGGGGGGGGGGGGGGGGTTTGGGCAATTACCAAAAAAAAAATCCTGCAGAAGAAATTTAAGAGAAAAAAATTCGTGCACAAGAAAGCACCTGAAAAAAAAAAAAATTCAAGCATTAAGGTAAAAAAAAATTCTTGCAAATAGTGATGCTGAAAAAAAAAATTCATGCTCAGAAGAAATTGCCCAAACCTCCCCCACCCCCCCCCCCCCCCCCCCCCACAAAAATTAAAGTTGCAACTACCGCTAGCCGTGATTGTGAAATGTGGGTGAATGTTTTTAGAAAGGGCTAAACGCTGCATTTAAACACTATGCGCAGGGCTGTCACTAAGGGCCGGGGGTCGGGGATTTCTCCTGGCTACTATGAGCGTGACACCCAGCTACTTTCATGGGAAAATAGAAGGAAACAAACTCCCCAACTGCTTGATTCCCCGCCTACTAATTGCATTTACCCAGCAACTTGAAATCTTAGTGACAGCCCTGCTATGCACAGTTATGTCCAGGATTGCGGATAATTAGATGCATGGCAAATTTAATAAGCGTCACAAAGTGTCCTCTTGCTCTTCTACTCAACTTCAACATCACTTGTTTTCAAAAATACAGACAAAAAACGTCACGAAGTGTCCCCAAAATTCTGCTCTTTAAGTAAAGATAAACACGTGCGTTTACCATAACCTAAAAATAACACTAACACTTATGCTTACCTTACATTTAAAAAAAGATGGTAAGCACTTAGACTTAACGGGACACTTCGTGTCGGATATCAAAATTTGTCATGCATCTTATTATCTGCAATCCTGGACATAAGTGGCTATGCAAGCGCATATCCATTACCTCTTAAATATAGCATGCCTTAAATTATGTTGTGGTTACTGTATCTACTGACAGGGTAGTGTCCCAGCTGAAATAGTGTAACGGGTTTTCGTGATTATGGACAGGAGTTTGCTTTTAGCTTGTCATATTATTATCTTGAAATAGGAAGACCAAATCACGAAAAGTGATGAACGCAAAGAAATATGAACTAAACAGACAACACAACGGCTAAAAACCTCAAATTTCAGCAGAATAGCAATTTTAAAATTAAGGCCCGTTTACACATGCGATATTTGATGTGATTTTTGTCGCGCTCTCCAATGCAACTTTTGTCGCCAGTGTAAACTAGCAGCGATTTACTGTGCGATTCGGGTGCGACATTTGCTTTGATTTCCCAAAATCGCCGCCAAGTTGCTCATGTTCAAAACCTCTGCGACATCGTGCGACAAATCGCGCCCAAAATCGCACTGAAATCTCCACCCATTTACACGTGCGATTTGAAGATGCAACTTGCGCGCGACAAAAATTGCACAGAAAATCGCCTGCGTAAACGGGCCTTTAAAGGTCTGTCGCAAAATCAAATTTGATATAACTTTAATCCACTTCCTTCCTTGTAATCCTGCACTTTTTCTCCAAACTACTGCTTCTGTCTTGCTCTATAGAATCTTTTTTTATCCAATTTAGTTGTATATCAAGTGGCATTTGGTGATATAACGTGGAAATTAACTAAACATAATTTCATTATTTCAGCGGAACACCTTCCCTCCAATGGTCTCAAAGACCCACTGTTGCCTTCTTTTGAAGCTACTCCTACAATTGAATGCAAGGTTTAAGGTGGTAATTGTCTTCATTAATACATACATGTATTCCGTGTTGAAAATAAATGGAATAGCACTTTCGTTAACTAAGAGTAAGCAAAATAATGCTCTTTTGGCAAATTTCGTTTGACTGGAACCTTTCACATAAAGAATTCAGATTGCAGCTACGCATAAGTTCGTTTAAGTATGATTCCTAAGCCAAAAAAGTCAACTGGGATAATTAAACTGAATGGTCCTCGATCAACGCACCCTCATATAGCAAATAGAACAGATAGAAAAATATGTTCATTGTGCGAATGAGGATCCACTCATACTCTAGTACTTACTCTAGTATTTTGTGATTACATTAATTTGTTTTTCTAGCCATTATTTACAAAAGTTGTACTTGGAATGGAAGGAATAATATAAAGAATGATCACATCAAATTCCAATTTGGAAATCAATAGTCTGCAATGAGAGGCAGCTGTATTCACAGACTAGGAAATTAACGGCACAGTTTGAATAAAAAATATATCTTCAGGTAATTACATGTCTGCAAGAGCTATCGGATATTACAATTAAAAAATGTCTCAAAAATGAGACATCTCAACTTTTAGACTTTCAATTTATTGATTTCCTAAAGAAAAGACAAGCAAATTTACTCTTAATGCTAGCCAAAACTGTCTGACACAGACAGTTACAAACTTACCAGACATGATGTGGTTATGAATAAAAAATGGCACAAAAAAATTCTAATTCCTAATAATTACTTATAAAAATTGCAACTGTACATTAATTAATTTATTATTTTGTTACGAAGGTATGGTGCCATTTTGACTTTGAAGACGGGCAACGTGAACGTAAATCTTCAAAGCAGGCCCTAGTTTGATTGACATACCCGTCAGCACATCATTTCTGGACATCAGAAGCAATGCTTTGCCATCAATTTCCTACAAGAGAAATGAGGACACAGGAATCAGTAACCACAGTCAGTGACTGCATGTCTTGTACGAATTATGTAAAGGGAGAGATAAGCTTCTGTAATCTGGTAGTTTCTTGGTGTTGTGGATGGTGTGATCACCAAATGACGTAAAACAAAAGACTCAAAAGACACTGAACAATACCCACAGCACAACACAAAAGCTAACCAACAATGGCATCTGCAACACCAAGAAACACCCTGTAATCTGCTGTATAATAGCTCCCTTTTGGTCATTTTAAATCTGTTTTACTCTTCAATTCTTTGACTTCAAACTCAGTATGGAAAATTAAAACTGATCTGTGGACTTCCAGGGTTGTCCACAACTTTTCAAGTAGCTGTCAAAAATTTCTGAGTAGCCGGATAGCAGAGTAAAGAAACAAATAATTTGTCTTTAAAAAAATATATTTATCACAAAAGTAGCCGGCACAAACGACCGAAGTAGCCGGTTAATTCTGCCGGCTGCTGGCTGTTAGGGACAACCCTGCGGACTTTGATCTGTGGACTTAACCTTACGGAGATGGCTCTTAAGAGCCCTTTGATTTCTGTAAATTGATGTAAGCACCTAGTGCACAGAAACTGTTAAACCCACGGCAGATGAGAATGAGAATTAACAAGAGTTCAAACTCTCACTCCTGGGTGACTTTCATGGGCACTCGAAGAGTTCGAATCGGCTCAAATTTCCATTGGTATCTATGGGAATTCTGAGCTCTCGCTCTAAGTGGCGTCACTCTCATGGACTCTCAGGCACTTTCAAAGAGTTTCAACCCTCATCAACAGAACTAAGTCTATAATTTGGCCTGGGCTTTGATATTATTTTTAAAATACACATGTGGTATGAAATGGAGAATTTTAAAGGCTATTCTCACCTGGTTTTGAAACGACTTTGCCTCTTCAGGAAATCCCAATGAGCTGAAGAAAGAAACTACCTCAGTGACTGTCCATGCTGAAGTGTCGGGAGGTAGATTACTTTTCCCTTTTTCTGTATCTTTTGCTGTATTACGAGTTATGGGTGATCCTTTCTTTGGGGAACCTGAAAAAAGGAAAAAGCTATTGGTAACTTAAAATTAATTGTTCTGGCTTGACTATACAAGCTCTGCAACCTTACAAAAGATTTGGCTCCGATTGCTGGCCCCAGGTTGAGGATTGTAACAAAAATTCTTTCAATTCTAAGAAGAATTAAATGCTCCAAAGATACAGCCAACCCTGGTAACAATGTAAGTAGCATGATGTGCATGTCGCGGCTAAAGATCAACAAGGTTTCTGTAGCATGAAGCAACTTAAAGGAGTATTGCGAACTGCTGAGTAAACAATTCTCAAGCATTACTCCGTGGAGTCACGTTCAAATTCCGCACATCTCGTATTTATGTCACGCTATTTGATCGATCATGTTGATATTGTTAATTTATTCGAAATCCATCACCGATTCTCCAAAATGCCTGTGTTAAAACAATCCTGATTCCTTGTAGTAGGTGGTTTCAAGGATTTTAAAGCGAAAAAAATATACAAAGTTATGCTTCTTTCTAACAGTAACAGGGGTGGCGAATGGTAAATCCGAGACTCGCCGAGACGCCGAGACCCTTGTTTCAAAATCCGAGACCGCGACCGCAGCTACGTTATAAAATCCGAGCCCGAGACCCAATGCGGGGAAAAACCGAGCCCGAGACTCAGTGCCAAAAATATCCGAATCACCTATCAAACAACCGAACAAGGATGAAGAATCAATCAATCAAGAATGCTTAAAAAAAGTATCCGAGACTCCGAGACCTTGAAGAAAAAAAATCCGAGACTCCGAGACAGTAAAAACACCAGCCAAACGAGACTTTGAGACTTCAAACAAAAACTGCCGAGATTTCGAGACCGGACCAAAATTTTCCGAGACCCACGATTTTGAAGGTACCATTCGCCACCCCTTCTTATTTATACTCGCTCTGTAAGGGACTGGAGCGAATAGAATTAGATATAACTAAGACCTTTCACGCTGCCTCATTTTGTTCAGTGGTGTGTGACAAATTTTTTTTTTCCGTATGTGTGACAAATCTGTGTGACAAATTTAGTTTTCGCGTCTGCGTGCCAACTTTAGTTTTCCGTCTGTGTTACAAGTCTGTGTGACAAACTTAGTTTTCGCGTCTGTGTGACAAATTTAGTTTTCGCGTCTGTGTGTCACCTTAAGTTTTCCGTCTGTGTGACATATTTTATTTTCGCGTCTGTGTGACAAATTTAGTTTTCCGTCTGTGTGACAAGTATATGTGATCAATTTAGTTCTCACGTCTGTGTGACAAATTTAGTTTTCGCGTCTGTGTGTCAACTTAAGTTTTCCGTCTGTGTGGCGAGTCTGTGTGACAAATTTAGGTTCCCCGTCTGTGTGACAGCTTTAGTTTTCGTGTCTGTGTGACAAATTTAGTTCCCGCCTCTGCGTGTCAACTTTGGTTCCCCGTTCGTGTTACAAGTCTGCGTGACAAGTTTAGTTTTCCCGTCTGTGTTACAAATTTAGTTTTCCCGAGAGTGTGACAAGTTTAGTCATCGCGTATGTGTTTTAGTCTTCCCGTTTCTGTTTGTGTGACGGTTTTTGGGTCTCCCCGTTAGTTCTTACGTCCGTCTTACGGGCTTAGTTTCTCGCGTCTGTGTGACAAGTTTAGTTTTCGCGTCTGTGTCAGGTTTAGCTTTCGCGTCTGTGTGACGTCATTTAGTTTTTGCTACCGCGTGGCAAGCTTGGTTTTCGCGTTTGTGCGACGAGTTTAGTTTTTTGCATCTGTGTGACGGCCTTGGTTTTCGCGTCTCTGTTACAAGTTTTATCTTTGAGTTTCCGTTACGAGTTTAGTTTTTGCGTCTGTGTGACAAATTTAGTCTTGGCGTCTGTTCGACAAGATTTTTTCACCTGCGTGTGGAGTTTTCACTATTTTCTCATTTTTTCTTTATCCCTTCGTAGGGTTAAGAGGACCTTCGCCAAAGAGTAGAGTCTTTGCAATCGGCCCTTACTGTTTCCAAAGTCAACCAGTCCTTGGAATCACTTAGACTCCTCGCCTCTCGTCCTGCCGCGCTTCTCGATCCTTTCGCCCTCCTTGCGGCCTTGGAACAACTGTCATACCACGCTAGGGAGGCGAACCATCATCAACGAAGTCAATGAAGTCCACGCCTCATTAAAGTTTGCTTCGTCAATTATTTTGTGTTTGTTTCGCTTGTCTTACTAAGCTAACCGCTGGTATGTCTTCGAAGGGGTCTTCTTATACCCTTAATTTCTCTGTCCCTGGACGGGGTATTTCGGGGCTGCTTCGCGGTTGGCTTTTCCCCTTTTTTCTATCATGTTTCATTGGCGCCTATTTCGTTGTCCTTTTGTTTTAGGCGCCCCGTGCAAGAAACCTAGTTATGATTTCCGCCCGAAGTCTCTTCAAATTTTGTTCAGTGGCGCAATTGGAAAGGGGAAAAGACTTGCGTTGCAGGCACTAACCCCTCGCCCTACATGGTTTCCGAGGGAATCGCTCATGCCACTCCTCAAGGTGTTATTTTCCGAGATCCCAGTAGTTTTGTGGCTGGGGAATTTAGTTGGCACCAGTCTTACTGTAAGTTCATTCTGTCAGAACACCCCGAAGAAAGATGAGATTTTATCCTACATCGTCCGCGGGGTCAATATTTCCGATTTTTTCGTCCCTTCAAAGGCAACTTTCGGGAGAAATTTTACAATTCTGCTACTCCCCCAGCAGCGCTTTTCTCAATAGCAAATCGTGTCTTGATTTCGAGGAGTTTATTAGTTCCACTATCCGAGTTAAAAACGGCTCACTCCTGGTTTGGGGGAAAGTTGGCTCTGTTCAGCCACCCCATTTGGTTTTGCCCCTTACGGTGGAGCCCACTAAGCCTAGAATGTGTCACGATGAGCGTTTTTGAACTTATGGATTAAAGATCTTCCGCTTTCGCTGGATTACATTTCTGACTTACCTCACTATGTGTTTAAGTCTCATTTCCAAACCACTTTCGACGATAAAAGTGGCTATGACCACGTCAAGTTGTCGCCTGACAGTTTCACCTTTGTGGGTTTAGAGTGGAAAGGATGGTATTTTTGCTATAAGACCTACCCTTTGGTTGGAAGGCCAGCGCCTACGTCTATCATACGGTCGGTTTGGCGGCAACATGTCATACCCACTCTCTTGGTGTCCCCTGCAGTTAATATATTGACGACCGCCATGTCGGCCAACTAGCTTTACCCCGAGATCTTCAAGATTCTCTCAAGTGGTCCAATTTTCAGCTTGCCGAGGCTGCCGCTTTTATTGTGTGTTCAGTTTTGGTTCGTCTTGGATACTTCATTGGCCTCTCCAAATCCGTTCCTATTCCCCAGACTAGAATCAGGTTTTTGGGTTTTCTATCTGATTCCAACCTTCAAGCTTTCCTTATTCCACAAGATAAGAGAATCAAGTTTGCAACCCTTCGTGACTCCATTCTCCAGTGCCGAACAGTGTCTATCAAGACACTTCAGCGATTCGCAGGCAAGATTTCCTCTTTCTCTTTAGCTGTCCTGTCTGCTCAGTTGTACGCGAGAGAAGTTTACCGCGCTATTTCTCTGGCAAATCGTTCCTATCGGCCCATCAAAGTTGCTGGTGACTTTCGTTCCGAGATAGCTCATTGGCGGTTTTTAGATTCTTGGTCCGAGTATCTACCCTGGATGGATGAGCGTCATTTAGTAGTGAATGTAACCAGCGACGCATCCCAGTACGCGTGGGGCGGCATAGTTTGCAATCCCTCCGGACCACCTTTGGAGACTCTAGATATTTGGAGAGAAGACGTCAGAGACAAACCTATTGCAGTAAAGGACGCCCTCGCACTCGTCAACACTTTAAGAGCTGAAAAGTCGGTTCTTTCTAATTGTCACGTGGACGCTCACGTAGACTGCCTAGCGCTCATCCAAGCCTGGGAAAGACAGCAGGGGAGCAAGAGTAAACAGCTGAACGATTTCCTCAAGGAATTGTTCCAAACTCTTCTCGCCCAGAATATTTCCCTCTGTTTGCAGTTCGTGCCCTCTCCTCTCAACCAGGCTGATGCTCTCTCTCGTGTTTTGTCTGATAAGGATTGCATGCTTGCCCCCGAGCCGTGGAAGGAGTTAGAAAACCTCTTTGGCCCACACACCATCGACTTGATGGCGCTTGACTCCAATGCTCAAATTGGATGTTCTGGTTCAACGCTTCCTCACTTTACGTCTTTTCCAACACCGGGCTCTCGCGGGGTTAATGTATTTGCTCAAGATGTGGCCAGCCAAGAAAACGCATGTGTTTTTCCGCCATTCATGTTAGTTGGTCCTCTTCTCCGTTTTCTTAACAAGGCCCTGTTCTCGTTCACCATTGTGGTCCCAAAACTGTCTCCTATGCCATATTGGTTTCCTCTTATTCAAGCAAGGGCATGTCATCTTGTTGTCCTGGGCCATAAAGCTGATCACGATATCGCGTTATTTCCATCTGCGCACCACGTTTTTTCCACACGTCCTTTACCTTGGGATTTGTATGCTTTCAGTATTACCAACTCGCTTCCGTCTGTCCTTTCTTTAGATTCAGCGACCTAGAATCTGGAAGCCAGCAGCTCCATGCCTTGATTGTGGCTACCTTAATGATGCCGACCTGGGGGCGGATGTGCAGACCTGGGACGGATGTGCCGACCTGGGGTGGATGTACTTACCTGGGGTGGATGTGCCGACCTGGGGCGGATGTGCTGTCCTGGGGTGGATGTGTCGACCTGGGGCGGATGTACTCACCTGGGGCGGATGTGCTTACCTGGCGCGGATGTACTCACCTGGGGTGGATGTACTTACCTGGGGTGGATGTACCGACCTGGGGTGGATGTACCGACCTGGGGCGGATGTGCCGACCTGGGGTGGATGTACTCACCTGGGGCGGATGTGCCGTCCTGGGGTGGATGTACTTACCTGGGGCGGATGTACTTACCTGGGGTGGATGTACCGACCTGGGGCGGATGTGCCGACCTGGGGTGGATGTACTTACCTGGGGTGGATGTGCCGACCTGGGGCGGATGTGCTGTCCTGGGGTGGATGTGTCGACCTGGGGCGGATGTACTCACCTGGG
Source organism: Cladopsammia gracilis (assembly GCA_022457155.1). Lineage (NCBI taxonomy): Eukaryota > Metazoa > Cnidaria > Anthozoa > Scleractinia > Dendrophylliidae > Cladopsammia > Cladopsammia gracilis. The sequence continues at coordinate 27,874 of JAJGOT010000219.1, forward strand.
GCGGATGTACTTACCTGGGGCGGATGTACTTACCTGGGGCGGATGTGCCGTCCTGGGGTGGATGTACTTACCTGGGGTGGATGTGCCGACCTGGGGCGGATGTACTTACCTGGGGTGGATGTGCCAACCTGGGGCGGATGTACTTACCTGGGGTGGTACGTCAGTGTCCGGGCTGAAAGTACTCCATCTGAAAGTAGATACGGGCCGCACAACCCAAGTGAAAAGTCGTATGAGTGCAATTGTCTTCATTCTTATTTCTCATGAATTTTCGAATTGATACGTATACATCTTTGTCTTGTCTTTAGTGTACAGTAATAATTATTAAAAGAAACATGTTTTTCTCGGAAATTTAAGGTCAGGATCAACGCTTTTTAAAATGAAAATAATGTTTCTTTAGTGTAAATCAATACCAATTTCTTTGTAAGGCATGTCTGTCCCATCTTTTGTCATTATCTTATAAGGAATAAATTTCAGTTCTATATGAATCCAAAGGAGTCTTACAGCATCTATCAAAAGGTCAGAGTTCAATTAAAATAATAGCATACTATTCACGACAGTCCCTTTCACGCTTGCTTAATAAGAGATTGAGATATGCGACCGTGCTTGAGAGAGTAGGAAGTGAAAACGGATAGGGAAAGGGAGGGAGGGGAAAGAAAAGCACTCAAGCATAGGAGGCAAGCGCGAAAGAGAGAGATAACAAGTACGGCTGCCAACAACTGAAGGATTCTTACTTGAACTGGGCCGAAATTAGATGCACAGCTCTTATTTATACTCGCTCTGTAAAGGACTGGAGCGAATAGCATACTATTCGCGACAGTCCCTTTCACGCTTGCTTAATAAGAGATGGAGATATGCGACCGTGCCCAGACGTCAAACGTTACAATGGCCTAACACCAAATAACTCGAGACACTTGCCAATACTCAAACCTAAAACCCCAAACCGGAAAATCCCATCTAACCACCCAAATCTAAAGGAGACATGGCGAGGCAGCAACTCCGATGGTCCTGTAAAACGAAGGTCTTGTGCAGCATTCATGTTATAGGATGCGGTAGGAGCAAGCATGGCACCAACCAAAATGAGCCATAGCGTCTAGAGTGAAGGATAAAAAAAATAGAGAAATAGCCACCCAGGCTCTAAAGCTGTGCAGAGTTTGCCCTCGTAAATTTGAGCGTCTTGCAGATAGTAACGGAGGCGGGACTGTAACTCTGTAAAGTAGAGTTCGCAATCTGCTCAATACGCGTGGCAGAAAACATCTTGCATCCCGGCAAAGAACTCAAAAACTAGAAAACTCCTTTTAAGGAGTCTTTGATTAGCATAAGCGGAGGACAAAGGGATGCTCTGCAATTGGTAAAGACGGCTTCTTACATGGCAAATATATACGATATAAAGGCTGCCAGCTCTTGAGTGGCGAACAGGGCATAGTGTTGGGGAAAACGCAAACGATTGTGCGCGGGAAACTCGCGAGAGACCCACCCAACGGATGGCAACCTGAGCGTCAGTAATCCGACTAGGGCATTAGACACCCTTTCAGGCTACCATGGGAAAAGGGGAGCGAAACAAATAGCGCGGCAGAAGGCGCGGAACAGGATAGGCGAACAGGGCAACCACGGATATGAATTTTAGGCCTTCTAGAGGAGGACATAGAAGTAATGTGGACCTGCGTCTTTTTCCAGGAGCCTTTGGAAGCCAGAAAGCGACATATCCTAGGCGTGGCAGATAAAACATCTTGTCTAACGGTCAAGAAATCAGAAAACTAGAAAACTCTTTTGAGGGTGTCTTTAAGTAGCATAAGCAGAGGACAAAGCAAAGCTCTGCAATTGAAAAGGACGGTTATACTCTGTACATTACAAATACAGTCGGACCTCTATTAAGCGGCCACCTATTAAGCGGCCACCCTCCATTAAGCGGCCACTTTCCAAAGTCCCGAATTATTTGTCAGTAAAGTGCTGTATTCGATACCTCTATTCAACGGCCACCTCTATTAAGCGGCCGCGGCCACCTTTTTGCTGTTGCAAGTTTAGTGTTTATTGTATTTTTACCTCTATTAAGCGGCCAGCAAATCATCTTTTCAAGCGAAATGGTGACAGATAATATGAAGGTGATAACTGATAACAATAAAAACTGCAATTTAATCTCCACTTGCCTAGTTTCACGGTTACCAGGACCTTGCCCTATCTATCGGAAAGGCAAATGACTTGATCTTCTCGTTACAACTCCGAGCTCCACAACGGCAAACAGCAGTGACGGATTATTTTAAATAAATCGTCCGTGAAATTTTTGAGCTAAAATTTTTACAGACTGTTGGTGCAAAAAAGGCCTAAGAAACTTGATGTTTTGTTACATACTTAGATTTGCATATTTTTCTGTACCTACTCAACACCAAAAAATGCTGTACATATCGACTACATGCTCTCTGTGTTAGAATTAGAACTTTGCACGGACTTGAAATGCGCAAATACAGGGCACTTATTTTTTTGTTTCAATGATTTTTGCATTTATCTTCACATATGTTCACTTTTCAACAAGCCTTTTGCTATATAGAGGCAATAAAATCACGTTGACTGCCATTTCTATCCAATTTATATTGTACCTCTATTAAACGGCCAACCTCTATTAAGCGGCCAGTTTTCAAAGTCCCTAGGGTGGCCGCTTAATCGAGGTCCGACTGTATATATGATATAAAGGCTGCCAGCCCTTGAGTGGTGAACAGGATATAATGTCGACAAAAACGTAAACGATTGTGCGCGGGAAACTTGCGAGAGAACCCACCCAAGGGATGGCAATCTGAGCGTCAGTAATCCGACTAGGGCATTAGACACCCTTTCAGGCTACCATGGGAAAATAAGGAATCGAGATAAATGGCGCGGGAGAGGGCGCGGAACGAAACAAACTCCGCAAATGACAGGGAAATAAAGAGTAAACGGAAAGGAATACGGATAACTACCCGAAGTATGTAAACTTCGAGTTTAACACCAAGATAAACAAACGAACCATAAAATCCACTAATAAAGGCGGAACGCACAATAAAAGAGTGCTAAACCAGGTAGAACTGGCAACAATAATATAGAAAAGGAAACAATAGGATGCCAAAGGCATGAAAAAAAAACGAATCTGCAAAATTTAAAACATAAAAATAAATACAGGAATTAACAAGCAGACCCAGGGTAATAAAAACCAACGTATACAAACTTCAACGGAACTGAGCGAAGCATGGCACAGACTCGATGTCTGTAAGGCAAAGTACTAATAACAAAAACTTGACAGATAAAGGCGTATAAACCTCGAAAGCACTACACAAACCAGATATTTGTGAGGCAAAGTACTCATATTAACAAAACGTGACAAATAAAGGCGTACAAACTCCAAAAGCACTGCACAAACCCGATGCTTGTTAGGCAAAGTACGCAAAACAAAACGTGACAAATGCAGAAGTACAAACTTCAAAGGCACTGCACAAACCCGATGTTTGCGAGGCAAAGTACGCATAACAGAACGTGACAAATAAAGGCGTACAAACTTCAAAGGCACTGCACAAACCCGATGTTTGTGGATGAGGCAAAGTACGCATAATAAAGGCGTCACGAATAAAGGCGTACAAACTTCAAAAGCACTACACAAACCCGATGTTTGCGAGGCAAAGTACGCATTAACAAAACGTCACAAATAAAGGCGTACAAACTTAAAGGCACTGCACAAACCCGATGTTTGTGAGGCAAAGTACGCATAACAAAGCGTGACAAATAAAGGCGTACAAACGTCAAAGGCACTGCACAAACCCGATGTTTGAGAGGCAAAGTACGCATAACAAAACGTGAGAAATAAAGGCGTAAACTTCAAAGGCACTGCACAAACGCGATGTTTGCGAGGCAAAGTACGCATAACAGAACGTGACAAATAAAGGGGTACAAACTTCAAAGGCACTGCACAAACCCGATGTTTGTGAGGCAAAGTACGCATAATAAAGGCGTACAAACTTCGAAAGCACTACACAATCCCGATGTTTGCGAGGCAAAGTACGCATAACAAAACGTCACAAATAAAGTCGTACAAACTTCCTGAAAGCACTGCACAAACCCGGTGTTCGTGAGGCAAAGTACGCATATCAACAAAACGTCACAAATAAAGGCGTACAAACTTCAAAAGCACTTCACAAACCCGATATTTGTGAGCCGCAAAGTACACATAACAAAACGTGACAAATAAAGGCGTACAAACTTCAAAAGCACTGCACAAACCCAATGTTTGTGAGGCAAAGTACGCAAATTAACGAAACGTCACAAATAAAAGCGTACAAACTTGAAAAACACGTCACAAACCCGATGTTTCTTAACAATAAAATAGTCCGTCCCTAAGGAGTGCTTGAAGCGGGCTGTGGAATGTAAATGTAAATGTGGACTGGACTGGACTGTGCATATTGATAGATACTAGATTGTATATGGTGATATAAAATATCAGCAAGACCACAGTGACAAACCGTTGAGAGGTGCCGGATCTCCCAGTTGTAGACCTGGATTAGTACAATAATCAGAAAACGGCAAACTGATCCTTACGGCAAGGCGATGAAAGAGTAAACAAAATATATATATATATTCAAACAAATGTTGTGGATTGCTAATATAAAACTCTAAAATGAAAACCGGGTGAAAACTGGGACCAGACGAGCCAGTTTCGAAGCCCATCGGGCTCCTTGTTGATCTAGAATCCATTGTTTGAACTTTAAGTCCATTTTTCTCAAATGTTGGAATTTGACTAAACACGTTGCAGCTCAACACTTCTCTCTGAAAGAGTATTTTACCTAAAGCAATAAATTTTGCTACAGTCACTTGTGAATGGTTGCTCTATGCAATGAACTAACATCAGAATAATTTACCAAATTCTAACAAAATTATCCAATTATATGTTAATAGGGTGTGGCAAGAAATGTTTTTGTCAGTTTGCATCCTTGTAAACGAAAGAAGACTGTTGTAGATTGACATGGTTTTAGTTCATTGCACAAATCTATGTGGGGTTTAAAACAAACTGAAATTTTCAGATCCACATATTGCATTAATGGAGAGTTATTGCTGCTGGCGTTTGGGTAACAAAACATGAAGTTAAGGGCGTGGCATGGTTGCCATGGAGACCATAAACCCCATAACACATGTCAAACAATTTCTCTTGATGAGTGTAATAACTTGGCATTAAAAGAAATCTTCTTGAACTTAATGCAAAATTTTACATGTCTTTGGGCACCATACCACCTTAAGGTGATTTCTCAGAAAAAAAAAAGTTGACGAACAATTTTTTTAAAACTTTCCCTTATTTGTCCCCAACAGACATTGTTTCGAAAAATGCAATAAAATATAGGTCACCATGCTCGCAAAAGAATTACGATGGAGTTAAGTTGATATATGGGGTGCGTTCCTTTGGGATGATCCGTATCACTGATCCAAGATCACTCGGATCATGAGGCATCAAAGGAACCGATGAATCCACTCTGGACAAGGATTCATCGGTTCCTTTTTTGATTGGATTAGTGATCCGGATCCAGATCATCCCAAAGGAACGCACCCATGATTTATTGTAAAGACACGCAAGCTGAAATGATACTGCCTCAAAACGCTCCTTGCGTGCATGATCTCAAGGTCATAATTTTATGGCCATGAGTAGTGGGTGTGTATGCGTTTTTGGCGATAATTTTATTTCTTGACGAAGAAATTTTTTACAACTCTTCTATTTCAAAGACGGTGATTTTAACAGTTCAATTATGCAATAAAAAAACAGTAGGTCACCATGCTCGTTAAGGAGGAAACAACCATCTATTCATTTGGCAAACTTGTCCTCAAAGAAAACCGTCTGGGTTTAGACTGTGCGCGCGCTAATGATGCAAGAAAGTATACGCAGCGGCAGTAGTGATGCACAATGCAATACTTAGGGATCACCTTAAAGGTACAAAAGTGATATGAAAAACGGAATAACGCCATTGCATGCGTTTTGCCGAACACCGTTGTTGGGTATCCCATTGCCCGGCGCAAATCAACGAAAGCAAGCGAATCACAGCTTCCAGCATTAACTGTCAAAACTTAACAACTGTCAAAGTCTTTTATTTTTTTCAGTCAGCGCACAATCCATTGTCCACACGACAACTTTACGACCCTCCGTCTTACACGAATTAATGCATATGGGTATTTCTTGCTCTTTACTTACAAATTTTAAGCTAAATTAGAATTCGAAACTGTAACAATAATGAAACCTATTATGGCATTTCTTACTTTTAATGAAAAATATTATGGCTTTTCTTACTTTTACATCTTTCACACAACTTAATTACTAAACCCTTTCACTCCCAGAGTCGATAATGGCCGGGAGACGGGTAGTTTTAACTTTTGAGTCTGTGGACGAAATCCTACGGTGTGACCATTCAGATGAAACCTCTTTGATAGTACTTTCGCATGGTACCACTTGTTTTTACTATTTGGAATTTTTCTTGAAATTTCATTTTTGGCACTCTTGGGAGTTAAAGGGTGTTAAGTATGTCATGCAACCTGAATTATCACACAATGCGTTTTCAAAATTGGAAACTACATGTAAACCGGTCTGAAAAGGTTCAATGTTTCAATCCTATTTCTTGGGTGTGGTTCAAATTCACTTTTGTCCCAAAAAGTAACAAAACAATCTTGAAAAGAAACTTACAAAATTCTATTTGCGACACGATACAGTCGAATAACGATAACCCAGACCATACACAGTTAACCCATCTTTACTGTTATAAAAATCGCCCATTCACCTTGTAGTTTTTCTAATTTTGTCATTTCAGCTCGAACAGAAAAACCAACGATATTGCCATTAAGAACACCTTAAAATTAGCAAGACCTTTATATATAAGCGTCATATCTTGTTAAGAAGCGAAGATATAGGTCAGTGAAGTTTGAATATTTTACAGTCCTTTGTATGGCGGTAGGCAAGATTAGCGTACCGCTATATAAACATCTCAGTCCACATTCACTGACCTATATCTCAGCTTTTAGGCAAGGTATAAAGCTCAGATTTACACGGTTTGTTAATTTAAAGATGCTCTTGCCAGCAGTATCGATGGTTTGTTTGTCCAAGCAGAATTTATCAAAAAATAAATAGCAAAACTACCATGTGGTGTATTCGACCCTCGACAACTAAACTAAAAGTGTACTCTTCTTTTTATATAAAGAACGTTAAATATTTTACTTGAGGCTGAACTGGAACTAGAGTGATTTTACTTCATCTGTGAAACACTATCTAACAATTAGTGTGTGATAGTCAAAATTAAACAAAAGAAAACAAAGGAATTATAGTCTAAAAGTGCGTACTATTCTACTAACTATTTCACAGATGAAGTAAAATCACTCTAAACGTTCTTACGAAATTGTATAGTATTTCGGTAAATCATACTTCTGAATGAAAAAAAAAAAAAAGAGAAAGAAAGATGGACCCAGTTCTACCAATTTCCTAATTGTTATACAAATTTGCTATTTACAGCCATGCTCCGTCACGCGTGACCAGTATTTTTGAACATTTGAATGGATTTTTCAAGTTTACGTTTTAAATTCATTCCTAGATTCGGAATTCCCGTAAGAATTCCCGTAAGAATTTTACCGCATTTTCGGAAACAAAGAGCAACAAAATATCATTTTATTTGAAATGTTACATATCCGAACATTACTTTTTTTATGCGCGTAGCTAAGTTATTTTTCCGTTAACTCGTGACTTTCAAAGTGTTTTCCAGAGAGATCTTCAAGGTTTCAAATCTCGGACGTTACAAAGAAATATTCAAATGTTCATTTCAGTCTTGTGATTACTGGTCACGCGTGACGGAGCATGGCTGTAAAATGAAAAAAGACCTGCAACGTTGCTAACTATTCAAGCATTTTGGGCTCAGTTGATAAATTTTCTCTGACCGGATTATTACCCTTTTGTTATTCTTAGTTAGCTAACTGTAAAAATAAGACGACAAAATAAACACTTTCTCAACAAAATCTCAACCTGGGTTTTTCTTAGAATCCAAGCCTCAACGTTCTTATAAAAAGAGTTCTTACAAAATGACAATACTTTGGCATGTCGTCCATAGACTCAAAAAGTTACAGCCACCCTAATTTGTGAAAAATTACTACCTAAGTTTACAAGTAATTAAGTAAGTAAATTACTACCTAAGTACTGTCATTGCTTCAGAGTTTGACGTTTCCTTCAATATGAAGAAAATTCTAAGATCATCTACATATAGTAAGACTTTAATAATTCGTACAACTAGGTGAAACATTTTAATCTAATTTATCTAAGATCATGAAACAATGAGTTTTGTGGAATTGACAGCTGATACGGGACGGACCATTTAATTTTTGTTGGGGGGGGGGGGGGGGGGGTTTGGGCAATTACCAAAAAAAAATTCCTGCAGAAGAAATTTGAGAGAAAAAAAATTCGTGCACAAGAAAGCACCTTTCAAAAAAAAATTCAAGCATTAAGGTAAAAAAAAATTCTTGCAAATAGTGATGCTGAAAAAAAAAATCATGCTCAGAAGAAATTGCCCAAACCTCCCCCCCCCCCCCCCCTCACAAAAATTAAATGGTCCGTCCCTAAGTTGCAACTACCGCTAGCCGTGGTTGTGAAATGTGGGTGAATGTTTTTTAGAAAGGGCTAAACGCTGCATTTAAACACTATGCGCAGGGCTGTCACTAAGGGCCGGGGGCCGGGGATTTCTCCTGGCTACTATGAGCGTGACCCCCAGCTACTTTCATAGGAAAATAGAAGGAAACAAACTCCCCAACTGCTTGATTCCCCGCCTACTAATTGCATTTACCCAGCAACTTGAAATCTTAGTGACAGCCCTGCTATGCAAGCGCATATCCATTACCTCTTAAATATAGCATGCCTTAAATTATGTTGTGGTCACCGAATCTACTGACAGGACAGTGTCCCAGCTGAAATAGTGTAATGGGTTTTCGAGATTATGGCCAGGAGTTTGCTTTTAGCTTGTCATATTATTATCTAGAAATAGGAAGACCAAATCACGAAAACTGATGAACGCAAAGAAATATGAACTAAATAGACAACACAACGGCAAAAAAAACCCCAAATTTTAGCAGAATGGCAATTTTAAAATTAAGGCTCCTTTACACATGCGATATTTGATGCGATTTTTGTCGCGCTCTCCAATGCAACTTTTGTCGCAAGTGTAAACTAGCAGCGATTTCCTGTGCGTTTCGGGTGCGACATTTGCTTTTCCCAAAATCGCCGCCAAGTTGCATCAGGTTTCGAACATGTTCGAAACCTCTGCGACATCGTGCGACAAATCGCGCCCAAAATCGCACTGAAATCTCCGCCCGTTTACACATGCGATTTGAAGATGCAACTTGGGCGCGACAAAAATTGCACAGAAAATCGCCTGCGTAAACGGGCCTTTAAAGGCCTGTCACAAAATCTAATTTGATATGAACTTTAATCCTCTTCCATCCTTGTAATCCTGCACTTTTTCTCAAAACTACTGCTTCTGTCTTGCTCTAAAGAATTTTTTGTTATCCAATTTAGTTGTATATCAAGTGGCATTTGGTGATATAACGTGGAAATTAACTAAACATAATTTCATTATTTCAGCGGAACACCTTCCCTCTAATGGTCTCAAAGACCCACTGTTGCCTTCTTTTGAAGCTACTCCTACAATTGAATGCAAGGTTTATGGTGGTAATTGTCTTCATTTATACATACATGTATTCCGTGTTGAAAATAAATGGAATAGCACTTTTGTTAACTAAGAGTAAGCAAAATAATGCTCTTTTGGCAAATTTCGTTTGACTGGAGCCTTTCACATAAAGAATTCAGATTGCAGCTACATATAAGTTCGTTTAAGTATGATTCCTAAGCCAAAAAAGTCAACTGGGATAATTAAACTGAATGGTCCTCGATCAACGCACCCTAATATAGCAAATAGAACAGATAGAAAAATATGTTCATTGTGCGAATGAGGATCCACTCATACTCTAGTACTTACTCTAGTATTTTGTGATTACATTAATTTGTTTTTCTAGCCATTATTTACAAAAGTTGTACTTGGAATGGAAGGAATAGTATAAAGAATGATCACATCAAATTCCAATTTGGAAATCAATAGTCTGCAATGAGAGGCAGCTGTATTCACAGACTAGGAAATTAACAGCACAGTTTGAATAAAAAATATATCTTCAGGTAATTACATGTCTGCAAGAGCTATCGGATATTAATTACAATTAAAAAATGTCTCAAAAATGAGACATCTCAACTTTTAGACTTTCAATTTATTGATTTTCTAAAGAAAAGACAAGCAAATTTACTCTTAATGCTAGCCAAAACTGTCTGACACAGACAGTTACAAACTTACCAGACATGATGTGGTTATGAATAAAAAATGGCACAAAAAATTTCTAATTCCTAATAATTACTTATAAAAATTGCAACTGTACATTAATTAATTTATTATTTTGTTACGAAGGTATGGTGCCATTTTGACTTTGAAGACGGGCAACGTGAACGTAAATCTTCAAAGCAGGCCCTAGTTTGATTGACATACCCGTCAGCACATCATTTCTGGACATCAGAAGCAATGCTTTGCCATCAATTTCCTACAAGAGAAATGAGGACACAGGAATCAGTAACCACAGTCAGTGACTGCATGTCTTGTACGAATTATGTAAAGGGAGAGATAAGCTTCTGTAATCTGGTAGTTTCTTGGTGTTGTGGATGGTGTGATCACCAAATGACGTAAAACAAAAGACTCAAAAGACACTGAACAATACCCACACCACAACACAAAAGCTAACCAACAATGGCATCCGCAACACCAAGAAACACCCTGTAATCTGCTGTATAATAGCTCCCTTTTGGTCATTTTAAATCTGTTTAACTTTTCAATTCTTTGACTTCAAACTCAGTATGGAAAATTAAAACTGATCTGTGGACTTGACCAGGGTTGTCCACAACTTTTCAAGTAGCTGGCAAAAATTTCTAAGTAGCCGGATAGCAGAGTAAAGAAACAAAAAATTTGTCTTTAAAAAAATATATTTATCACAAAAGTAGCCGGCACAAACGACCGAAGTAGCCGGTTAATTCTGCCGGCTGCCGGCTGTTAGGGACAACCCTGTCAGACTTCGATCTGTGGACTTAACCTTACGGAGATGGCTCTTAAGAGCCCTTTGATTTCTGTAAATTGATGTAAGCACCTAGTGCACAGAAACTGTTCAACCCACGGCAGATGAGAATGAGAATTAACAAAAGTTCAAACTCTCACTCCTGAGTGACTTTCATGGGCACTCGAAGAGTTTGAATCGGCTCAAATTTCCATTGGTATCTATGGGAATTCTGAGCTCTCACTCTAAGTGGTGTCACTCTCATGGACTCTCAGGCACTTTCAAAGAGTTTCAACCCTCATCAACAGAACTAAGTCTATAATTTGGCCTGGGCTTTGATATTATTTTTAAAATAAACATGTGGTATGAAATGGAGAATTTTAAAGGCTATTCTCACCTGGTTTTGAAACGACTTTGCCTCTTCAGGAAATCCCAATGAGCTGAAGAAAGAAACTACCTCAGTGACTGTCCATGCTGAAGTGTCGGGAGGTAGATTACTTTTCCCTTTTTCTGTATCTTTTGCTGTATTACGAGTTATGGGTGATCCTTTCTTTGGGGAACCTGAAAAAAGGAAAAAGCTATTGGTAACTTAAAATTAATTGTTCTGGCTTGACTATACAAGCTCTGCAACCTTACAAAAGATTTGGCTCCGATTGCTGGCCCCAGGTTGGGGAATGTAACAAAAATTCTTTCAATTCTAAGAAGAATTAAATGCTCCAAAGAAACCCAGCCTTCTCCCTTCCCTCCAGGCTAAACATTGAAAGGTACATTACTGGTTTAATACATGTGTATTGGGAAAACTGAGAACACTGATTTAAGATTGTAGTAATGTTTACAGCCAACCCTGGTAACAATGTAAGTAGCATGATCTGCATGTCACGGCTAAAGATCAACAAGGTTTCTGTAGCATGAAGCAACTGAAAGGAGTATTGCCACGCCCCCCCCCCCCCCCCCCCCCCCCCCGGATGGGATGCTTAAGTCCATCACAGGGTTTCCCTCAGTTTTATGTCACTGGTACCCATTTATACACCTGGCTGGAGAGAGACAATGTGTAGCAAGGTTTTTACTCAAGCTGGTACAGCAACGAGTTAAGGATTGGCCTCCATTTTTCTCCTTGTTTTTCTCTGCGTTTTTGTATCTACTTTAATTTGTGCATTGCGTTAGATCTGGGTACAAGAATATGCACGCATGCACTGCGAGAAATTTTGAGCCCACGGTGCTTGGAATTCGGCGTAATCGGCGTCGTTTTGCAAGCAAAAGAGAAACAAATTTGGGTTTTGTTTGTTGCTGTTTACTCGTGACGGATACCGTAACAAGGTAAAATTTGCCCTCCGTTTTTCTTTTTGTTCTTTTTGTTTTCGTTTCCTATATGTGCATCACATAAGTCCTGGTACGAGAATACGCACACATGCAAGCAGAAGCGAAACTAATTTTGGTTTTATTTGCCTGTTGTTGTGTTACGTAAATGTTCCCCGCGAGTAACGTACATTACCCTTACAAGTATAGGCTACGGGTAGCCTCTTGTTGTCTAAGGAAACAACATGACGACAGAGGTCAGGCCATGAACCACCGATCTTCAGGTTAAAAGTCCAATTATTGCACTATAACCACTACCCCACTCATGTATCAAATAAATACCTGGCAAGCCATTAACAGCACTTTTTCCTGCATTTGTCACAGAATTGAGGCCATTAGATTCAGGGTGATTTGTGCTTAGTGCATCACCATTTGTTCCTCTTGCTGGGTTTGCTTTGGAGATGTCATTCACTGCTGATTGGCTCAACATCTCCAACTCTCGCTGGACATTTTCGGCATCAACTACAAAAATACACAGTGTTATCATATGACCCGTACGGCCCTGCAAACCTTTTCTTTGCAAAACCATTGATGAAAGTCCTGTATGAGGGCAAAACGCATCTGTGCAAGTGGGGCCGGTAAAAGGCGTACAGCCCTACTACAAATGTTCAAATTTCAAGTAATTTTGTCTCCAAATTGGTCATATGATAAAATGCTTATTGACTAAGTTAGGTCGGGCCGGATGGGAAAATATTTGGCTTTCGGTCATGGCGTACAGACCTCGCTGCGCTCGGTCCGTACGCCATGACCTCGAGCCAAATATTTTCCCATCCGGCCCTTCCACTTAGTCAATAAGTACATAATATGAAAACTCTCACTGATATTGCTGAACAGTAGATGGGTAGACGGTCGGAGCTTAACCTGATTTGTGTAGCATGACTTCACTTACTTACTTAATCCTCTTCGTGCTCGGTAGCACATAAGGCCGAAGCATGACTTCAGCAACTAGGAATATTGCTACTCCCCCCTGGATGGGATGCTAGTCCATCAAAGGGTTACCCCCAGCATTTTGTTAGGTTTCTGTAGCATAAAGCAACTAGGAGTATTACTACTCCCCCCTGGTTTCGATGCTAGTCCATCACAAGGTTACCTCCCAGCATTTTGTCGCTGGTACCCATTTATACACCTGGGTGGAGAGAGACAATGTGGAGTAAAGTTTCTTGTCTATGGAAGAACACGACAGCAGAGACCAGACAGGCCTTGAACCACTGACATTCAGATGTGAAGTCCAACGCACAAATCACTCCACCACTGCACCTTTACTGAATGACGTGTCTCAGAGAAAATCCAAAATGGTGGATGTCTGACCAGTTTTGTAAAATGTCTGTTCATGTGCACCTCTTATTTTATTTGTTCTCTTTAACAATAAACTGCATTGTTATCAGGGCTAGCCAGGCAGGGCTCGAAATTGCAACCAATACAGTCGCATTTGCGACTTAATATTTGTGTTTGCGACTAAAACTTCCAGAGAGTCGCAAATTTGCAAGTAGTTTTCGCCTTGGCCAATAACGAAATAAAAAGGCTACTAGTTGCTACTTGCCACTATTTTTGCCGAAATAAATAAAGAAGTGAAAAAATATGTTCTTGTGTGCCTTGATTATCGTAGAAATTTGAAGATATAGGGTAAAATTGTACCTAATTTACCCGCAGTGTTACGTACGCAAGGTCGTTCCCTCGATCGGCCGCCACTGCAGCGGTTTCTTTTTCATAATTATGTATTGCAGGCTCATATTTTGGTTTGTTAAACCGTGGCCATTCGCGGCCAGTAGAATCGGCCAAAGTATCATCAATTTCGCAACGATGACGGACGTTTTAGTGGAGATGTTCCAAGATTGTATCCTTTCTTGAAGCTGGAAATCTTTTAATTTCACCAAAAATATAATTTTGAGTTGTATGGGATTAAACACTAGTTTTAAGATTGAGAAAAATGTCTTGATCGTTACGATTGTGGCGGCCAAGTTTATAGTATTACATGTTTCGTTCTGTACACAGTCATCATTAGCTAACATGAAAGCTGTTGAAGTAATAAAATCAAGTCTTGTTTATCATTTGTTAGTCAAAGTTATTTATTAACTAATTGTGGTTACTTAGTTTTGCGACTAAAATTTGTTAACTTGCGACTTGATTTTCGTATTTAGTCGCAAAATGGCGACTGGACTTTTTTTTTTAATTTCGAGCCCTGCCAGGGGCACTGTTTTCACGACCAATAGTATTGCTGCTTCAGTAAGGCGCTCCTTGACCCTCAAAATGGAGGTTTGAAAGGACACATGTCCTTCTTAGTAAAAAAGAATCTTGTAAAAACTTTCTCGCACCTTGAATATGGATATCTTTGACTTCTACAGTGCATTCACTCATGATGTCTTCATCACACTGCAAGCGTAAATCGTCTGCCATAAGCGTATTACTCGCACCTTCAGATTTCATCACTACATCTTGGCTCACAAAACCGCTGGATTCAGAAAGACGTACTGGATTTATGGGATGATTTTGGCAATTGTAACAAACCCATTTCCCTATTTCAGGACAAAAAGCAATTAAATATTTAAATATTTATAGGAGATGCATAGTTATCATGACAGCATTCAATGGGTACAGTACATGGGATTGGATCAATGATAATAAAGTGAATAGGTGGGGCTGGAATAAATAAGGGGATAAGGGGATAAGGGGTGGGGGGTGGAGTGCACAAGGGGATGGGGGGGGTGGAGTGAATAAGGGGATAATGGGGGTAAAAAAGGTGATATAGAGTGGGGGGGGAGGGGGTGGAGTGAATAAGGGGGGATGCCTAGAGTGAAAACATTAGAAACTGAATTGTGTTTTTGGCAAGCTACCCGAGGGGAGGGAGGGGGGGGGGGGGGGGGGGGGGGGGGGGGCTAGATCCCTCACTGCAATAATTTATAACATATTATAATATCTGTACACTGTGTCTTCTGGCACTCAACAAACATTACATGTATGACAATGTCAATGAGATCAGACATCAGGTACAATGTAGCGACTACCAGTTCGTTTTTGATCAAACTCATCTCACCACCTGACCCCTGAACAAAATGGAATAGGTGTGATGGCACAAAGTCTAGCCTTCAGGGCTCTGCAGGTATTTTATGAGTATTATATTTTCAGAATGCTTATTTAGAAAAAAAGATTGATTGAATGCAAGATTCTTACCAATAGGCATTGACGACAGTGGAGGTACATGGCATTGCATATGATAGCCTTTGTCACAAGCATCACAGAACAATAAACTACTCTGTACAAAAAATAATTAAAAATATTATTAAATTGAAATGAGCTCATGATTACTTGCCAGGTTGCACAATCAATCTTCTTAGCTAATTGAGATCTCATTTTACCCCTTACTTAGAATGGCATTGTATTATTTTTAAAATAATTATCATTTTGGCTCTTTTAAAGAATCTATGTGAAAGCTGATACAGTAATAATGAGCTTTTCGATTCTTTTAGCCGAATTTTTCAGTGGCAGAAAACTTTAGGGGTAGTTTCTTGGTGTTGTGGATGGTGTGATCACCAAATGACGTAAAACAAAAGATTCAAAAGACACTGAACAATACCCACACCACAACACAAAAGCTAACCAACAATGGCTTCCGCAACACCAAGAAACACCCACTTTAGGGAAAAGAATCTAATTATCCCCTGGATTTACTGGCTGTTTTCTCCTCTCCTACTAAGCTGACCTAATTTCTTACCCAAAATAACATTAATTTTGTCATCCCTCCGATAACAAAAGGTGTTAAATTATGTTACAAAAGTTTGAGGCGACATTTTACTAAAAAACCTCTAGTTTTCAGTCTAATTATGAATTTTTTGAGATGAAGCCTTCCTAAGAGATTTTCCACCGAAACAATCTGTTGGGTGCTTCTGACCTTAGGAAACAATCTGTCCACAAAATTATTAATAAACTCACAGGATCCCCACTGTCATTGCATATAATACAGGCTTTGCAATCGATGCACTGCCACGCACTGGCATCTGACGTTATTCTATGCACAAGCTCTGGGGAGTAATTCATGCAACTGGGATGTGCTGTTCAAAACAAAACGAAACAACGAAACAATTAGTTTAATTAATTAAAGGCTTACACTGGGCTGGAAATAGTTTTTCTTACTTAGGAGGACATGCATCCATTCAAACCTCAATAATGATCCATTATAGAGAGGGAGGAAGGGAAACGCTTCTCCATTTTTAACCCGTGAATACACGCAAGCGTAATGAAAGGGTTATCGGTAACGGTGGCTAATTCAATCACTCACTCGCTTGTTCGCTTGCTCCATCACTCAGATGTAAACTTTTCCCGCATAATTTATCTACGTTGAAATAACAAAATTTGACCTCAGTAATTAGTCAAATCATAGGTGGCGCAGTGTGTAAGCGATCAGACAACAGAGCTGAAGGACGCGAGTTTGATTCTCATCCTGCTGGTTTTTGTCTTTTCTTTTCTTTTTTTTTTTTTCAAACTGAAAATTACTGTCTGACCAGTATTTAACAAATTGACGTCAGTTTTTTATGCGTCTGTCCTGTTATTGATGATAAAATACGTCATAACATTGTCAAAGTTTGCTGTGGATCCACTCGCCGCAGGAACTGACGTCAATTTGTTTTTTACAATAACAAAACGCCAAAACTGATGTTGAAATGAAGGAAGGAAATGCAAGATGCGATCACCACAAAACCAGAATTTCATAGCCATAATTCGGAGAAACACGGGCTCGTAAATTAAAAGTTTGAGTAGAGTAAGTCAAAAACACATAGAAAAATTGGAATTTTGAAACTAACCTTTATTCCGGTTAAAATTGTTCTCAAATAATCCGTTGAAACACGGTTCAGTTCACCTCCGGTAAAGCTTATTTCAGCGACTCACAGCACTATAATCCTGCTCACCGTCAATTTTCAGGTCTGGATTCTCAACAAACATCTTCATCTTTCCGCTTTAAGGTTGTGTTTTAGCTTCTTGAGGTTCATCTCATCTATTTTGGACGATTTTCTCATTGAATAATTCTGGATTTGTGAAAGAATTCTCGCCACAAAAAGCGCAGCGCTGACAAGTTTGGAAAAACTTTCGCTGATGGCATCAGTTTTATCGTTTTATGCGTCTGTACTCTTATTGATAATAAAAATTAGCCAATCAGCGCGCGAGAATTCGCACAGTTATTGTAAAATGTAAAATGTCAAATCAAAATGGAGGTTTGAAAGGAATGTCCTTTTAAGTAAGGAAAACTATTTCCACTACTGTGCCAAGTTCTCAAAAACAACGAAGAAGAAGCAGGTCAGCTAGCTGTAGGCCTATTACACTGTAGTATATACTGGTTGTACCTTTGTTGCCACAATCCCTGCATATTAACAGTTTTTCTGGCACCCCACGTCTGTTTGCAGCTGCAGTTTGAAGACAGAAGTCACAAACTTGATCGCACTCTGGAATTTCTCTTTCTGGGCTCTGAAATCAAGAGGTACATGTAGAGATGAGACGATTGTCGGAAGACCACTGTTTTTATGAGGGCCAAGGAACAGCACTGGAAATATCACCTCATTGGACATTGTCTGACCACATTGGACATACATGTATAGCGTATGAGTACAAACATGACTTAGCTTTTGTCTTACATGTATGTCTTGTTAAGTCATCATATTTGATTCCAAAAACATTACATAAGAATTGATGCTGTTTGTACCATTTATTTTGCTGTTAAAAGCTCTCTTCATTTAAGAAAATTCAGAAATGGCCGAGTACCCAATAATGTATTGCAAACTGCAAAACTTCTTATGGCGTGTCATGTATGCCACAACAGATTGACTCTCAAGGAAAATCCAAAATTCAACCAATGTTGTAAAATATCCTTAAATAGAGTTTAGTTATAAAGACACAAGTCGCACCTAGCCGGGAACAGCCAACTATGTTCGCTATAGAGGTGTCCGCCCTGATATGGGAACCTAAGGCTAAACACAAGAGGGAGCGCCCAGGATGACAAGGGAAAGACGCTCGAGAAAGAAAGAGTACGGCTAGTATTAACATGTAAGACTCAGAAAGCAGCAGAAATAATTTATTATTGCAGCTAGGAATACATGTAACTGGAAGAGACGGATCAATGGACCTACAGTGTATTCTCCATGAGGAGACAGGATCAATGATGGTTATGCTAGCAAATTTTTGTGGCTGAAAGAATTGCTAAATATATTTTTTTAGTTATTAAAATAAAAATTGCTTGTTAATGCTACATATAGTATAGAATGAGATAAGCTTACAAGTATTTAAAAATATGGTTATTGTAGCAATTGCGTTCAAACGTTTTCCGGCGTGGTGTGCATGAAATAAATTGAAATTTCAGCTTAAGTTACCAATCTAAACGGCTTTATAAGCTCATATTTGTTTAAGAGTTTTGTATATCAAACCAGGAAATGGCACACAAAAGCTACAGCTGGACGTAAGACTTAGCTTAATTAAACACTTCTTACAAGGAAATACACGTCTACAGTTCTTGTAACATAGAATGTAGAACATTCGCAGGCGTGCGACTGAAAATGGCAAACAAATGTTTTCAAATACACTAACCACTGAACAGCTAAAGCTGCTAATATCATTCACTATAATTCGAAAACTACAGTGAGAAAAATCATGAACAAGTGCGATCCAAAACAATGAAAACTTTTCAATTAACGTAGTCACATGCTACGGACTATTCATGTAAGCTTATTTGTAAATTTAGGAGACTTTCCCCGGTGAACAGATCACTGTTTTATGTTTTGGAAAACTTACCTCGGCGGACTCGAGTAATCTATACATCCCTTCGCTTACAGACCAAATGCGACCATGATCTAGGTCTTCTTTCAGTGCAATCTTGATCCTGGCCTTCAAATTATGGTAATACGGGTGCCGAGCAGTGATAAATTTCTCGATTTCAACTGCGCTGACGCCGTAACCACGATCAAGTGCTCGAATCGCTTCGCCCACCCATCGGGCCGCTCGTGAAACTTTCCCGGAGCCAAGAACCCTGTGCCATCCCGAGGCGTTGCGATAAGAAATTGCGCCTTTAAAAGACCTCTTTGTCACAATTCCGCTAGCGATTAGCACTGCTAAGTCTTCCTCTGTGTCTCGCTCATCGATTCCGTGACATTTGTGCATCGTCCGGCAGATTCGTTCTAAGTCGGGCCGCGATTTCCGACTGCGAAGCAAGTTTATGCATTCTAAAATCCAGTTCATGTACTTGGGACGCTTTTCGGCCATGTTAGCGAGAGGTGGCACAAGAGGAGACTAATTAATTTTTCTGTGGAGGTGGGATAAGGAAAGTTTCGTTCTGCACGAGAAACGATGCCGTCGCTTCTCGTTTGCATACGTAGACCGCAAGATAAATGCAAATTTTTCACGCAAAAACAAACGAAAGAGCGCCGCTAAGTATGACGCGCCCGCGATTCCCATCAATATCGGCTTCAGCAAATAACAAATGCGTTGACAGGATTTGCAATGGCGGTGCAGGTTGTCTTGTCTGGCGCTTAATTTTGTCTTTTTGACTTTCAAAAATGATCGAATTCCGAGCCGACATAAACCTTTCGTAGCTTGAAGATGGAAACGAGAGCCTTAAAGTATTAGCTGGTGATAACAGGGGTTTCTGGTATATTAGAAAATTGCAAAGAAATCCAGATGTTTTGTTAGCCGTCAAGTGTCGGTTCGGAGATTACTTTAATATGCATTCCTGACGATATTGGTACAAAGACATATTTGCCACGGCATGGAGCTGGTAGGAAGATAAGAGGGAAAACAACTTTGTGAAATGGAAAATTCGGAAATGCCACAACCCTCTTCGGAGGATACGGAAGTTCGTAAAGATGGGGGAGTTTTGGATAAGAGCCAACAAGCGAACCCCGGAAAACCTTCTCGGGCAAAGAGAAAGTCAGAAAGAAAGTCAACAAAGAAGGAAGCTAAAAAGGAGGTAGGTCCTCTAGGAAACCTTCAGTTGCTTATTTAATACATCTGTCAATATTAAGTTGCAGGGGTGGTGAGTGCATTATATTAAGTTGGTTTTAACGACACTATTTCTTTGATCTATTTTTGAAGAAAAAGTAATTGGCATAACCATGCAAAATATCTCCATTTTCATCATGTTTGGTACATTTGAATGAGTTTTGTAACAAAACTACTTACTAGGGCAGGGTAGTCTATGGGAGTCCCCCTTTTCATTATCTTGCAAAAAAAAAATAAATAAATAACGCCGAAGAGCCAAAAAAAATCAGTATATGGTATTGTTATTACTAGCAGTAATCACAGATTATGGAGACGTGTTCAAAGGAATTTCCGGTGGAAATGAGCCCCTGAAAAAAAAAAAAACAATAGGGGCGGCCATTTGGAAGACCGGCCACCAAAAAATCTCAAATTTTACTGCCCATAACCACAGGACAACCAACACAAAATTAGGATTGCGTTCTTCGCATGCGATTAGAATTAATATTTTCTTTTTTTGGTGTATTTTAGGTCAGTGGAATATCAGTTGAGGATCAGGCTTGTAAAGATTTGTATCTGGAGATACAGAAGGATCTTGAGTCTCAACACTTTGTCCATGAAATTCCAGCTGATAAGCTGAAGGTGTGTATTAATTGCATGATGCAGAGTGATTCTATTCATAATGCTCGTAATGAGATGCAAAATGAAATATGGTGAAATAATCCCTAAATCAAAACAATAAACAACAAACTGCATTACTGGTACATGTTTACCATACCAATCCAGGCACTAATTTACATACAGTACTAGCGAGCTTTGGGGGAAATATTACCTGTACTTTCACTAAAAATAAAAATAATTGTAAATTACAGTATTCAATTATGAATGTACATTTATAACACTTCATTGATCAGCAAAGTGTGGTTTAAGGATGTTTATCCATGTGCATGAAGTGCAGAACACATGTTTTGCTGAATGATAAAGTCCTCCTCTATATACATGAAGCCATACTCAGCTAGAGACTGGATGCGAGTGCTCCCATCTCACACTTCGATTGCAAGTGAATGCCATCTTGTTGTTCACACGCTTCAACGATCTTCAATGGATATAAGAGGCTTTTTTCTGTCCTCAAATTTTCATTTTTCTTTCATAAGTGTGATTTGATACTAGTTGTTCAAAACTAGGGTAATTACTAACTTGAACTGAAGTTTTTATGGCTAGTAGAAAGAGCTCTTTGGCTAGTGAGCACTACCATTTTACTAGCCATAAGCCTACTGATAACAAAAGTTAAGGTTGAGCCTTGCATGTACATGTAGTGTGGTTCTAACTGTTGCATCTGTTGTCAAAATCCTATGGTGTGACCATTCAAATGAAACCTCTTCAGCAGTACTTTTGCATGGTACCATTTGTTCTAACTTTTGAGTCTGTTGATGAAATCCTATGGTGTGACCATTCAAATGAAACCTCTTCAGCAGTACTTTTGCATGGTACCATTTGTTCTAACTTTTGAGTCTGTTGATGAAATCCCATGATGTGACCGTTCAAATGAAACCTCTTTTATCAGCAGTACTTTTGCATGGTGCCACTTGTTTTGCAATATTTTACGAAATGAAATTTAGGATTTTATTTGAATTTTTGTCCTTGGCCAGCACTTTTGGGAATGAAAGGGTTAACAGCCTACTCTGTAATTTTGGTATATTAAAGACCCACTGTCACCCAAAATGCATTGCGAATTTAACGCAGTCAATAATTCCCGAAAGAGCCAATCACGAGCAAGCTCGTCATTTGAAAACAAAAACAAACGACCGCAAAGCCGACTGGATGACAGTGGGCCTTTAACATTCAACTTCAAACAAAAGACATTACTACAAGGCTTAGGGGAATAAACCATATAAATCCCTACTATCATTCCCTTAAGCCTCATTATGATGTCTTTGTTTCAAGTTGAATCTTAATATATCAAAATTGGACTGTTGTTTTATGCTTTGCAGGATCCTGGAAGTGAGTGTGATGGCTCTCTTTTTTACTGTGAGCTGTGTGCAGTGAAAATGACAAACATAGAAGAATGTCAGAATCATGTTAGAACTAAAGCTCACAAGAAACTAAAGAAGGTGGGAATTGATAATATACATGTAAACAGGTTTTGAACTTAATTTTTTAGTCCACTAGCAAAGTTTTGCCAGTGAGACTTTTTCTACTAGCAAAACTAGTAAGGTCACTAGCTATTTTTTGCAGTCATTTTCCCTTTGATGACTCTGAAAATAATGGTAAAAATACCTAAATAGTATACTGTCAATTTTGTAGTCTTCTTTGCCGGCGTTTTCATGCTGTTTCTTTGGTGGCTCATTGTCGTCGGGCAAGACGATTGTTGGTCTTAAGTCTTGGAGGTCGAGGGCCTCTTGAAAAAAGCTGTTATTTTAGACATCGACAACAAAAGTGGCTCACAAAGCGTGAAATTCATTCTCTTCTGTCACGTTGCTGATTCCAACAAAATGTGAATGTGTAGATAAAGTGTGCACAGGTTCTGTGTAAAACCATGCTTATTTTCTCCCATAGATGACATTTGATGATGTCTGAATTTTTGCCACGTAATTCTCCAGGAATGTTTACTTTCTCCCTCCAACTTTTATTA
This sequence comes from Cladopsammia gracilis, assembly GCA_022457155.1. Classification (NCBI taxonomy): domain Eukaryota; kingdom Metazoa; phylum Cnidaria; class Anthozoa; order Scleractinia; family Dendrophylliidae; genus Cladopsammia; species Cladopsammia gracilis. Next base: position 50,918 of record JAJGOT010000219.1, read on the forward strand.
GAGAAATGCTTACTCGCAAAAGTTTGCTAGAGGATATTTTCATACTCGCAACTTCCTAAAACCACTCGCATTTTACGAGTTTGCGAGTGTTAATTTCAAGCCTTGATAAAGCTCCAAATTAGATCAAATGATACAATTTTCAACCCTGGGCATATGGGGGGGATGGATGATGCACCCCTCCTGCCTCAATTGTTTTGGAATTTCTTTTTAGTAGCATTCATGTAAACAAAATTCCTATGAAATGTGATTGTTAAATGGCAACCAAGTTTTGATTGGCAGGTTCATCAAAATAAAGTAAGTATAGTCAAGTGAGGCCTTTAAGCTACTGTGTCAAGCCCGAAAAAGCCTGAAAAAAAATCAGGGCTTCAACGGCAATCGAACCCGTGACTTTTGCGTTACCGGTGCGATGCTCTACCAACTGAGCTATCAAAGCCACATGTTGGGAGCATGGTCAGATGTGGGACAATGTAGACCCGGCCCAAGTCCGAGTTCAGTAAACATTTATTGTTGTCCGCAGTAGCATCGTAAATAAAGTAAAGTAAGTATAGTCAAGTGAGGCCTTTAAGCTACTGTGCCCAAGCCCGAAAAAGCCTGAAAAAACAATAAATGTTTACTGTTCATCAAAATGTTGACTTTTTTATTGTTAAATTTCCTGTTCTGTAAGTTTTCTTTTGTAGTCTTTTTTATGTAATGGTCACCTGCTTTAACCATGGAGACAACTTTGGACAGAGGGGAGGGTTGGAGTTACAGTAGATGCAAGGGTCATGGTCACCTGCCTTTCCTATGAGGGACTGCATTGGAGGGAGAGGAAGGTGGGGAGTTGGACACAGGATGTGGGGGGGGGGGGGGGGAGGGGGGCAGTCAAGCAAAATGCCTACATGTAGAAGAGGGAAGGATCTGAACATATTGTATTCATGAATGTGTCATAGGAGTCTTTGATTTTAATAGCAGCATAATGAAAAGTGACCTTTGATTCTTTCCAAATATTTCTCAAACTCATTAATAATTAATGTTTTAAGCCACCAATCACCGGTTGTATACCACGTCATGTGGATGCACAGTGAAAACCTGTAAACCAATCCCAGGGTGTTCATTAGGCATCGGAGATCGGAGAATTCTCCGCCAACTACGCAGAATTCTCCGGCTAAATTTTGATGACAATATGTAGCTATCTTCGCTCTTTCATAATATTCTCCTGTTACTTTACACTATTCTCCTGCTACTACAATTCTTAATGAAAACCCTGCAATCCCCAGTGACAGTCGTATATACAGTACCACTCATCTGACATTGACAATTTGCAGACAATTTGCATCAAGAACATGCCGAAATGTCACAAACCTATAAAACTGAATAAAATAGCATAAAAATAACAAATGACGGCCAAATTTAACCCCCTACACTTTTCTTCTCACCCTCAGCACTTTGGTTGCCGAAATCTTGCAAACAATGTTGTAGCAGCATACATCCTGAACCAACTCACAACTTGTAAATGCTCACAACAACCACAGCGAAACCAAGTATCTCACTCTACTGATATGTAAAACGAAGCTGCGTAATAACATCATTGATATGGAAATAATTGCATGAAAGAATTTGATGTGTGCAAAAAATTTAAGTAGTGGTCTTTGTGTGTGATTTGTTAAAGATTGAGAAGTCATATCAAAATCTCGTGCTTGTGTTTCACCGGGGTATCCAAACACCTCAAAACAATAATGCATCTGTTATCCCAGTGAAAGACTCGCACTCGTTGTTGATATATTATGTTCACAATAGATGACTGTGGTGTTGTTTTCTTCATAGTCCAAAGGAGAGCATTTGTCACTCTCGCGAGTTTCCCCACCCTCAGAACTTCAAATACTGGCTCTCAACAGACTTCTTGATGCAGTGTTTTTGGAGCATGGTTTGTGCCCTGTGAAGGATTTACCTAAACGGCAAGAAGTTGCAAATGATGTTGTCAGGACTGTGCATTCCACTCATCCAGGTAGATTACTCACAAGATTATTAGAATTATTATCAGCAGTAAAAACTATCTGTATGCTATACAGTTAAAAGGAACACAGGGCGCCAAGGCGTGACCTGTGCTCCACCTAGTGAGACTAGAGTTAAAAAATATTATACAATAAAAGGTAAAGTTAAAATATGTATATGTATATTATTAACATCAATATTATTTATAATTAATTTTTTTTTTTATGAATCCTTTTGTTACCAATAGGACCAAAGTTCTAGAAATCGAAGTTCCAGAAAGATCCCAAATTTGATTTTGTAAAACACTTGTTAACAATACAAACATTACAGTGCCAAAGAGATTATTTCATTTTAATGTCCATACTATGGGATTTCATCCACAGACTCGAACGTTTGTAACTGTGGTAGTTACATTTTGCGTAATTACTTCACAACAATTTCTGTGGGATTGGGGGTATTTGGTACCTCGGATTTTGCTGTGACAAAAGGTTTTAATAAGTAGTCTGTTCAAAATGTATGTGGTGGTTTGTGTGAAAAATCTTTCCATGCAGCCATTTTAATTTTCTTATATCCTGCACATGTACTTGACAGTGCATGCATGTTTGCTGACATTATCTTTATCAATATGCCTGAACAGTACAATGTACATGTACATGTAAATAGTGTTTTATTCTCACTTTTCACAGATTGCTCTGTGTCTGTTTATGGATCTTCTTTTACTGGTTTTGGTTTGAAAGAGAGCGACGTCAATCTTGATCTTGTCATTCCAGAAGAAGTAAGTTAATGTTGATAATAACTGTGTATGTTTAGAAAGAAAAATTAATACAAAGCAAGGACAAAATATTACAGAACAATGAAAGCGTGTGTACCAATAATTTATTATGTTGTTTATCACAGCTGTTGTTTTCATTTTCAATAGATCAATATACCCCATGTTCTATTGTCAATTTTGGATTTACTGCAGAAAGATGGTAAGGGTTATGGTATATAATTTCAGATGAAACTGTCTTAATGGACACGTCTCTAAGGAGGACACCTCTCTATTACAGACACCCTTCTAATTATTTTTCGACACCTAAGACGGACACTGAAATTTGGTCCCTGTTACACGATAGCCACTTATTTTACTGTAACTAAACTCTCTATAAGACGTGCACCTCTCTACTATGATCACCTCTAATATAGACGTCTCTAATATAGACACCTCCAATATAGACACCTATTTAATATGGACACCTCTCTGATATGGACACCTCTAATATGGACACCTTTAATCTTTAATCTTTAATCACAGTTCCTAACCATACATACATGTAACTGATACAAATGAACTAATACTAACATATAATCGAACAAAAATACAAAAATGGTTAACAGGACGGTAGTAGGGGGAAACCAAATTCCCATGCTAAGACATACCCTCCAAAAAAGAAAAAAAGAAAAAAATTAATTAATTAATATATAAACATATATTAAAAGACTATAAATTAGACTAATATTGATTTGTCTCTAATATGAATACATGTATGTCTCTAATATGGACACTTCTCTAATATGGACACCTCTCTAATATGGACACCTCTCTAATATTGACATCATTGTCTCTAATATGAATACATGTGTGTCTCTAATATGGACACTTCTGTAATATGGACATCTCTAATATGGACACCTCTTATATGAACACCTCTCTAATATGGACACCTCTAATATGGACACCTCTCTAATATTGACATGTCTCTAATATGAATACATGTGTCTCTAATATGGACACTTCTCTAATATGGACACCTTTAATATGGACACCTCTAATATGGACACCTCTAATATGGACACCTCTATAACATGGACACCTCTAATATGGACATGTCTCTAATATAGACACCTATCTAATATGGACACCTCTCTAATATTGACATGTCTCTAATATGGACACCTTTCTAATATTGACGGTCTCTAATATGGACAGCTCTCTTATACAGTGTATAGACATGTCTTTTATATGAATACATGTATGTCTCTTATATGGACACCTCATTTATACGTGTAAATTATGCCACCTCTCTTACTCTAATAATGACACCTCTAAGGCAGAGGTTAAGTTGGTTCCTGTGGCACCCTGTACATCCGAGGGTTAACTTGTTACCGTCGCATACATAATAGGCAGGTCACTGCAATCGCCTTCTCCCAATATGAATCAGGGCTTAAGGCAGCTAGGGAGAGACTTTAATGCAGTGATCAATTGTTAAGTAATAAATTAATATTTATTTCAGAACACTATTGTGATGTGAAGAGTGAATTTGATGCCAAGGTGCCACGGATATTATTCAAACATGTTTCTAGGTTTGTAGACCTTTTTTTCATTTTATTTTATTTATTTACTAGTTATTTCTTATGTTGCGTGTGGTCGTGTGGGTGTTCAATAAAAACTGGCCAATACCATTTCCATGATATTGTATAATTTCTGGATCAGAAATAAATGAACTTACCATAATGTTAATTTCCTTTCTCAGTGGACTTGATTGTGAACTTAGCCCCGGAAATGTGACTGTAAGTATTAATAGTTTCATGCATCACTTTATTCATTTTTACTGCGCCTTTTAATAACATGCGGAATTTGAAATTCAAATCTCCACCAACGGTTGTGTTATTCCCTGCCATCAATCATAATTAATACGAAAGCCAACGGACCATGTAAAAAAGAAACAAACAAAATGGATCGAAATCTACCAATCATAATGCACGGACGTGACCTTTTGAACTCATTGAAGTGAAGATCTGTTTCCTGAGAGGTAAGCTAAGATGATTGACGGCAGTGTAAAACGCAACCATTGGTGGAAATTTTTCATTTCAAATTCCGCATGTTATTGAAAGGCGCAGTAAAGTGCCAGTTCAATCAAATTTGACATGTTGATTTTTTGTTCAATATTTCAAAAGAAAATTGTGTATTTAACCTTTTTTTTTTTAATCAGGGCACAGGAAGATTGCTTTTTCTGGCCTTACTTTTTGCATTTTCACAGGCACCATTAAAGGCCCACCATCGCCCATTCGGCTTTGCGGTCGTTTGTTTTTGTTTTCAAATGACAAGCTCGCTTGTGATTGGCTCTTTCGGGAATTTTCGACTGCGTTAAATTCACAATGCATCTTGGGTGACAGTGGGCCTTTAAATTTGCATGTTCCTGAAAAAAAGCTCGCCATACATTGTATTTCTGTGATGTCACAGAGAGCTGCGGAAAATTGAAATGAATTGTTTGTAGGAGAATTTACCCGAGCTAAAACCTGTTGGTTTTGACTATTTTTCCATTTTTTCCGAATTAAAATGTAAGGGTCTAGATGTGTTGTGTATGGGTGTGAGAAAGAGGCTGATTTGAATTGAATTGATTTGAATTTGTTATATAGTTTTTAGATATACATATATATATTAAGTGTCCCCTAATTAGTAAGGGATATTCCCTAGCTATAATGTATGACACGTTTTTAGTTTTGTTGTTGTTGATAGAAATGCAGGAATTTCGCTACACAATTTGAAAAACCAAAACAGTAATACGTGTAATGAAAAACAATGCATAATTTATGTTTTTCTTGGGCTGTGTTGATGCTATTTTCATTTGTCTCAGACTTTTTAAGATTCATAAATATAACAAATTATGTAACATAGGAAATGAAAACTTTCAATTTACTGTTCCTTTTAGGCCTCCAAAACTAGTTACCTACTGAAGATGTACAGTGACTTGGATGCTCGTGTGAGAACCCTTGTAGCCGGGCTGCGATATTGGGCGAGGGTGAGTTCTTGTAAACAGAATGGACAAAATAATCCATTTAATTTAAAAAATGTTATTTTTATCCGGTAAATACAATGTACATGTAGTACATATCATGTACCCAAAATCACTACGGTAAAAATGAACTGTTTTCAAGCTTTCATTGTGTTTTCTATAATCCCATGTGATCTATTGTTTTTACTCCATGTCTTTTGTCAGACAATGTTACTTCTTCAGTTAGGTGCTTAGTACTAAAATTGAAGATGATGATAGATAAGATAACCTGTGATTAGTTATTGCGACGAGGAAGACTTGCATGGATTCTGAACTGAACAGTAGTGAATTGACAGTTCTAAAATGGTACTTGAAACTTATCTATGCATATATTTATTATCGGCAATCATGAAAAGGACAGTCAAATAATTTATGATGTGTAATTCATGTAAATACCTTTTAAGTTTGATGTAAATAAATAATTTATAATTTGTATTTGACAATCCTTGTGTTCAGTCCTCCCTCAATTAGAATGCCTGGTTACTAAACTTTATGATTACACATGTTCAATTCCATCAGAAAACTGCCTTGAATAGAAATGTACCTTTAAAAAGTATAAAAGAAACATGTCTTATCTGTTCAAGGAGGTATGCATGCCTTTCTATATGCCTAAAGTTCAATTATATTTTGTTGAATACAAAAATGGTCAAACGATCGATCGATGCATGGCTTAAACAGACACTGTCACGAGGGTGCATGCGCCAGTTTCTGGAATCAAAATTTGAAAAGTTTAACCTAACTTTTTCAAGATGAAGTGTCAATTTCAAAAATGGCACAGAGTTTCTTCATTTTCCACCATGACCGCCGCCACTGGTCAACACCATTTTGAAATTGACACTTCAACTTGAAAAATTTAGGCTGAACTTTTCAAGTTTTGATTTGAGAAACTGGCGCATGCGCCCTCGTGACAGTGTCCCTTGACGAAACGTTATACCAAAACTTTGAACCAGCCTTTTTTGTGACTTAGCTTTACTTTAATTTTTTCGAAAACAATTTTTTTTTCCAAAATTTGAGCCTCAAAACTCGGGGTGCATATTAAGTGAAAGCTTTAATCAAAGAATGCAATATGATGTACATGTATGGTGATAGTGCATGGTGCCTCCTCACTGCAGATATGTAGCATTGATTGTCAATCAGAAGGAGGATTACCTGGGTATTCCTTAGCTTTGATGGTTATTCAGTTCTTACAAGAGACAAAGCCTCCAGTGCTACCAAGATGGACACCTGAAAATGTAAGTATTATGAATGTTAATGACATTGTATACCATAGAGTTTCGAAAGTTGGGCCCCCCTGAAAGCAACGGCTGCCCGAAACTAACATTAATTTTCGGACCTTTCTCTCTATCACATCAACAGGGCAGCATGGCGTTTAATAAATCCAGGCATATAAAGTGTGGGTCCCAAAAAGGCAAAATTAATAATGTTAATAAATTATAAGGACCAACAATATGCTATCTTTAGTATGGGGGAGGTGACGCTGTTTTGTGTTGCCTTATTTTGTGCTTCATAAGAGTGTCCCACTGTTTGTTGTCAACCTCTGACATACATGTATTCTACTCACTCTTGGCAAACTTTCTCTTTGAGCTGGACAATACTCAAGATATTAGAATATTATGGATTTGTCCACTGTCATACTTTTGCCATGTAGTTCATCTCCAATCTAAACAGCCACATCTTTTGGACAGACACTTCCTTTGGACAGACATGTGAAGATAGTTTCTGCTGTTCTTCATTCCTTTACAATGTTCCCCTAAGACAGATATTTCTAAAACTCGTACACATCCCTAAGACAGACACCTCTACATGACAGACATGTACAGATGATTCTTGTTGTACCTCCCCCCCCCCCCCCCCTGCCCCTCCCAACACAACTCCTCCCGATATAAACACCTCTGTGAGGTGGTCATTGGTCATTAAGCCCTGGTCTGCTTGAGAAGTTTAATATTATGCCAAATATATAATGTTAATGTGCTCACACCTGGCAGGTCTTTGATAAAGACAACCCTTGTATGCCAGAAGACTTCATCAGTGATAACAAAGATGAGATTGGGAGTTTGTGGTTCCAACTGTTCAGGTACATGTATGTTTAACCATGTCACTCCCAAGAGTGCCAAAAACCAAAATTCAAAAAAAATCCCAAATTTCATTTTTTAATTTGAAAAATATTGGAAAACTAATGGTACCATGAAAAAGAACTGCTGAAGAGGTTTCATTTGAATGGTCACACCATAGGATTTCGTCAACAGACTCAAAAGTTAGAACAAATGGTACCATGCAAAAGTACTGCTGAAGAGGTTTCATTTGAATGGTCACACCATAGGATTTCGTCAACAGACTCAAAAGTTAAGAACAAATGGTACCATGCAAAAGTACTGCTGTAGAGGTTTCATTTGAATGGTCACACCATAGGATTTCATCAGCAGACTCAAAAGTTAGAACAAATGGTACCATGCAAAAGTACTGCTGAAGAGGTTTCATTTGAATGGTCACACCATAGGATTTCATCAACAGACTCAAAAGTTAGAACAAATGGTACCATGCAAAAGTACTGCTGAAGAGGTTTCATTTGAATGGTCACACCATAGGATTTCGTCCACAGACTCAAAAGTTAGAACAAATGGTACCATGGTTTCATTTGAATGGTCACACCATAGGATTTCATCCACAGACTCAAAAGTCTACATGTCTCCATAAACTCTGGGAGTGAAACAAGCAAGGACATCTGCCGTAATGAATACAGTGTGAATTGGTTTGCTTCATTTGAGTTATCTTATTTCTTTAAAATTGATGAACCACTGTGATGTATCTGTTGTAGGTTTTACTGCCTTGATTTTGAGATCCCAAGCATGGTGGTTTCCATCAGGGAACCAATGCCACTTAAAAGGGAAGACAAGAAATGGGGACATCGTAGAATAGCAATAGAAGGTGAGGTGATCGAATTTTTTTTTCAAATATTTATTAGTTGTTGGAAAAGAAGGTTTTGTGTTCATGGCCGCTATTTTGAAAGTAGGTCAACTACAAGGTCACCTGGTGGGAAGTAATGATATTATTATTCTTAACTCAAATGGCTGTCAAGCGTAGCCTATAACCCTTTTTAACTCCCAAGAGTGCCCCCCAAAAAAATCTAAATTCAAGAAAAAATCTCAAATTTCATTGTGCAAAATGTTGAAAAACAAATGGTACCATGCAAAAGTACTGCCAAAGAGCTTTAATTTGAATGGTCACACCATAGGATTTCATCCACACTCAAAAGTTAGAAAAACACTACATGTCTTCATAATTGACTCTGGGAGTGAAAGGGTCAAGTCGTCTTCTCTGATCTTCTTCGGCCAATTTTCCATCAATATCATGTCTTAAAAGAACAACATACAGTTTTTAGTGTTTGAAGTGTCATGTTTTGCAGAATTTAGTCTGTAGAAAGTTTGGAAAGATGTTTGCGTGATTCAGGTCTCTTGTCATTGACCTTTAAAGTGAATTTGATCTGTTTGCAGTTGCTCATTGTTACAGCTTTCGGGTGTATTTTTACCAGTATTAAAGAATCTAAACTGCCCAATTTCTCAGAGACACCAATTCTTTATGAACCTTTCTATGCTTACCAGGAAAGGTAATGTTTGTCATTTGTGGGTGTTTGCTGTAGGTGACTGAGATGCAGTCTCTATTTCTAGTGTCAACAGCCAGTTTTTGGTTTTTTTAAATGCAGAAACTTTTCAAATTTTTCAAAGGAATTCCCAAATGGGGATGACAACTTTGCTTCAATTCATGTCACTAAAGGTTGACTCTCATTATTTCCACAGATCCCTTCTCTACGAAACGAAATGTTGCTTCTTCTTTAAGTAGTGACAAAGGTATTTTTTACAGTTTTTTACAGTACTGTTTGTCTGTATTTTTTCAGGGGAGGATACTTGCTGTTTTTATAGGTAAATTCGGTTCACAGCACAGATGACGGAGCACAGATGACGTAAAACAAAAGGAACAAAGAATGTCAATAATACAAATGCAAAACAAGACCAAAAATACAATACCTCACAAACAATAGAAGACAATGAGTACCGGTACACGCAGAAAGACCCAAAAAATCTTTATGAAAATTATTTGTAGGTAGTGAAGGAAGTATTGTGCTGTATCATTGATAGATTCCATTCTTTTTCTTCTCAGTGTTTGAATACTTCTCCACTTGCTGGAAGAACAGTTTTTTCTATTTCGGTTCCTTGCCAAGTTCTCCTAAAAAAGGTATGTAAAACAGTGGTCTGTTCACAGTCCCCAAATTTTCCATGTGATCAGTCGAGTTTGAGTCGCCACCATTTTGGTTTTTCACAGAGAGCGAAAACTGGAGAGAGTGCAAAAATCCTGTAGGTCGGGTGTCGGGGAGATGGACAGCAACAAATAACAAAACATTTTTCTGCTCCCTCACCCCTCACGTTGTAAACCCCAATGCCTGTCCCCATGGGATTTTTGCACTCTCCCCAAATTTCGCTCGCCGTGAAAAACCAAAATCGCAGTAACTCGAACAAGCGATCAACCTCGACTGATCACATTAAAAAAAATACGGGACTGTGAACTGTCAAGAAAAACGGAATCAGATAATCGCGTTCGAAGAACGCAATCCTAATTTCGTGTTGGAGACAAATTTGAGATTTTTTGGTAGACGGTCTTCCAAATGGCCGCCCCTATTGGTTTTTTTCAGGGGCTCATTTCCGCCGGAAATTCCTTCGAATGCGTCTCCATGATCTGTGATTACTGCTAGTTTTCTAGCATTCCTCATCTCTAGTCCACCCTCATTGCAACATACTTATCACCCTCCCGAGGAGACATTGATCAAATTTTAGTTGTTACAAATACACTGTAATAAGAAATATCTAGATTTCCTTATGTACATGTACAAGACACATATTTCAAATTTCATTTTTTTTTTTTTGCCTTTTAACATCACTAAACTACAGCTTGAATTTTGTATTTTTTTTTTTACCCTGGCAGTAAATGGATGAATTAAACCAGGTACAATGTTTAGAGGTATTCTGTTTTTGGAATGGCCAGATTTTGTCCCCAAAAAATGCGCCACAAGTCCTGTTTGCACAAGGGAGGGTGCTTAAATAAGTGTACTGGTACCTGCTTAAAAGGACACTGACTGTGCTTAATTGATTTCCATGTTATATTGCCAAATGCCACCAAATATACACTGAAATTGGATAAAAAAGATTCTATAGAGCAAAACAGAAGCAGTAGTTTGGAGATAAAGTGCAGGATTACAAGGATGGAAGTGGATTACAGTTCATCAAATTTGATTTCTTGACAGGCGGTCAAGAAATAAAAAATGACCATTCTAGATTTTAGCCGTTATTTTGTCGTTTTACTTCATATTTCTTGGCGTTCATCACTTGGCAATTGGTTCTTCCTATTTCAAAATAATAAAGCAAGCTTAAAGGGAACCTCCATTGTTATAACAAATTGACGTTAAATTGTTGGAAATAAAGTCTAAATTAAAAATTTTTAAAAAGTAGGTGCAAATATAATTTTGGTGTACAAAAACATGGACATGAATATCGCCTATTTTCGCTTTCAAATTTCCCGCGCGCTGTTATTTTGAATATTTATGATGTGTTACGGTTGTCTTAGGGCCGATTTACACGGTACAACTTTGTTGCATGCGATACGCCTACGGCATGCTTACAACATGACTTGAGTTGATTTACACGGAGTAATTCGTGTTGTAAGCATGTCGTAAGCAAGTTTTAAGCATGTCGCATGCGACAAAGTTGTACCGTGTAAATCGGCCCTTATTGTTGCATACAAAAGAACTGCGATTCTTTACAATAGCGGCAACCGTAACACGTCACAAATATTCAAAATGGCAGCGCGCGGGAAATTTGAAAGCGAAAACAGGCGATATTTATATCCATTTTATTTGTACACTAAAATTGGATTTATACTTTGTAATATTAACTTTTGTTACAGAGCCAGTGACGGAGCAAAGCAAGTGTGCCAAGACACCTGACAAACAAAAACATGAAGCTAATCTTGTAAATGAAGAGGAGGCTATTTTCGAAATGGATGACTTGGATCAGGCAGCAAAACAGCTGCAGTGTATGGAGCTCTCAATTGTTGACGGTGTCCAATCAAAGGGCGTAACTCAAAAACCACCCGGAAAAGATTCACCAAGCTTGAAAAGCAAAGGTGATAGTGATACAGATGATGAGGTGGAGATAACTGTGAGCGACTCTAATAGCGAGGAGGCCAGTAAGCCAAGAAACCAGGCTGGCCCCAGAGAGAAAGGTTGTCATACTGCAGTGAACAACACAAGTGTGGTTGATGTGCAGGATATTGACTACAGGTATGGTGTTTCATTAACCGCGGTCAAACGAGAGAAATTTGCAAAAGTTAAGCAAAGTACTTAAAAGTTAAGGTTGTCATTTTCACTGTTTAAAGTTTAATATATTGCCAATAAACTGTCAATTTACCAAACGTTTTGAAAGTTTACCAAAAAAGTTCTAAGCGTTTAAAAACTGTGAACTGCAGAATTGTCGGTGCCATTTGCCAACATAATTTTGATCAGGCGCAAAGAGTTTTGGTCAGTTTTCAATGGTAAAAAAGCTCATCATTTTGAGAAAAATTAAAAGATAGTAACGTCAATTAATTTTCTTTATACATCCTTGCCCATATTTCCATTTAATATTAAATAAAATCCCACTAAATAAAACGAAAAACGCCTCGGACGTTTGACCGCGGTGGAAGTGTTTTATGACTAAACTTTCACGTAACGTCACGCTTATGTTTTCCTTTGTTCAAACTTGATGAAAAACTGAGTGTGAAAAGTAATTACACAATTGCTTTGGTTTTGCATTGCTACGCTTTGTGATTGGTTAAAAAATCTCGCTCCACTTTCTCGACCAATCAGAAGTAAAACCAAAACCAATCGTGACTTACTCGCACGCGTTTTCCCGCGCTTGGTGCCGCCAACATGTAATTGCTTCGAGCTCTGATTGGTTCATTGGATTGTTTACGACTGCTGTGATTGGTCAGAGTAATTACTTTCAATTGGTTTTGGTTTACCATAATTAAAAACTGCTCTAATAACGTACCATGACAGTTTTAACCCACTTCTTTTGCGAGTGTTAGCCCCATGCCTGATGGCTTATTGAATTTTCTATTGTAAGTGATGATTTTGTTGGACTATGTTTTGTTTAAAATCATGGCTCATGTTTGGTATGCAGACTTTTTTTTGAAATTTTGTTTTTTTCATGGTAATAGTTATTACCTCGTGTAGCGTTTAAAGCACATATATTTACAAAAAGAGCAAAAACAATGGAAACCTCTTTTGTCTGTCTGAGGGCTTGCAGATAAATAGTACAAGATCTGTATTGCCTCTTCTTAGCATCTTCAAAACCAATTTTCTGTTACAATGTGTTTTAATTTAGAGGGTAAAAAATATGCGATTTATAGTAATTCAGAGTGGTTGGGCCATATTGGAAGTTCTTAGATATAGCTGTCTATGTTTTCAAATAAAAGAGTGTTCGAACACTCAAACAACATTAAACCTCTGTCCAGGTTTGATGCTCAGATTTTTCGGGGTAAAAACCGCCCAGTGAAGACCTGTTGTTATTGCAAGGATGATGGTCACACGAAAGTCCAATGCCCTGATCTGAGGAAACCACCTCTGAGTGTACTGCCGCCAATGACTCAACATTTTGGTGATGTGCTGGATTATGCTTGCAAGACCTGTAGAGGTGCGTACATACTAATGTAATAGGTAAAGCCGTGCACAAGCCACAGGGTACCCACTTGCTGGAGCTTAACCCGGTTTCCTTAGCATGAAGCAAATAGGAGTGTTGCTACTCCCCCCTGGAAGGAATGCTAGCCCACAGCATTATGTCGCCGGCATTCATTCATATATCTGGGTGGAGGGAAACAATTTGGAATAAAGTTTCTTGTCTAAGGTAACAACACGACCTCTAGTATCCAGGGCCGGGCCGGGTTGTTCAAAGCACAATTAAGCTAACCCAGGATTAGCGTCAAATGTTGAATCCAGTTAAACAACTCAACAACTAAAAATTTTCCAAAGTTTTCTGCCCTTCAGTTTCGACTTTAACTTGTCCACACTCCTAGCTACAAATGACCTTTTGAAAGCATTTTTTTAAACCCATTGTCCTAAAAAACGCCGAATTTACAATCACTTTGTCTTAAAAGTCTTCAAGGGACAGTGTTCCGGGTGAAATATCGTGTTTTCATGATTCTTGCCATGAGCTTGCTTTAAGCTTACTTTATTATCTTCAAATTGAAAGAAACCATCGCCAAAAGTGATAGAAGCAAAGAAATATGAACTAAACAGACAAAATAACGGCTAGAAAAGTCAAAATTTCACAAGAATGACAAGTTTGATTTCTTGACCACCTGTCAATGGATCAAATTTCATGAACTGTAATCCACCTAAATCCTTGCAATCCTGCACTTTATCTCCAAACTACCGCTTTAGTTTTGCTCCATAGACTCTTTTTATCCAACTAAGTTGTATATTTGGTGGAATTTGGCTATGTAACGCGAAAATGAGCTAAGCTAAATTTTGCTTTTTCGGCAGAACAGGGTCCCTTAAAGCCATCACATTTACGTACATAAACATAACAAATATAAACATCTAGAATATTGTTACATAATTTATTTTCCTCTAAATGGTCCACCTGACTGGGCAAAGGCTGTGTGATTTGAATTGGCCTATAACAAGGGCGAATCCAGGAATTTTAGAAAATGGGGGCCGTAAAAAATTTGCATGAAAGACAATGGTTGCATTAGCACCTATTTGGCAACGCCTTTCTTGAGGGCCCTGGGGTATGCCCCCCGGAAATGTTGATAATTTAAGTACTCTGAGATGCATTCTGGGTGCTCAAATTTGGCAAATGCCAGGATCTCATATTGAACAAGAAATGTTGAAATATTTAATAAAGGGAAATGTGGTTGTGGTCAAACATGACTTGAATCAACTAGAACTTCTTTTACAAACGAAATCAAAGTAACTGGAGTGGTATGGGAGCTAATTAAACTAGAGTCATCCATCTCAAAATACCATCCGATAGGCGTTGTTTTTAAAAAAAAAATCCCAAACAAAAATGGGGGCGCGGCCCCATCAGCCCCTCGCCTAAATCCGTAAGTACATAGATACAGTTACTATAATCAGAGAATCCTTGGTTTTTATTCATTATTATGTGCAATCTGCAAGGCTTTTCAATAGTATAAGGTTTTTGATTTTGTAGATATTTGTATTTTTCATGTACTTGTTTTGCCCCGCCCCGATTAGCTTTCCAGCTATTTGCAGGGCAAACAAATCGTTCAACTCTTTCATTATTATACTAAGAATACATTGTTGTTGTTGTTTCTTGTTGAATAAATTGTTGTTGTTGTTGTTGTATTATGCATTGTAAACTTTTTGAGTACGTTATATGTGCTAATGGTTGTGTCTCAAGTGAACAATTCAAGATGGCGGATGTCCGACCAATTTTGTAAGATTTCCGGTCAATATTCAGATCTGGAGAGACATATGCCACGCTTAGCTAGATACATCATTTACAGCACTGAATGGAAGGAAAAACAAAAAACAACATCCACAACAAAACAAAAGTACTTCACTTTAATTGTTGTTGATTTTGTTTAAATAGTAGTCGGTGGTGGTTATAAAAACAGTGTGAACTTAATTTTTCAGCTGATTTTGAATTTGATAAGTCAGAAGTCGCCTACAGAGAGAAGGTGCTGAGAAACTTAGAGCAGTACATCCACGAAATATTTCCAGGTATGCCATTACAGAAGTCGTTACTGCGCCTTTCAATAACATGCGGAATTTGAAATTCAAATCTCCACCAACAGTTGCGTTATTCCCTGCCGTCAATCATAATTAATACGAAAGCCAACGGACCATGTAAAAAAGAAGCGAAACAAAATGGATCGAAATTTACCAATCATAATGTATGGACGTGACCTTTTGACCTCATTGAAGTGAAGATCTGTTTCCTGAGAGGTAAGCTAAGATGATTGACGGCAGTGTAAAACGCAACTGTTGGTGGAAATTTGAATTTCAAATTCCGCATATTATTGAAAGGTGCAGTAAAGTGCCACTGCGGTCAAATTTTTTATTTTCAGTTTTTTACATCTTCGTGTACAATTAGACTTTCTTACTCATCTTGCTAAATTTCAATCCATTACGAACATCAGAAGTCATTTTATTTCAACATTTATGTCCGAGAATTTACGGCCGCCATTAATCAACCTTGTTCCAAGGCTTGGTTGCGAATGGGATAAAGTGACGTCAAAGGCTCAAACATACCTCACGGGTTGAAATTATAATAACAATCAGCTTTGAAAATTGCACGAAGAACAAGTCCAATGTTTTTGTTGCTTTTCGCGTGATTTTCAATACTTATTGTTATTATAATTTCAACCCGTCAGGTATGTTTGAGACTTTGACGGTGTGTGACCATGAATCAATCAATCAATGCGCGTGTTGTATTGAGAAAAACTCCAGCTATATAACAGTGTCAGTAATGTACGTGTTGCGTTATGTGTATTTTGTACCATCTTGATCTTAGGTGCAAGACTTCACCTATTTGGCTCTTCCAAGAATGGTTTTGGCTTTCGAAACAGTGATATCGACATCTGCATGACCTTAGAGGATCATGTTAAGGATGAGGTGGATTATGATTGTCGTTATTTTTTGTTTCTTCATTTGTTTTGTTTGTTTGTTTTTTTAATGGTTGCATGACTTTTTTAGAATTCAACTACATGTACTATTAACTAAAACTACTCTTCTCGAATTCTCAGGGTGGGCTTGTCCCATTCTATTACATCTTCTATCAACCTTGGCAGCTATTCTGTCTTTTGAATCCAGTGCCTTTCTCTAACAGATCAATGTAATTCATATATGGGCACCCTGGTTCTTTTTTAGAATTCAACTACATGTACTATTTCTAAGACTACTGCACTCAGATTCTGAGGGTGGGCTTGTCCCATTCTATTACATCTTCTATCAACCTTGGCAGCTATTCTGTCTTTTAATCCAGTGCCTTTCTCGAACGGATCAATGTAATTCATAGATGGGCACCCTGTTTTTTTTAGAATTCAACTACATGTACTATTACTAAGACTACTGCACTCAGATTCTCAGGGTGGGCTTGTCCCATTCTATTACATCTTCTATCAACCTTGGCAGCTATTCTGTCTTTTTGAATCCAGTGCCTTTCTCTAACAGATCAATGTAATTGATAGATGGGCACCCTGGTTTTTTTATTTTTTTAGAATTCAACTACATGTACTTTTACTAAGACTACTTTACTCGAATCTCAGGGTGGGCTTGTCCCATTGTATGCCATCTTCTACCAACCTTGGCAGCTATTCTGTCCATTTAATCCAGTGCCTTTCTCTAACATATCAATGTTATTCATAGACAGGCACCCAGTTGGTCTCTTGCCACGGGTTCGTTCCTGCTGTTGATGTGATCACAAACCTTGCCAAGCACCTGAAGAAGCATAAAGACTGTGCCAATGTGTTGGCTATCACCACTGCTAAAGTTCCCATTGTCAAGTTTTACCTCCGCAGCTGTAAACGTGAAGCCGACATAAGTCTTTACAACACTCTTGCACTGGAAAACACTGCTATGCTCGCTACGTATGCCCAACTGGATGATCGAGTTACCACTCTGGGGTACACAGTGAAGGTATTTGCGAAGGTAAGACTGTTAAGGTTTGGAATCGTGCCTTTTTTTCCATTTTGTGTCTACTGCGCATGCATATCTACACACTTTGCTAAACCCGAAAGCTGTAACAATGAAAACTGAACGCGCTGAGCATTTTGACTGTAAATGCGGAGGAAATGAAGGAATAAAATCGCCAAAATCTTTGCAAACTGACACTGGGTATTCAAACCTTCTTCATAGTAGTGATTTTCTTTGTGTTCTCGTCATAATAGGCCATTTCTGAGTTGCCTTTAGCCTCTCCATCAAAGCGAGGCCAGGTGCGAAACCTTAGATATGAAAATGAGTTTTCTTTCACATTTAAATAAAGCTTATTTGCATGTGAATGGAAACTCATTTTCATATGAAAGGTTTCGCACCTAGCCTCGCTTTGACAGAGAGGCTAAAGGCAACTCGGAAATGGCCTATTAATGAGTTTTAGGAGCTTGATTTCTCAATTGTTAGCATAATTAGCATATTAAGCATAATTAGCATAATGATGAAACGTTTTGCATGTCTAATTTGTGTTTAGGTGTGTGATATTGGAGATGCGTCCAAGGGAAGCTTGTCATCCTACGCTTATATCCTCATGTTGCTGCATTACCTTCAGCAATGCAAACCTCCAGTTATTCCAGTCCTGCAGAGTCTCTATACAGATAAGAAACAACCAGAGAAAATTATTGACGGATGGAACTGTTGGTTTTGTAGGGACCCGAACAAAATCGTACGTCCACACACCCTTTCAAGAGCTATGTCAGCTATTCCTAGTACTATCACACAGCCGATTTCACTGTCGTGTGCAAACCCGGGTTTGTTTCTGCAGTGTGTAGACACAGCTATGATTCGCCCTAGATAACTCAATACTGAAGAAATTCGCCCGTAAAATGAGCTGAGACTAAATACTTACTCTCTGAAATCGAAACATCCACAGAAATAAAGATCTGTGAACTTCTACATTTTCTGACCGTGGGCAAATCATGACTCGCAAATCATGTTTGAAAAAAACAAAAACTGGTTCTGCACACTGCACAGAGATCTTGATGGATTTTCTTGCATTAGCATAAACCATAAAACTAGCAGTAATCACAGATTATGGAGACGCGTTCGAAGGAATTTCCGGCGGAAATGAGCCCCTGAAAAAAAAAAACAATGTGGGGGGGGGGGGGGGGGCGGGGCATTTGGAAGACCGTCTACCAAAAAATCTCAAATTTTACTGCACATAAACCACAGGACCACCAACACGAAATTAGGATTGCGTTCTTCGAACGCGATAATCAAACAGCTTTGTTTAAAATAACTTGCTACATTTCGTTTATGTTTTAATTGTAGCACAGTTTAGACTCGACCCTCCCCCCCCCTAAAAAACAACAACAACAACAACAACAACAACAACCAATCAAATAAGAAAATAAAACAAAAAAGAGTGGAATCTTCTTGTACACCCCGAAACAGGTACAATCACTTACAAAATTCGTTGGAACCTGATCCCTTCCCCGTCTCCTTCCCTTTGCCATGTTGGCTCAGACAATAACCGCGGAACTTTTCATTTTTTTGGGGGGGGGGAGGGGGGAGGGGGGGAGGGGGGGGGGAGGGAGGAAATAACATTGCAAGGTAAGAGAGGGGGGATCACCCGATTTAAGAGACGTGTTTCAACATTTTAGGGACCTTTAGATTTGAGTACGAGTATGAATTTGCAATTTAAAGCCAGTTTCGTTCCCAGACCTCTAGCTCCTTCCTGTGCTAACCAGTAGACAAGACTCTAGGATTGAAATTGATGTAAAGAACTAGATTTAAAAGTCGTACTCGTGCTCAATCACATAAGCCTGGTTTCCATATGATCGCTGTAAATGCTTAACTTCTTTTTTTTTTCTCAGCGAGGCAGCGATCGTGGCGTTCATATAGAAACCGGTCAACGCAACGATCGCTGCGATCATACTAAAACCAGGTTTATGCGATTGAGTACGAGTACAACTTTTCGTAGTTCGATCTTAAGTCCCCTTTTGGCACAATCGTAGGGTAGTTGAATTGCAGTCACTTATGCCTGGACTTTTATCGTTTTTCTTAGAAAAGCCTATGGAATCAAAAGGAAAAGAATCCTCACAGTGCAGGACTACTGTGGTATGGATTTTTGAGGTACTATACTGAAGAATTTGACTTCGAAAATGACGTGGTTTGTTGCAGAAGGACCAAAAAGCTGACCAAATTTGAAAAGATGTGGACGAAACATGTGTTTGCCATCGAGGGTAAGGGTTTATTTGAGTCCGAAATCCTTTACAAGGGTGATGTCCTTTTTCCATTATTATTTTTTTTACGATTCACTTCCTTAGAATAACCAAAAATGGTAGCAGTTTTGTCACTGGGACACAGCACTTTTAAAATTTAGCCACGTTGTTTTAACAGTTTCCCAACAGCGAGTTTCAGATCTTTGATTTGCTACCAATTTCATTTTAAACGACACAAGGTTTCTCTAAAAAATCACGAAAATGTTGCCATGTCGATCGTCGGTCTCCCAGTGAGGACCCAGAGAAAGAATTTGTCAGTCGCTGACGTCACTTCCGCTGGCTATCTTTTGGAACTTCCGGAACATGCAAATTTAGTGGCGTTTTCCCATGGTTGAATTAAATACGGTTTTGACAGGTTACTAAATACATCATTTCCTTTTAAAAAACAAGCAAAAACTTAATTTAAAAGTTTGATCGAACTGGGAGTTTATTGTCACTCGCCTTATTTCGCAGATCCTTTTAACCTGGACCACAACTTGGGTGCTGGAGTGACACGAAAGATGGCCAGCTATATTATGAACACCTTTATCAGAGGTCGTGAGCGCTTTGGAATTCCACGCTATGACATACCAATGCATTTCTGTCAGCGCTTTTTCTTTGATGTCTACTACCTAACAGATGGCTACGAGGCTCCAACAGACCGCAACTGCCGTGTTTGTAACAAAATAGGACACATTGCCAGAGACTGTCCACGGTCTAAAGCCAACCGAAAAGCTGAAGAGAAGAAAGAGGCAGAGGAACGAAAAGCGGCGAGAGAAAATCCCGAGAAAGTTGACGTGGGCATGAAGTCTTTTAACGCAGGGCCTTCACGTCCGAGATCGGTATCTTCTCCCAACAAACAAGGACAGAACAGCACATCCGTGCCTACAGCACAACCAAATAAACTCCAATCTCCTCAAGAAGGCAATGCGGCAAGCCTGTCAAAATCTCAACCAGACTCCCAGTTTGTTGCACCACCTGTCAAAGACGGCCAAAGT
The DNA here is from genome assembly GCA_022457155.1 of Cladopsammia gracilis. Classification (NCBI taxonomy): domain Eukaryota; kingdom Metazoa; phylum Cnidaria; class Anthozoa; order Scleractinia; family Dendrophylliidae; genus Cladopsammia; species Cladopsammia gracilis. The sequence continues at coordinate 71,667 of JAJGOT010000219.1, forward strand.
GTTAAACGTATAGAGGGTAATCTTGAAAATGCTCCTGGAATGCCTCTATCCAAAGAACCCAATGTGCTTTCACATGTTCAAAATCCACAGACAGGTTTGACTAACGAGAATGTTGCATCTGCTGGTCTAAGAGGGGGCATAACAGACCCAAATATGACTCAAAATACGCAGCTCACAATACCACATGCTTCTGCTGCCCTAACAAATGAGACAGGCTACTCGACTGGTGATGTTGGCAGTAAACTAGTAGACAGCTTATCAGGTGTGCGTTCACCAGGGTCTTCCAACAGTAACAGTGTAGGAAGTCAGTACAATGCAGCAGTATCACCAGTAATGCAAACACCTTCCAGTGTTCCTTTGTCACATTATCAGAGAGCAACTAACATACCCAGTCATACTCAAGATATGAAACCACCTCCTGGGTTCTTCATCCCAGAGGTCACAGGTCACGTGCCTCATGCTACAGGTACCCGATCTCCCCACACGATGGCTGGAACCATGTCACCTCCCGTAAACGTATCACCGGCTGGTAGATTTGAAGGGCAGCCCATTCTTATGAATACTCCTCCTCGACACCAGCAAGGCATGTTCAGTCCCCAGAGTGGTCAGTTCGTCGGTTCCCCAGGCCAACAGGAAATGTGGCTGAGACAACAAGGACTAATGATGCTTAATCACCCTTTGTCACCACCTGTGAGGCCACTTGTTCCTTACCCTATGTCACCCGAGGTTCAAGTACAGTCCCAGCTGCAACATTGGAGAGGTGCATCTGACAGCTTGCCAATGGAACATGTCAGTTCACCGGTTCGTGGACAGCAGCATCTTGCAGAACACAACCACCAGATGGTTCCTCATAGCCCGCCAAATATCTCTAGAAATGTTATGTGGCCAGAAGTAGGAAACAGTCCTCCTTATGTGGCCAGAGGACAGCAACTTCAGGGACATCAGCTTCATTTTCCTCATGTCAGCTCCCCTGGCATACCTGCACCTCCCATAGGATCACCTGTCCGCCCTGACCCATCCTCACGTTTCACACGGCAATTCTCCTGGTCTACTAGGATCTCCTCAGCAGATTGCCCAGCAACTTCAGTATGTTCATTCGCCTGGTATGCCACCCCCTGTCATTGGATCGCCACCCCAGCAAACTTTGCAGCAGCCAGTACCCCACCAAGGAGGCCTTGTACAACCTGCCTTTGGAACCCACATGGTCAGTTCACCATATTGGCCATACTACTTTTACTACTACTGAATGATTTTTTGTTGTCTTGTACACATGTAGATCAGTTGTGCAAATTAGGAGGATAGGCTTTTCATGAAGTTCGGTTGCGTACGTTTTGTAGATTGATGTGGGAAGAGGCTCAAGGATGTCGTAATATTGAATATTTGTGCAAAGGATAGTTGAGAAAAAGAAGGATAGTCTGTTTTTTCTTGTTTAGGTGATGTTGGAATAGGATATAGGCTGTGACATATACCAGATACGAAGTTATTCCATGCGTTTTATTAATATTTCAACACAATATTAATATTTCAACATAATGGCTAACAAACTCAAACTTCCACTGAAATGACAGTTATGATTTGTTGACCACCAGGCACGAAATCAAATTTGTTGAACTGTAATTTACTTCCTATCCATTCATGTCATCTGTATGGCTAATGTGGTGTACTGGGTGTTTAGACAGGAGAGCAGTTTATCAATTTCATGAGGGTAGTTGAGGACCAAACAAAGAAATCAGAAAACGTTCTTCCGACGAAAGTATCTTCAAATGAGTTTGAGGTATATATCTTTATTGAAATTGTTATCATTAGGTTTCACCGTCACAAATTTTTCTCTGTCTTATATCCGGATCTTTCCTTTATGACAAAGGACAGGGTTTTACGACATACAGTTTTCAAGGTTTCTGAAAGTTTGTTTTATCTCGTTCTTAAAGCCTGAGCTAAATGTTCTAACATTGTTGGCCGAGATGTTGAACTAAGCGATATCCAACATGACGGCAACATTTGACCAACAAAAACTGTTGGTCCAATATCTACCAACATTGGGTGCTAAACAGACCAACATTGTTGAACCAACAATGTTGGAACGTTGTGCCCGGGCTTAAGAAGTAAGCAACTGAATTCTTGCGTTTTTTTTTTTTTTTCATATAGTGAAAAAAACATTTCATCTGGCAAAAATATCATGCAATAACACCCGATATCCAGATAAGTGACTTAACGTGGACGATTAGGTGGGGATAACCCTAACCCTAACCCTACCTGGTTCCACCACCTCCCCTCTTCTATGCCTCCTCTGGATGCTGCTTCTAACATACCTGGCCCAGTTCACTTAACTACTAACCCTTCAACATCAGTCTTCTTTGAAAACAAGCTTAGTTTGGGTAGTTTTCCCCTACTTACCTATTTCTTTGTTGCTGATCCGTTTTATTTGTTTTCCTGTTTCTCTATATTTCTCACTTTTTCAGCCAAAGGACCTGAAGCCCATCAATACAAAGGATCTCAAGGTCGCAGAGACTCCAGAGGAACACAAGTTGTTATCCAAACTCAGCAAAGTGAAAAGTCTTTGGGAGGGGAGTGCATCGCCTGAGTTAGAAAGCGGCTGCTCCAATCGAGACTCCATGGAAAATGGGGAAGTTACGCTTCCGGAACAGAGTAACATGGGGCCTTCTACCCCTGATACAAAACTGTCCTTAAAAAGAGAAGCTTGGGGGGTTGTTTCTCACGAAGGCAACGGGAATAATGATGTGGAGACGGTGCAGGGGGATCAGGAGAACAGGGAGAAAACTGCCGGCAATACGCAGAAAAGTTTGCCCTCGTCCATAACAGATGAAAATGTTAAATCAAGCGAAGCCCCTAACAGGCAAGACTTTCCATCTTCTGCAGGCTGTGTGGTTTCAGATGAGGCATTGCAAGCATCGTCAAACAAAGATGACGAAAAGCATCAGCAAACAAGCGTGGAACAGGAACCCACTGCACCAACGCCAGGAGCACTACCAAAACAAACACCAACTAGGCGCGGAGGTCGTGGTAGGAAACACAAGGCTACTAAACACAATGAAGCTGACAAACATGCCCTGGAAAAGCATGGAGAGAAAGCTATGGGAGATGGCCACAACAAAGCAAAGGGTAACAAGCAGCACGGCCAATATCGGACAAATTATGACGACTTTAAGGTGGATGCTCTGAAGGTTTCTCCTTCATCTAAAAAGCCAAGAGGCGAAAGAAGACATGGCGACACACAGAACGTTGGGTCCGGTGCCGAGTCCACACCACGTCAGACGTACAAAGAAAAGGATTCTCCCACAAGTCCAAAGGATGGAGATAAAAAACGACCAAATGAGAGCAAGCAGGAGGGTACAGGTCCGGCAGATATTGGAAATTCCCCTGGAATTTTTAGCAAGGGGGGTAAAGGAGGAGCTCCTAAACAAAAGGATTCTCCAAAAATTGCAAAGGATGGCGGTAAAAAAGGACCAGAAGGGAATAAGCAGGGTGCACATTCGGCAGATTCTGGAAATTCCCCCGGAAGTTCTAGCAAGGGGGGTAAAGGAGGAGCTCCTAAACGAAAGGATCCTCCAGCAAGTGCAAAGGATGGCGGTAAAAAAGGACCAGACGGGTATAAGCAGGGTGCACATTCGGCAGATTCTGGAAATTCCCCCGGAAGTTCTAGTAAGGGAAGTAAAGGAGGAGCTCCTAAACAAAAGGATTCTCCAACAAGTGCAAAGGATGGCAGTAAAAAAGGACCAGAGGGGAATAAGCAGGGTGCACATTCGGCTGGAGATCCCCCCAGAAGTTCTAGTAAGGGGGGTAAAGGAGGAGCTCCTAAACAAAAGGATTCCCCAAAAAGTGCAAAGGACGGGGATATAAAAGGACCAGAGGGGAACAAGCGGGGTACACATTCGGCAGATTCTGGAAATTCCCCCGGAAGTTCTAGTAAGGAGAGTAAAGGAGGCGCTCCTAAACGAAAGGATTCTCCAACAAGTGCAAAGGACAGGGATAAAAAAGGACCAGAGGGAAACGAGCAGGGTGCACGAACAACAAATCCTGGTGAATCCCCCGGAGATTCTAGTACAGGGGGTAAAGGGAGAGCTGCAAACAGAGGACGGAGACGACGGCAATCCCGTACTAAAAGTGAAGGGCCGGGTGGTGAAAAAGAGGAAACTAGAAACCGTAGCAATAGTGCGCCGGAGAACCATCCATCTATGAACTCTTAAATAATGGACGTGTAACGGGGCGCTGCCCAACCCTTAAAATTTTCAGGGTGGCCACAGTAAAGGATAAATCACTCATTCATACTTACAATATTGTATCGTAAAGCTCGAGGCATACTTAGTATTCTAGTGGCTCTAACATGCCGAAATCGAGAATGTGTAGTGACACTCAGTTGGATCAATCTTTATTCTGGCAAATGGTCAATCAAACGCACCCTACAATTCCCAGCACAGATTTTATAGTAAATAACAGGACTTCATATTTGTAATAGAGCGATTTTTAATTGAGAGTCGAAATTAATTTCGCAGTGATTTGGTTTTGCATTGCTATGCTTTGTGTTGGCTATAAACTGTAACATCTCGCGCCGCTTTCTCGATCAATCACAAGTAAAACCTGAACATAGAGGTTTCGGAGAGCTGCTACACTACTGCTCATGACTTGTTCGCACGCGTTTTCCCGCGCTTGGTGCCGGCGACTTGTACTTGCTTCACGTTCTGATTGGTTCATCAGATTGTCAGCGTCTGTTGTGATTGGCCAGAGTTATTACTCTGGTTTGGGTTTTACGACACTCAACTGGAAACCGCTTTATTGGAAGAGATAAAGTGATAGACCATAGATCGTAAAAGAAAAAGGAATTTAGATTATAGTTTGCTCTCTGCCTGTTCATAATCGTTTTGTTACTGTTTTGTTTTTAAGGATTGTCCGCAGTTTTTAAAGATTGAGGTATTATCAATAAGTCTCTAGTTAAGGCCAAATTATGTAATACTAATGAGTTTTTACATTTTAATAGATGTCTTAAAGCCCTTCTAATAGTTGTCTTCAACTTTAGATTCAAGAAAAACCGACCATAGTGTGATTTTCTGTCTAGTAACCTTACTGCTTTGTACACCTTTGTAATAACAAAGTTTAGTACTTTTACAGCTCCTAAATAAATCCTTTTTTCTCGAGGTGGAGGAAAGCGGCAGAAAATTGCAGTAATGTGTAATAGTTAGCAACACCAAAAGCGGAAGCCCAACGGGAGAAAAGTAGATTGATTCTCAGAGTTCCCAGTTCTTTTACAATGCATAAATGCATTCCCTGAATGCATTTCTTAAATGCATGTTGAAACGACCACCATCCAACACCATTTTCTGTTTGAACAATCAACAATTCTTAAACGATCGTTGAACAAATACTGAAACCGTTCAAACGAGCCTTAAGCCTGGTTCACACGTGCGACGCAAATGCAACGCGAGTGCAAATGCAAACGCAAGGAATGGAAAAATTTTCATTTCCTTGCGTTTTCATTTGCACTTGCGTTTGCGTTTCACACGTGTGAACCGGGCTCGACGCAAATGCAAGCGCAAACGCAAGGTGAAAAGCACTTGTTCGCTTGCGTTTGCGCTTGCATTTGCATTTGCGTCGCACGTGTGAACCAGGCCTTAAGGAATACGGGCATTTATTTCGTCATATTGATTAATATTTCCAATTACAATCAAAGGGGCTCTAAGAGCCATGTCATGAATACGAAACAAGGTTAATTTTAGTTTTTCTTGATGTTTACAAAATAGCGTATTCAGTTTACAAACAAGAAAACATATCAGCGTGACATAAATATGCATTGTCTGAAATGAGACTACGTATAAATTCTCTAGGAGACACGCGAGAATCCACGCTTTCGGCGCTTCATGCCTTTGCGAGCAGCGGGCAAAGATTTGAGCGAATAGACCTGAAACAGCGAAAGAAAAAAAAAACAGGAAAATGAAAAAATTAGACATTATGTAATGCCATAAGGAGTATACGACTGTATACAATATCTCGTTAAACATGCTTTGCTTATTCACGAGATAGAAAGGACAAAAAGGAAAGAAGAGACTGGAAGATAAACTGACTCACAATACACCTTATTCCAAAATGGCGGTCAATTTATTATTCTTTTATATGCATGTTAATTAGCCCTCTTGGCCTCATTTTCGCTTGAGAATTCTTTTGTATTTTGCACATGCTGACGAGGCCAAAAGGGCTAATTGACATGGATATAAAAGAATAATAAAATGGCCGCCATTTTGGAATAAGGTGTATTGACTGGGGTAAATTTATCAATCAACTCGAATTCTTTTCACCGTGAAAGAGAGCTTTTTTTATTGCCTAATTATCTGACCAACAATCACAATCGTTACATTCCTTACTATATTGTGATAGTGAAGACTTGAAAAAAATCGTGAATAAAACTGTACTAGCCACCAGGCACCTTGAATTTTTCATTGCACTTCTTAAAATCTTCCTCGAAGACGTACCTGATGATACAATAAAGAGGAAAGCGATCATAAGATCCTGGACTGTAATTAGCCGCGGTGCCCATGATGTACCCCTTCCAGTATTGACCATCGGTTTGGCTGATAAGCTGTTGGTTCAGCTCATCGATTCTGTTAGCGTCGATTAGCTTGTTTGTAGATGGGTACTTCTGGCTAAAGGTATAATCAAACTTCCACACTGGATTGGAGAATTCTACAAGGACAAAAACAGACGGCGTCAAATTTCCAATATATTTTAAAAGTCCTAAGAATGCCAATTGGCACATGATGTGGTAACTTGGCCAATGTTTGGTAGATTTGTATGAATTTTTTCCACCAAAATTGTCTTGTAAAGATCTGCTCATCGAAAGCATAAAATTGTGCCCCTCCTATTAATGATGTAGTCGACCACCCCTATAACTTTTGGAAATGTTTTTTTGAGTACATCCATAGTCTAAGACATGTGCCACATCAATCTATGCACTGAAAGCTGCAAAATAAGCTATAGTTTAGGGGTATACCAAACATATAAAAATATATCACGACATTACTTAACGTTTCTATTTTTGTGTTTTAAATTCATTTCTATGAAAGCCTTAAGGTGGCTCCAAGTAGTTTTTTTGGTCACACTTCCCTTTTTGAATGCGCTTATACATAATCTTACTTTAGTTCAATAAATCTGAATTTGATACCAGATGTTAGGCTTGGATGAAACTTTTGAGCGATGCTCTTTTTATGCAAATCGGCGTTTCCATAGCAACGGTAAACAAACATGGCGAAAAACAGTTTTTCCCAATTATCTTTCGATTTTGGGGCTACCGGCGACAAGCAAATAAATGCGCTACAATCTACACAGTCTAGCACACTAAATGGGAAAATTTCAAACAATTAAACTGTTCGATTTTGAATAAATCACTGAAACATTTTTAACACGTGCTTTTTCGTGTTTGAAATGTAAGCGGTCAAAACATTCCATAGGTCTCACAAATTATAATTTAATTACCACAGAAAGTTTCCTCGGACTTAAATTATTACTCCCTACAAATAGCTCTGACTAACTCCCCGGCAATAAAGAGATCAAGCTTTCCATTCAAATGCAGTTTTGCTTGACGTTTTAACTCTTTCTAAACTGCATTTGAATGAAAAGCTCGAATTCTTTATTGCCGAGGAAATATGTATGGTTTTTAGTACTTTAGTAGCCTTGTCCAGGGAATTAAACACCCACTCCGCCATTTTGAAAGTGGAGAAGATCCTGGGGAACCTGTGGTGGAGAAGGTTCTGGGGCTCCTGTGGTGGCGACGACTCTCCATTGAAGACATAACAAGTTTTAGGTTTTATAACACCGCAAAAAAATAACACTGGTTTACCTGTGGCTACGACCAAGTCCAAATAATACTGATCGTAGTCAACAAGCGCCTGTATGTCTGTCTTTAAGGAAAACAGCTTGAAGGCGGGATTGTTGTTGTAGACGGGTGATACCGAAGCGGTCTGTAGAACAAAGGATTTCGTGGATGTTTTCTCCGTTTCAGCATCGGCAGCGTCCAAGATTTGGAGATGGAAATCATCTTTATGCGTGTGGGCATAAAACTGGCCTGGAAAAAAGACCAAATTACAGTTATTTTACTGAAAACGACAAACTAACACCAGTTCAAAATATTTTCGAAATCTTAATGTTACAGTATTGAAACAAAACGAAAACAGAGGAACAGCACAGAAACGTTCTGCTCAATAGGTTTTATTTGAATGGTCACACTTAAGGATTTCATTCACAGACACAAAAGTTAGAACCACCTTGTACAGCATAATAAACAGTACCACAGTAAAGTACTGTTCGATAGCTTTTATTTGAATGGTCACACTTTAGGGTTTCATTCACAGACTCAAAAGTTAGAACCACCTTGTACAGCATAATAAACAGTACCAGAAGAAAGTACTGCTCAGTAGATTTCATTTGAACGGTCACACTTTAGAATTCCATCCACAGACTTCCTGTACAAGCATGTTGTACAGCATAATAAATAGACTTGCTACAAGTCGATTCTTTCTTTCTTTCTTTCTTTCTTTCTTTCCTTCTTCTTCTTCTTCTTTCTTCTTTCTTTCTTTCTTTCTTTCTTTCTTTCTTTCTTTCTTTCTTTCTTTCTTTCTTTCTTTCTTTCTTTCTTTCTTTCTTTCTTTCTTTCTTTCTTTCTTTCTTTCTTTCTTTCTTTCTTTCTTTCTTTCTTTCTTTCTTTCTTTCTTTCTTTCTTTCTTTCTTTCTTTCTTTCTTTCTTTCTTTCTTTCTTTCTTTCTTTCTTTCTTTCTTTCTTTCTTTCTTTCTTTCTTTCTTTCTTTCTTTCTTTCTTTCTTTCTTTCTTTCTTTCTTTCTTTCTTTCTTTCTTTCTTTTTTTCTTTCTTTCTTTCTTTCTTTATTCAGTTCATGATTTTTCTGGGAGTGGGACTGAAACGATCGTTTAAACAAGTGTAAAAAAGCGCGCGTACTACATACGTAACCAGCGAAATTCTGCGTCGAATCAGCCGCCATTTTGATTTAGAGATCGCGCGCGCGCTTAACCAGCAGACAGACTTGGAGCTGTCCATATAATAAACAGCACCATAGAAAAATAATGCGGAATATCAGTGCATTCAGGTACATAATTAATTCAACCTTTACCTGCTATTATGTCGTGATATTTTCCCGCTGCAAGAAGCACGTACCGCTTCAAGTGCTTTGAAATCCAGAAATAGTTATGGTTATACGGATCACCGCTACAAACAATATTCACAAACCAACTGTTAGGCTGGCGTCCATTTTGTGTCATATATCAAATACGAGAAAGAGTGTTTTATAAGGACTTCTAACACTGAGAAGTCAGTTGAAAGAACGAGGTGTAGCCGGGCCTTTTTTTAACAAAATTCTAGGTGTTTAATTACCTGCGTGATGAAACACTCTTTCGAGTGTTTGATATATCTTCTCAAACAGGCCATTAAATACAGAGAAAACCACAGAATAAAATCGTCAAAATCTATGCTAATTAAAATATTAGAGATTCCAAACCACTGTCGCGTTTATGATTTTCTTTGTTTAAACTTAACGACAATGAAAACGATGCCATTTTCTTATCCAAAGAGAAGAAACACTATAGCCATTACATGCTTTTGCGCGCTTTCCCGCATTTGGCCGGCCACATGGATCTGATTGTTCGGGTTTTGTCATTGGGTTGTTTGCGGTTAAAGTAATGGCTAAAATTATTGCTTTGGTTTATCCGGGAAAACGCGGCGATAAACGAATCGGAAGGAAACCCTAAAGGGTTGGTTTCGCTAGCGACGGCATCGGAGTTTGTATCGGCCGGAGTCGGATTCGGAGTAGGAGTCGTAATCAAAAACGTTTCCAGTAAATGTCAAACAACAGAGTCGTAAGCAGATTTTCCGATTGCGCTTACAATTCCGTTCCTTACGATCTCATGAAAAATAGATTGTCGGAGGAATGGGCATTGCTACTTCAACGATCTAGGTTTTAGTAGAGTAGTAAGTGACGGAGTCATAAGTGCAATGAAATATGGAAACCTGATTCTCGCGACTACGATTCTTTGGGGCTTACAACTTCGCTTATGACTCCGTTTATTGATTTAAACTAAATCGTAAGCAACCTTACGACTCCGATCACGACTCCGACTGCGATTTCGACTCCGTCGCTAATGAAAAACAGCCTTAAAATATACGAGAATCTTAATGTTGTTAGCTTGGCTCAGATTTGTTTTTACCCTGAACGAAAACAATTCCACAATGACTGTTATTGATAAGAACGATTACATTCAAGACTTTCTATTCGTTTAAGTTTGTTGAAGAGCGTCATAAATGTGTTTGCTGAGAGGTAATATGAAAACAAAAAGTATGGACTTTAAAACCAGGGGCGGATCCAGCTTTGGGGTTGAGCGGGATGCATCAGTTTCTATAAAATTTGTGTGACTCTGCATGTCTCTCCCTTGTGATTCATAAAAATAATAGAAAAAATTGTTTTGAACGTAGTTGATTCACTTCCACCAGTTGACTGATTGCCAAGATAGGAAAAGATGAAGTAACGCTATTGGAGTCTCAGGAATGCTGGAAACGGCGTTTAAGAGGTTAAAATCAAACAAATTTTCCTGAGGGAGGGGCATGTCCACCGATCCCCTGGAAGCTCGCGCCTACGGCGCTACTCGTCCATGCCTATGTCATTTTAGGAGCTCCATTAACCCCACCACGCCTTCATTCCCAACCCTTTAAAGGCATTTATTAAATTTTCGATCAAGTTTTGATTATAACTGAAAAAAGAACAAATTATTACCCAGGTGGAATGTGGCTCATTATTAGAACCTTTCTTCCGTCGTCTTTGGCGAGTTGGAGTTGATTTTCAAACCATACAAATTGATTTTCAGCTATCTCGTCAACAAGGGGGTCGGTGTACCAATTATTATTCCAGTACATGGTGTTTAGCACCAGTACAGTCATCTTTCCATCTGAAAATGAGAACAAAAATGCGATTTTAAAGTAATAAAATCTAACATTTCATTCTTAGAATTGATCGATAGCAATTAAATATATTATACACAAAAAAGTCAATAACCGAGATTGTGTTCCCTAATTAGGCGAGTATAGGAGAAAGAAATAGATAGGCAGACAACTTTATTTAAAAATCAAAGGCCACCAACAGCCAACTCGAGAATACGATTCAGACACTCCCCTTTCCAAGGCTTTTTGTTCCACCTATCCCCCCATCCCCACCCCTTGTGTCTAACTCCCTACCCTACCCTCCCCTATCCACAACGTCGTCCCCATGAGTAAGGCAGACCTGGTACCCAGATCTCCCATACAGTACAAGCACGAGTGAGATCGGGGTACGAGATTAGGGGTTTCTATACGTACGCCCCGCCATTTTTAAAGTGGAGAAGGCCCTGGCAACGAGGTTGCTAAGCGTCAGCTCGAACACAGTCAGAGGCATAACAACAAGGACCTCACCTGCAATGCTCGCGCTGTAATAACCACCATCCAAAAAGGTTTTTGTCAATTCTTCCATAGTTGTCGGTTTTTTGACAGTGTCTGGGCAGTCTGAGCACAGAATCAACGGCGCCCAATAAGACAAAACCGTCTCGTACCAATCGGTGTTGTTTGGGAGTATATAATGCCCAGGAAGATCATTGTTGCCAAAAGATGGAAATACGGGAATATCTGGAAACACTTCATGGGCTTTGCTGCTGACCAGAGACATGGCTTTCAAAACTTTAGGCGATCCTTGGTCGTCAGTCATGCTGTGAGCAGCTGCATCCCCTTTTTAAAGAAAACAATAACAAGAGAGTTTTAAATTACGTTCTACCGTCCCTCTAACTTCATACTGGGGAGCTTTAGCATCCACGACAACAACGGCAAGGAAAACACAATTGAATTTGTCTGATGTGACTGAATAATCCCGGAGCTGAATTCATAGTGACGGCTTTCAAGTTCAAAAAGAGAAATGAAAATTGACCGGCATGTGTTCACGTTCTCCACAAAAGCTATAATAATTTGATCATTTGACGTTGTTGTTTTGCAGGGAACTGCTAAGAAATGTACCAAATGTAAAAACGCACGTGCAAAGGCATTGTTTTCGCTCATGAAATCAATTGTTTTGTGCGTTTTCGCTGCCATTGTCGTCTTGGTGCTAAAGTTCCCTACTGTTCCAAAGGACCATTTTACAGTTGTGTGCTTAGTACCCTGGCCTTTGTGTGAAAGTGACGCTGGAGTTGACTTTGTTTTTGATACAAACCTATCTGCTTTTCATATGTAAATCATGCTCAACAAAAACTAGTTAGCATGAGAACAACATGATTTAGCAGGAAGGTTGGTATCAAACACTGGTCAATTCTTCAGCCTTTGTGACCATGGAAACGTGTCTATTTCATAGGAGCCGAAGTTCGCCGTCAAGTATGATCCACACCACACTTGAGAAGGCATTTCACAAATGGGAAAATAGCAACCATGGCCAACTAAAAGCAATGTGCAGAGGCGCAAAAAAAAATTGATAGAAATTGACGGCTTATTTTATTATCAGAGAGGGGGCACTCCGGGCCGCCCTCCCTCCCCTGTTACTCACTCTGCGCGCCTTCTCCCCCCATTATTCACTCCGGGCCCCCTCTCACCTCGTTATTCACTCCGGGCCCCTTCTTCCCCCGTTATTCACTCCGGGTCCCTTCTTCCCTCGCTATTTACCCCGGCCCATATCCCCCGTTATTCACTCCGGCCTGTCACCAAGCTATTCACTCCGGACCCCAATTACTCTCGTTGTTCACTCCGGGTCCCCTTTCTCCCATTATTCACTCCGGACTCCCTCTTCCCCCTTTATTCACTTCGGCCTCTCACCCCGTTTCTCGCTCCGGGCTCCGTCTCCCATTGTTATTCACTCCTGCCCCCTTCTTCCCCCGTTATTCACTCCTGCCCCCTTCTTCTCCCGTTATTCACTCCGGGCACCCTCCTTGTGATGGAGATTGGATCCGCCAATGAATATTCATGTGTTTGATACGTATCGATACTTCTCTCTACCTGTAAGTAATATGAACTTGGCACCATCTCCTTTCTCTTTCATGGCCGCAAGTGCATTTCCCCAAAGCCATTCTGGTGAGTCGCATCCTACCCTCCCGTAAGGAGCATCATAATCTGCTATCTTGAACCCTTCGGTTTTACGGCAACTGGTGTCAGCGGTAATTGACTGATTGTAGAATGGGTCGAGATGGATGTCGGACACATGTAAAAACTTTACAATCTCCGAAGTGCGTCTTTTCATGCATCTTGGACCCGCGCACCTTCTACTTTGGGCTGGTAGAGTGAAGGTCGCGATAAAGCAGGCAAAATCAATGCAACTGAGCGGTGCTTGCCCATTGTCATATTCTACAGATAAGGAGAAACACATAACGTAAAGTTCCGAAAGTAGTAACGAGCCCCCGAAAGTAGCGACCCCCCAAATATTTTAGGATTTAGAAGTATATGAATATGTATTTAGCCTTATTTGTGCATTAGCCTAATGTTTTACCCGTGAATTCGGCGATAACAATAACTAATTTATTGTTAACGAATATAAACAACAATAAGCTTAAAGATGTTTCGTATTTAAAGTCTTTAGTGCAACATTAAAATCGATCTAAAAGGATTTTTCAACCGAGACACGCGTTTTGATGCGTATCTACCTTGATAACATTAAGGAAGTATGCGTTCCACGATAGTCAAGGAGTTTGGGGTTTCACTTTAGTCCCGGGCCGGGGATGGCTGTCGGGAGGCGCAAGTTCAAGTCACGTTCAGGATACTTTTCTTCTTCTTCTTCTTCTTCTTCTTCTTCTTCTTCTTCTTCTTCTTCTTCTTTTTCTTCGTATTGGATATTAGGAAAGTGATGTACTGCTCGTCAAAAATTCTTACGTTTAATTTTAAAAAAATATCGAACCGTGTCAGTGTGAAAACATAAGCTTACCGCAATATTGTATTACGCGTTAATATTTCTTATTCACGGGTTGGCTCTTAGGAGCCTTTGATTAGTTTTACAAAACAACGAGTTCTACACAGCCGCCATTCGCCATCTTGGATTTCTGTATTTCTCCAAAATGGTGGCTACTGGCCAAAATCTCATAAAACCGTTCAGATTGACCAAAGAATAACCAAAACCATAAATAATGCTAAAACGGCATAAAAATGAAAAAGCTATGACGACAAACGCACTTTTCTTTTCTCCTTAAAAAGTAAAAAAAATGCAAATTTTGAAAACCACTGAGAACATAACTTCAAAAGCATTAAAGCTATGACAATGAACCCTGGAGAGTAATTGGTACATAAAAAATTGTTTTCTTTGAAATTCGCAATATGGGACGACGACGGCGACGTCATCTGACGTGGAAATCACGTAATAGCGTTCCGCCCAGATTCTAAAAATAGAATTGGCGCGCAGCATCATGGGATTGAAATGCGTACAAACATTCAAGAACTATGCAGGTAGCTACGAAAAAACAGGTGCTACGAAGCACTGTTCTTAGGTACAACTCGACAATTATCCACAACATGTACAGGAATCGCAAAAACTGCTGTTTCCGAGGCAGCCATTTTGAAATATTTGTCCGCATTTCGATCCCACAATGCAATGCTGCCAAATATGACATCATCTGGGCGGAACACTATTCAGTAGTTCTACACAGCCGCCATCTTGGATTTCTCCAAAATCTAATTAAACCGTACAAATCGACTCATACCCCCCCTCAGACTTTCGGGTTACATTTAAATGAAATGTTAAGGTTTTCAAACTGGAAATTTAACTGACGTTTTCGGCCACTGTAAAATCTACCCCTGAGAGAGGATGACAAAATGCTATTTTTGGTTCTCAGAAAGGCCGAATAAATTGTACACTTCTGGTTCATAGCTTTGCCATTTACATTTCCTGTTTAGTGACTTCCGGCTACTCCGGTAAAACAGCGTTACTGAAGTGTCACGACAGCATCTCCTTAGGTATATATAAGAATTAGAAGAATCACTGGCTTCATTGTCAGGGACCGCGGAGCAAGGTGAAAAGTGGGAGGGCTGACAATTGAAAATAATTTTTTCATATTGAAAATCGAAAAAAGGAATAAAATCATAGTATTTGATTCGCAAAAAAGTGGTGGGGCCGCGGCCCCACCAGCTCCTCCCCCTCCGCGGCCCCTGATTGTGGTACAGCCTTCATTTACAAAACATTCAATAGTAAACAACGTGGTTTGCAGAGACGATGACTGAATGAAAGGGGTAACTCTTCTCCATGTCGGACATCTTCTTATCATGTTTAAAATATATCATAAAACGTTCTTACGCATGCGCATAAGTATAGGCTGCTTGCAGCCTCTTGTTAATTATTACTTGAGCTAACGTTTTCTGATAAACAAATTTTGTTCCTAATAGTTTCAGCTTTTTTAATTCTTAGCTCAGGTATCCGAACACAGATCGAAAATAATAAATTTGTAGCTGTTACAAGTATTCCCTTTAGCCGTTTAAATAGACAAACGAAAGCGATAAACATGACTAACGTTAAATTTGGCTCATTGAGTGTCCTATTGTGCCAGTTGGAAATTCTTTAGGGCGTTAACGTGTTTGCGCAATTTCTCGCCAACCTAAGTGTATTTCTTATCATTTCATTGGGCGCTTTTGGTTGTCAGTCGGAATATAGCAGGAGTAGTATAGCTAAGTAGGTTAATAAGGACAAGGCAATAAAGAAATTATAAAACCAATACATTGCCAGAAGATTACTGAGTACCTCCTGGTACCAAAAGTGAGACAGTGTTCTACAAATGTTCATGTTTGTTAATTTAAGTCTTACCTTACTAGAAAGAAACGACTTTGCTAAATATCATTAACGACTTTAAACGTATACGGTAAGGTCGCGTTCTGTCGATCCAACATGCTTCGATGCAATAAGGACGACTGTATTAAATTATTAAAGTAAAAAAATTATTGTACAAAATTTACATAAAACTAATAAGTTAGAGTGATTTTACTGAGACTTCGAGCAGTTTCTTTCATATCTTTCTTTGGCGTGAGTAGTCCGCATTCTGATTGTTGAAAAAAATTCCTTAATCGGTTGTTTGACGATGAAGCGCATTTGAGTCCAACGTTTCTGAAAAGTCGCTGATAGAAGGATAAATTTTCGTCCGTTTATCATCCTCCGTTACATATTGACAATGAAACACCCGTCATTTTCAGTTAACGGTCAACGGTTAGCCACACATTATAGACTGTAATGAGGCGAAACTTACGTACGTATATTACTTTGTTTACTACTGAGCGACTTAATTAACTCAAATTTCATTCTTGCTTGGTGCATTTCTGCCACAGAATCATGACCGACGCGGTCTTAAAAAAAGCCTTCGATTCATTATTTCTCACTCTCAACGAAAGGCTTGATTTATATTCTACGTAGAACTACAGTGAATGAAAGTTAGCATCCGACGAGTTGCTACGTGAGCAACTAGATTGTCTAGAGACTGACAAAAAAAAATTGAAGAATTACCAGCCTCAAGCGTGCATGTGGCACGTCTGTGGAGATGGTTGGCTGGTTGATCATGATCATTTACCAAAAAATTCAAAATCGAGAAATAATATTTGCAAGTTTTGGTGGGGCTTTAAAAATGCGAGTGTACCTTACACTGTGGATACTGACGGCTACCAGGCAATGATTTCTGCTCTTTAGGCTAAACAATGACAAGTATGATTGTAGGTTAACCCACGAACGTACAGGGGGGGGGGGGGGGGTGGTTGCCAACCCCTCCCCCCCTTAAGGTTTTTCTCCGATATTTTCAAGACCATTTAAAATTAGCATATGCCGTTTTCAGTAGGTGCTCATTTATCGCGGGCTATCTATTAGATGTAAAATATTTCCGAAATATTGCAACATCGCAAAAACCCAAGGGGGGGGTTGCAACCCCCCCCCCCCCCCCCCCCTTGTACCACGGATAGCGCTGAATGGCAATGCACGATGGAATGTCAACTTTATTCATTGTTACAACTAGTGATCTCATTGGCCTAGACTCAAAAACCGCTAAAAAGTTAAGGTTCAAGGTGCATTTTGTCTAATGTTTTTAAGGTTTCAAGTAATTTGAGACCCAATCGCACAACATGCAATTTCTAAAAAATATTGTATTTGGGGAACTTCATCAAAGAAGCAAAATTATTAGCTATTGTCTTCTGCTATTCTGATTGGTTAAAAATTTATTTGACCCAAATGGATTTTCTTTATTTTTATAATGAAATATAATTATTAACCATCAGCTCTTCCTCTATTCTTGAAATCAAAGATATTCTAGGTGGGAAAGAGCCAATGCCGCAGAACAATGAAGTTTGCTATCGTTCTTATGTGGAGCATTACTTATACATCTTAGAATAACAGCTGCTTAGCCAATAGCTATCGATGCATGAAAAAGTTAAACCTTTTAACACCTCCGTTATCTAGTTATGATGTAAGTAGTAATATTATCAAGCAAGAATTTCAAATGTATGTTAAATGACAATCGCGAAAAAAACAGGACATAAAAACCAAACAATACCTTTTTTCTCAAAGTGTCTCACCATTGATAACGACTCACACCTAATGAAAGAAAATAATTTATATCTGCATTTATAGAAAGCAAGACTTGTATGTTAGCGACACGTGTATAGCTAGCATTGAATAATCGACTGTAATTGGTGCTTGATGCCTGGAGGGGTTACCCACGGAGATGCTCGTCGCAAATTGTGAATGAAACCCTTCAAGCTGCTCAAGGAGACCAATCTGGGAGTGATTAAAGTTATAGTTGACCCAAAAAAGACACCATTCTCAAAAAGACAGACAAGAAAGAGTTTTTAATGTCGATAAAGACTTCTTCATCGAATGCTTTCATCGACACAGTATCCTGATGTTTTAATACTGTTTACGTGCCACCCTTAACGATAGCCTGAAGGCTAAAAATATCGGCGCTCCTTCCTGAGTACCCTAAGTGATACCTAAATCTGTAATTTACACTCCTAAACAAGACGAGGATCATCCCTGAGTATTTCATATGGGAGTCCCCCGCCAGTAGTGTAATATATACATTACATCGAGCTTCGTCAACCCAATAATAGGCCACTTCATTTTTTTTTTTTTTAATTTTGTAATTTCGAGTCGGACAGTAAGAATACCTTTAAGTTAACAAGACATTAAAATGCAACTGTAATATTTTGCTTAGAAACTGCTTAGAAGCAAAGATATAAGACAGTAAATTTTGAAATGTTTAAAGATGTTTAGTTGTTTTTGCAGATGTTTTGAGACAGACGATCCATCGAGCGTGGTTGCCCCAAACGGGGTTGATGTTTTTATACCGTTTACGTGCCACCCTAAACTCATCTATACTACCAGAAAGAACACCTTTAAGCCTACAAGACCTTTAAACTTAACTGTAATATTTTGCTTAGAAGCAAAGATATAAGACAGTAAATTTTGAAATGTTTAAAGTTGTTTGGTTGTTTTTGAGACAGACGATTCATCGAGCGTGGTTTCCCCAAAAGGGGTTGATTGTTAGAAAGAGAAGATTAGAAACATCATAGTTTATTAATCGAGAGACTGGTTATGAAACCTTGCAAACTTCAATGGCGATAACAAAGGAACTACAATTTATGTTGAACCGTACATGACCACGCTCATCTTTTGTTTGTTTTGATCAATTGTCTGTTGCTCGAACAAAAGTTTAACATTTACATTTACATTTACCAAAATGAGAGCAGTCCCTCTCTTCGAGGCTTATGTGCTCTGGTCGCGGTCAAGTTCTTAAAGTTCTTAATGCGTCAGCTGACAAACCCCACTCTTAAAAGAGTTAATATTAGGAGCCGTAGCCAACATGGTAGGCAAATTGTTCCATTGTTTTATAGTTCTAGATAGGAAGCTGTACTTAACATCTATATATTATGGTTGTGCACGGTCAAGGCCGAAAAACGATAGCAAAAACATCAAAAAAAGGACATTGCTCAGGTTTCACAACCATTGCACTTTATTAACTATGGATACATTCAAAAGTTATCATGCCACTGGGCCAATTCCTAAAATATACAAACAAAACGATGAATGTTCCCTTTATAGAAGTTCGTGTCGCCTAAAATATTCCTACGACTTTTCCACACAATAAATAGACATAGCTTGTGCTTTTGGTTTTTGTCATTTCAACGTGTGGTCTAAGAAAACGTTTTAAGTTCACCTTTTTGTAATTGGCCGGAGGTGTTTATTAATTCATTGTATACAATTCAATAGAAAGAACAATGGTTGTCGTTCTTTACCAACACATTAACCCAACCTTCTTCAATACCTTCTTTTAATGAGGTATCTGAATACCTCTTAAAACAAATTACTCCTACTTAGTTTGAATTTTTGAAAACACCTCAAAAAAAAAAAAAACACCCGGATCTTCCTGTAATAGATTTACTCTTCCGCCTTTCTCTTATTAAAATGCTTAGATTAGAGAATATTAGCACTGCAGACAAGAATTTTATTTGGTTCTCAAACGAAACACTTAGAATAAACAGCTGTGTTTGTTATGATCTTACAACAAAAGCGTTTTTCAGCAGTGTTACTATATGGAGAAATAGAGTGGTCTGTGCTGTATCGCTTTGGCTACAAACAAATTATAAAAGTGAATAAACAAGCTGATAAAGAAAAAGAAGTGGACAGTTTATACCTGTCTTTCTTTTTAATGTTTGTTTAAGAGTAAATGCCTACCCAAAGGACTAATGGGTTTTCGAAAACGCCCCGGGAAAGCGAAAAACATGCAGCTGCCTTGTGTACATGAAGCGGTTATTTCGTTTAAATAACACAATGCACACAAAATAACGTTTAAGGAAAAATTTAGCATACTGATTGTTTATAATTTCCCTCCCTAAATGCATTTTTTCTCTACGTATGTGATACTATCTCGACAATATACTCAGCTTTCTTTAATGCACATAAGTTCATATTATACCTCAGTTGATCCATATCCATACAGTATTCTGGTATAGAAGTTGAGGAATTGACGATTTCATATTTAAAGTAAAGAAAACTGCTTACATTATGGGTAGATCGTAGGGCCTCTTCATTCATGAGCCCAGTAAACAAGGTGACCCAGTGATCGGGAGGAATTTTTTCGCGTGTTCATGTGAAAAATGTCGGGTCGGTTGGCGAGATAATGAACGTGTGTACCTGTTAACTTGCACCAGGAGCTTATTAAGCTCCTGCTTGCACGAAAATTATAACTCATGATTTTCTTTGTTGTAATTCTCAAAAATTCTTAAATCTTTACGCATCCAGCATCTAAAAATTATGTTTGATAAAAAAGGTCTGAAAAATGTCCTCCTTCGATAGAAACGCATGCGTAATTTTCCATCATGGCAACCTGGCTGGCTTGTCCACATTGGAAACTTTAACCCGGTTTAACTATTTTACTAACAGACTCAATGAAGGAGACGTGTAGTGTAGTTCTAACTTTTGAGTCTGTGCACGAAATGCTATGGTGTGACCATTCAAATGAAACCTCTTCGGCAGTACTTTTGCATGGTATATAACAATTGGTTCATGCTTTAGCGTGCACTATCGAGTTATGGAGCACGCGGGAAGTTTGGAGAGCACGAAAGAAGCGTAAGAGTTGCCCGAGGCGATAGCTGAGGGCAACTCTAGCTTCTTGTATGTACTTCATGGCTGAAAGCCACATAGTCGTCGGCATAAACTAAAATATGCGAGCATAAATTTGCATGCACTAATATGACACACAGACAAAGAAAACTCAGAGCGGAAAACAGCAATCGTCGGCTACGCGCCTATGACTAGTCAGATCGAGTTTAATATACGGCTTCTTCGCTTGCCTCCCTTATTAAGGGGATAGTAAACGTGATCGTGGGTAAGTAACCTAAGTATTTACATAAAGTACCGACTAAACGTACGTGTCTAAACTCTGTGGCCAACAATGATGGCCCAACAATGCTGGAACGTTTAGCACCACATGTTGGATAGCGCTACACTAACATGCTTTATTTAATAAATGTTGGACGAAATTGTGTTCTCGGTGAGACACTTTGCCCAACAATTTGTTATGTTCAGCAGTCTTTGAACGATTATTAGGCTTTTCAATATAACAACGCAGCGACAGCCAATCCATGAAACAGATATTATATTTCGCTGATTTTTAGATGAATAACTGATACATTTATAAAAAGCCAAGGTATTTTATATTAAATATTGTCATGTTCATGTCCGTTTCGCAAGTCCTTAATAGAGAGATTGAGCACCGCGTTCTACCACAAACCGCAAACGCTAGCTTGCAGTTCATGATTTTTACTTTACCCAGAATCGTTAGGAATATCCACTAAAAAAATCGAAAATAATCCACATGTTCATGACAAACGTGAAACTACTCACTTTCACGTAGAAACGGCAAACAGCAGACGGCTAAAGTTGGATTTTTGCCGTTCGCGGGAAAACTAAACGTGATGCTTGATGATCTTTCTAATGATGGTCAGTTTATTCCGGGTGGCAAAAAGCACTTGTCGTGACATCAACAGGTTTTAACACGCAATACTCTTTCACCAGGACATCTTTGAAAATAGTTCAACCCGAAAATACAAAATATCATTATCACTCCAAGGCCCGTCGCGAACAAGCACCCTAATTTACCATTCCATACACCTTATTCATAAATGGCGGCCGATTTATTATTCTTTTGTATTTATTTGAATTAGCCTCACTAGCCTCGTTAGCATGTGCAAAATTCAAAAGAACTTATACTCTAAAATGAGGCTAGTGAGGCTTATTAACATAAATATAAAAGAATCACGAATCGGTCGCCATTTATGAATAAGGTGTATGCGCCCAGTTACTTTGGGCGACGGCAAGCGATACTGCTGACCATGTTGATATATCGTATCTACTTCTCGTGTATCCACTCTTTTCGTGAATCGATGGAGGACTCAAGCATCGGCTAAACACCCAGCTCTCCTCGGCGATAACCACCACGTCAACTCGGAGCTCTCGCTCCCTATCACTTTCGGAGTAGCGGCGTTCCCATACTTTAACAATGCCAGGTGGTGATTGAGAGTAGGGGCTCCGGTGATAATTACTATTTTGATTCTCTCGGCGAATAAAGGTAGTTTACAGGCAGAACATCCCCACTGCACTTTGAGCCTTGGGCAAGTAGATTGGAGAAGAACGTGTAGTCGAAGGTCTTTCGTTAGCAGTCTTACATGGTCGTGGCTTGAGGACTGAGCAGTGTATTGCTCTTGTTGTGGTTCGCCTCTTGTGCAGATAGGCAGTCGGTAGTGAATAAATCAGTGTAGAGATACATAAAGGATTCGTCAAACAAAACAATTCAATATCCATTTTAGTCAGTGTATAACCGTGGAACGTATTGGTCCATCTCTTTAGAGGTATGGTCGCAGTAACTATTGCGATATACTGCAAAACATGAAAGAGTAAATAAAGAAAAATCAATATGCGCCGCGGAATCTTTAGTGAAGTCGTAACACAATTAGTTCGTCACCACAAAACTAGGACCGCCAAGATTATAAAAACAATAATTATAGCAGCTTCGAGGACGACAGATGAAGGAGAATTCCCTCGCTTTTCGCTCAGTTTCTTTATCATGTTAACGCTCAGGAAAGCCGGATTAACAAAGAATTTGTTGCGTAAACCACGCTCTTTACATGCAACACCTGTAAACAATTTGTCGCTTTCTAAGTTCGCATGTATTATTAACGTTGCCAAGGCAATAGTTACGCATGCGCGTCTCCCTCCCCTCCCATCTGACATCTTGATGTGAAGAGCTGTCCAACATTAGTCCTTCTTTATATAATGTAAATTTTGTTTCAGTGTCCCCTCTTGGTCCTTGAAATATATCAGTCAGTATTTTCGGCAGAAATCGAGCTGATTGCATTTTTTCGAGATCCGTTTGTTCGATGTCATTAAGCCGTATTGTGGTTTTGGTCGCCTTGGAAGTCGGCGGAGCTGATTTGCCTTTCGTTAACGGCCGTCGCATTTTTAAAGGTCGACAGTATAATTAGTAACCAAGTCTTTTGTAATGGTCGATGCCTATTCTGCTCTAGTTTATGCCTTGATAAGGACGGAAGAAGGCTATCGTTATCAGATGAAATTGGGCCTAAATAAAGACATTATTAGCTCTAAGCTAGATTCACGAACAATTTCTATGACTGGTGAAAATTTTTCTAAAATAGCATAGACCTTTTACGAAAGGGACATTTGCGTCGGCGGAGGAAAACTCACTCCAAAAAAATTAAAGTAACTTGACTAAACGTACTGTTGATAGATCAAAGTTATGGAATAATTACGTTGAGTTTGTGGAGGTAAATGTACATAGTAATAGCAGTTTTCAAGTTAAACCATCAGACTAAACATTCCGTTGTTCTCTTTCTCATGCAGTTGCGTCGTTGAGTGGTGAATAATTTAGCGTAAAAGCAAAGATATACAACAAAGTTAGACAATCGTCGCGGAGCAAAGTCGAGAGCTCCGTATGCACCAAAGAAGGATATTATCATCTTCCCATCGTACATGGCAGTCGTCGATTTTGACGAGGAACGACACGAATTTTACACTCCCCGAGAGCAATGGCTTGGAACAACTGATTAGTACGGGTCATACTGCTTCAACCAATGTTGTTATATGTACTTTAGGTTCAGTTTATGTAGATAAAACAGAATATGGTATAACAGATTGAAAGGTAATTTCGTCGGACGAAGTATTCCCTTGCTTGATCATGAAAGTAATCAGTAATGTGGTTTAAAGGTCAATATGCCCTGCAAACGTGTTGTGGTGTCTTCTTGCTGAATATAATTTA
Organism: Cladopsammia gracilis; assembly: GCA_022457155.1. Taxonomy (NCBI): domain Eukaryota; kingdom Metazoa; phylum Cnidaria; class Anthozoa; order Scleractinia; family Dendrophylliidae; genus Cladopsammia; species Cladopsammia gracilis. The sequence continues at coordinate 95,458 of JAJGOT010000219.1, forward strand.
GTGTAAACAGGAAGGGTTCGAAAAGAAAACAACCTCACTTCGCCGGATCCTTGGAACACTTAACACGATGCGTTGTCACAAAAGAGCTTGGTTCACATAACTTTTCACCATAATACTATCATCGTTAGGATCATAAAAGCAATAACTATTACAGCTTCGATAATCGCAGAAGAAGGATTATTTCCCCGGTTTTCCTTGAGTTTTCTTATCATTTTTTTTTAATTATAACACATCTTTATTGTTCAAATTACATTTTCAGTTTTGCTGAATACAATACATTACCTACATTAAGTTAACTATATACAACGCACTGTTTTCTAGACAGGAGGACAACGAGAAAAGGCTAGAGTAATCCTGGATTGATTGCAATGTTTACATTAACATGTGAGATAATGTAGAAGTGCTACCTTAAAAAAACTGAAATTGGGGAGCCAAAGGAATTATTTTACAAATTCCTACAAATCGTTTGATAGAGACTTCGGCATGCAGCATATTCAATTTTCCTCACTATTCAAAAAAGGCAAGAGTGGCTTCCATTTATCTTTTGATTGTGGATCCATTTTCTCAATTTGGTAGATAAGTTTCACAAATAGAAAGAATTCATCGAGACGTGGAATGCGCTCCTTAAGCTTACTCAACCAGATGAAGTATTTACTTAATAAAAAAAGGAAGTTGATCTGCAATTTTTGTTTCGAATTATCCGGCCTTAGGCCAAGAGCAACGTCAACCGGCAGATTAGCATCCGTGGAGAGTTTTCTTATCATACTGATCCCTTAGATACCAACACAACAACTTCTTGGGTATCGCTTACAGTTCAACTTCAAAATGGCTCAAGTGAAGACAAATTTTATTATCGTTGAAGTCTAAATGCATTATTCAAATAGAATTTAAAATTTGGAACACTTTCCTCGGCGTGCAGTTCTATGACTTCTAAATGTTTATCATATCGCTATTACGACCTATTATGTTGATGCACGAAAGGTATCAGGTAAATATATGTAATACCACGCGATAACCAAATTAAAGATAATAAAAATATAAGGCAACGTCAGTGGTTTTTATGCGAGAGTGGTATAATCAATGGAAGTCATGTTACACATGAATAAAACCACCAGTCTGTGAGTTGACGTTAATAGAAGGAAACGTCAGAAAGAATAGAGAAAACTACGTTTAGGTAAGCACACGTACGTACGGTTTTGTTTTTACAGACGTGCGCAATGGTCGAAGTTTACCATTTTATCTGCGCCTGTTGTTGTGGAAAAAATAAGAGTCTGCAGACTAAGACATGATGTTTGAATTTATATGCGATTTTCTCACAACGCAAAATTCTGATTGGCTCTTCTTCGAGATTTTTTTTACGCCACTTTAACAGTCTTTACGCTCCGTAATCAGACTCCTAGAGCTGCTACTAAGCGGTCCGCGGTCCATGGTCCGGTTTCCGCGGTCCGTGGTCCGGTTTCCGCGGTCCGTGGTCCGGTTTCCGGGTATGTACTTGGTGTATCCCTTATTATTTTGTATTTAAACACTTACTTTTTATTTCAGTAGAAAAAGAAGATAAAAAAAGCAGAATAGGGAATCGAACCCGGGCCGTATGATATACTCCATGCACACTATCCACTGTACCACTGAGGATTAGCTGCCGGAAATTGTAATTTTTAAGGGATATAAGATAATATGCTGCCAACCCAGACCATATATAAGAACTAACCCTTTCGATACACTGGAAATACTGGAATCAGTGCTTAAACCTAAATACTAAAATTAGTGCTTCAACCCTAGATACTGTAAATTACACTGCAATATATCTAAATTACACTGCAATATACAATTACACTGCAATATACAATATAAATTACACTGCAATATACAATATAAATTACACTGCAATATATCTAAATACATTACAATAAGGGATACATGAAGTACCATACATTATGATCAGGGATACACCAAGTACCTAGGGGTTTCCGTTGTCCGCTGTCCGCTGTCCGCTGTCCGCTGTCCGCGGTCCGGTCTCCGGTTTTAGTGTCCGCGGTCCGGTCTCCGGTTTCGGTGTCCGCGGTCCGTGGTCCGGTGTCCGCTGTCCGGTGTCCGCTGTCCCTATACGGTATCCTCGTAAGAATAATAATGAATAGCATTAATTGCAAAGAGCAGCTTGAAATTATGGATATCATTAATTCAGGCTGCCACCGGGATGATATCTTTCCGTGGTGCTAAAAGGGGGAAAAGTGTCCAAAGAAGATTAGGGTTAGGGTAACCCTATTGGATACAGAAGCTCATTGTCACCGCGCCGTTGCTTTCATATAATTTTGAGTCTTCGTTGCCCATCGTTCCACTTCGTTAAGTAGCCTGAATTAATGATAACCATTTTTCCAAGCTGTTCTTTGCAAATAATGCTATTCATTATTCTTGAGGGGATATCTAACCTACGATCAGGCGCTCTTTTTTTCGGCGGGAAAGTCGACTTTCGCGCGTTCGTGCCCTCCCGCTCCAAAACAAGAGCGCTTGATCGCAGGTTATGGGATATCGTGTTGGCTGTCCGCTGTCCGCAATGTCAATGGTTGACAAACAAACAAACAAACAAAAAAGAAAGAAACTGCACTTAAGCAAAATATTGAGAAGCAGAGAGTATATATTATTGTTCATTAACTTTTATTTGAATGATTGCACCTACGGACTCAAATATAGAAACGCTGTTGTACAGCATTACAAACAGTACCACAGAAAAGTACTGTTCGATAGCGTTCAATTGAAATGGTACGTTACATCCACAGAGTCATGTCAAAAGATAGAATCAACTTAACACTGAAGCACTATGCATCAGCCTTGGGATTCAATATACAAATTCTTGAGTTAAAATACAATATGTAACACAAGGATTGTTTCTACAAATGAAATGGCTACGCGTGTTTCTAACTTGGGGGATCGGGTGTGTAGGCGTTGAGTTCGTAAAGGGGGATGGGGCGCTGAAGTGCAAATGTTAGGGGAATGTCCCCCCCCCCCCGGCCCCTTCCCCTGAAATGAGCATGGATCAATCAATCAATCAATGAACTTTATTTCAACACCGTAAAACGGCTCAGTAAAACTGTTTTTCAGACATGCCGTGCACTTAAATATAATCTAATCTAAATGATAACAAAAAATATATATATATATATAGTGGCAAAACTGTTACACTATACTAGTGTAAATAAAACTAATAAGATTGATAAAAAACACTAACTTACATCATAATATCGTCTATACACACATAAATATTTAGCTGCAAACATAGATGCGTGTTATAGAACCAGAGGTTCTATTTTTGTTCGAGAGCTCTTTTGAAAGCGGTTAAACTACTGAGCTCCCGTATTTCGTTGGGAAGCTCATTCCAGACAATGGCACCGCGATAGGAGAAAGATCGTTTCATGATCGTTTCATAGATAAAAACAAAGCGAGCGGTTTTATCGTTCTAGTATACTGAAGAAAGCAGCTGAACTATTCCGAACTAGATCTGGTGAATTTATTGCGAAAAACAAAAAGAACGTGCCGCTCCTTTAGCGTTGTCTATCGATAATTATTCATCGCCTTTGTAGCCAATCGGCTTACCCGCTGCCGATATAATCACTTACTGGAGTATGCAAAATTTCATTAATTTTTTCATAGTTGTCGTTTATTTTAAATATGTTGTTATTTTTTATAGGTTCGCTCACGAGAACGTACGTCTTTGCCTGAATAAATTGATCATTATCGACGAGGAAAATTACTGGACTTTCTCAACCCAGAACCTATTTTGTCATCTGTTTTGCGAAATTTCAAACAAGACACTAGCATATTGCTTACACACGATGTTCTCCACTTCAAGATGTTTCTAAAGAACCATGCGCATGTCAAAATTTCAAAGGAATTATTATGCCTGGATCAGGACGAAAGCAGACTATCGTTTCTTAGATAAAGCGATTATTAGTCCTAAGCTAGATTCACGTTTAGGTTATCGGGATAGAATCATCCGTTATGATTAAATTTTTCATAGATTTGCCGGATAAACACACTGGTGAAGTGATGAAGGAGAAATGTAAGCATACAAGAAGTTCCATGTTCCATTTCCTATTCTGATCAGTAAAGAAAACATTTTCTATGACCGTTTACGAAAGGGAAATTTGCGTCAAAGGAGGTAAATTCACTCCAAAAGAATAAAATTTAGTTAACTAAAAGTACTTTCAACAAAATTTTGTTATAATTGCGTCGAGTTTGTGGAGGTTAATGTACATACTAATAACAGTTTGAAAGCAAAACCATCAGACTAAATATTTTGTTGTTCTCTTTCTTTGCGGAATCGTTATTACTAACAAAAGCTCTTGCTGTAGTCTCGTGTAGTTGCGTCGTTGTGCAAAGTGAATAATTACTGTAAAAGCAAAGAAATACAACAAAGTTAGACAATCGTCGCGAAGCAAAGTCGAGAGCTCCGTATGCGCCATCTTCCCATCGTACCTTGCGCCGATTTCACTGAAGTGGCTTCCTGTCTTTGCGAAGAACACGTATTTTTTTGTATGCGCCTCACTCCTTCAAAATCTAAAATCTAGAACATTGGTCCGTTTATCGCGAATTGTTGTTTATATGTTAAGTTTTGTCTATATTATCTCTGCTTAACTTCAGTCAGATTCCGTGGAAAGTTTCAATGTTTCAAGAATCCTTCCAGCTGTTTTATGCTTTCTTGACAAGTAAATTGCCCTTTTATAATCCGTACGTGGCAGTCGTCGTTTTTGACGCGGACTAACATGAATTTACACTCCCCAGAAGCAATGGGCTCGAACAAGTGTTATGTATGATTCATACTGCTTAAACCAATGTTGTTATATGTATTTCAAATTCAGTTTATGTGAATAAAACAGATTTTAAATCTGTTTTTCCTTGCTTGATCGTGAAAGCAATAACGTGGTTTAATGGTCAATATGTCCTGCAAACTTGTTATGGTGTCTTACTTGCTGAATAATTTGGTGTAAACAGGAAGGATTCGAAGAGAAAACAACCCCACGTCGCCAGATGCTTGGAACACTTGACACGATGCGTTGTCACAAAAGTGCTTGGTACACAAAACTTTTTTACCATAATACTATGATCATTAGGATCATAAAAACAATAATTACTACAGCTAAGAGAATCGCGGTAGAAGGATCATTTCCCCGCTTTTCCTTGAGTTTCCTTATCATACTGATCTCGTAGATTCCAAAACAACAACTTGTTGCGTATCGCTTACAGTTCAGTTTTAAAATGGCTCAACTGAAGAAGTCTAAATGCATTATTCAAATATATAATTTAAATTTGAATAACTCTCATCAACACGTTCCAGGGGCGTAGCTAGGATTTTTCAAAAGGTGGCGGGTGGGGGGAGGGGGGGGGGGGGGGGGGGGGGGAGGGGGTTACACTGTGTCACACCCAGGATACTTACCAGATTGCCATGTCGACAACCACGCTGTGTTTTACTAAAATTATCTGACAAAGGTGTGGTAACGGGCACCTGAGTTCTATGACTTCTAAATGTTTATCACTAATGCGATCTATTAAGAAGATGTACGAAAGGTATCGGGTGAATAAATAAATAAATAAAAAATAAATAAATAAACATATATATTTAACACTAGTATAAGCTCCTGAGGAAGGCCGCGACGGCCGAAACGTTGAGCAATTAAACATCTGAAAGTCCAATTGGAGTTGGCTTCTTGACCATCACAAAGAAAAATTAATTTACAAAACTTCAAGTCCCCACGATCGCTACAGTGATCCTCCAAATTTGGACTACTTAGGGAGCATTGTCTGAGGGACCCATCACAAAAGTTAAACGATATATATATATGGAAAAGGTGGTCAACGAAAATTACAGCAATTTCACTACAACTAGCCCAAACAAAGGTTTTTATGAGCCCGTTCAGCCCGAAAATCACAGAAAAGAGAGAAAAGAGGGAAAGGGGCGAGAGAAAAAAAGACTAGCAGCAGTCTTTAGTTTTTATATTGGGGGTTTTAGAGATAGTTTTTGAACGGCAAAAAAAAAAACAAGCTAGGCCAAGCATACTCACGAACGGTTACTTAGGACGACACCCTTTTCAAAAATCCAGGTATATACATGTATCTCGATAGAATGGCGACTATGATCGGGAAAACTGGTGCCAAAAAGCCATTTCCGGCCAAACTCAGCGCTTTCTGGAACACCCCACAGCGTTTGCTTGAAATATATAGCTGAATATTTGAAAAGGTGGTCAACGAAAATTACAGCAATTTCACTACAACTAGCCCAAACAAGGGTTTTTATGAGCCCGTTCAGCCCGAAGATCACAGGGAAGAGAGAAATGAGGGAAAGGGAGCGAGGGCGAGAGAAAAAAAGTATAGCAACAGTCTTTAGTTTTTATATTGGGGTTTTAGAGAGAGTTTTTGAACGACAAAAAAAAAAAGCCAAGCATACTCACGAACGGTTACTCAGGGCGACACCCTTTTCAAAAATCCAGGTATATATACGAATATCCAGTTCTACACTTTATATATATATATATATATATATATATATATATATTATATATATATATAATATATAACAATGTATGATTACTCACAGTTGTTTCATATAGACTTTAATACAGTTCTGTTTCGTGGACCGATGTTGCGTCGGTCTACTCATCAGTTAAATTCTATCTAGATAGAATTTAACTAAATTCTATCTAGATAGAATTTAACTGATGAGTAGACCGACGCAACATCGGTCCACGAAACAGAACTGTATTAAAGTCTATATGAAACAACTGTGAGTAATCATACATTGTTATAACCGCTCCATTATTGTCGAGCACTATTCTGGATACATCAGTGTGGAACTCACCTGTAGTTATATATATATATATATATATATATATATATATATATATATATATATATATATATATATATATATATATATATGTTTATGGAGGAAAGAAACAAATAAACTACGCTTTCATCCCGACAAGCCTGTTTCGTGGTTGCCCACTCATCAGGGGATTCAATAAGAATATTCCTTACCGTCGCTTCTTATATACAAAATAATTTACATAATAACAATAACAAATCTATGCGGCGCGAAGTTTAACAGTTCAGCTGTTGCGTAGAAGGGCTTTGTTTCTATGGCGGCAAGAAGACACGAGTTCATTACGTTTGTTAAGTGTAGAAAGTTTCGGTCGGCAAATGATTAGAAATTTTTCCTTTAGGCAGAGGTTGCATCGTTTGCTTGAGCTGTTGTACGGTGAATGCGAAGACAGGATGCGCCATGAAATATAGTGTTCGATGTTGTTGTCTTTGAGAGTCCAGATGTACTTGCTTAGTTCAGTTGAGTTTCTGTGTTTAGAGTGGCGGAATGATGCTTTGTGGTTTCGGTATCTTGTTTTGAAGTCGTTTTCCGTGAGTCCGATGTATGTTTCTGTTGTGTTGTTGTCGTTGCGCGTGACTGTAGCTTGGTAGATGACTGATGATTGTAGGCAGTTTCCGTCGAGTGGACATGTGTTCTTTTGTCGGCAGTTGCATGTCTTCTTGTCTTGAGTGGTATTAGAGTTAGCTGTGGCGGCGTCGTTGGTTTGCGTGGATGACTTTAGAATCTGCTTATTATGGTTATAAATTATCTGTTTGGCGTTATTCATGCAGCTGTAACTTATTTTTATGGTGTTGCGGTTGAAGATTTTTCGGAGCTTGTGATCTTTAGGGAAGTGCTTGTCTATTAGGGCGAGGAACTTGTATCCGATGTTGGTGCTGGTGTTTTTGCTGAATGGAGGGTTATACCAGATGATGTTGTTGCGTTGTCTGTTTTTCCGTCTGTTTGTTGTTGGAGGTTCATACTGTAGCGTGTGCGTCGCTTTCGTCGAGTGCTTTCTGGTATGGAGGGACGGTTTGGTCAAAGGATGCTTTGTCGGAAGATAGGGATGATAGGCGTTTGTTGATGCCGGCGGGAATGTTCTTTGCAGTGATGGGCGGGTGATTGCTCTCGCGGTGGACGTATTGAAGTTTAGTGTTCGGTTTAGTGAAGGGCTGATAGGTGCTTTGGTTGAGGTTAAATGTGACGTCTAGGAAGTTAATGATTTGTTTGTTAGCTTCTATGGTGATGCGTAGTCCGTTATTATTAAAGATGCGGCAATTTCTTTCTTGGTGTTCTCTGTGTCTCTGGGTGAAGCGTTAGTAATGGCTAGTCCGTCGTCTCGGTAAAGTCCTACGTTAATATTAAGGTGCTGGAGTTGAGATAGGAGGAAGCTTCCCACGAGTTCGCATGTTTCGGCGCCGTCGAAGCTTCCCATGGTGACGTCGAATGTCGTGTTGCCTTTCTTTTGCCAGGGTTGGTTCTTGTGGATTAGGATTGAGCTTTTAGCGTGGATTATGATGTTTCTTTCGTCGGCGGTGATGTCATCGTAGTTAGAGGCGAAGTCGAGTGCTTTGTTAAGGAGGTCTTGGCTGATGGAGGGGTAGAACTCTTCAATGTCGAAGCAGATGAAGCTGGAGCGTTGTTGGTTTTGAGCAGATTTGAACCAGTTAATTACGGATGCGGTGTTTTTCTATTGGTTGAAGTTGCATGATTCTGTGATGTTGCTGTTAATACGGTCGAGGATGCCTTTGCTGACTTTGCCTATCTCGGATTTCGTGGGGTTGATTAGTCTGCAGGTCGGTTTATTTGCGAAGTTTGGCTTGTGGTCTTTAAGCGTTATGAATGCGTCTTTGTTAGCTGTAGCGTCCACTCTGTCATCGATTCCTAGTTTTGTCGCGATGTCTTTGTTTTGTTTATTTTTTTTTTTGCTGAACTAAGCAAATACATCTGGACTCTCAAAGACAACAACATCGAACACTATATATTTCATGGCGCATCCTGTCTTCGCATTCGCCGTACAACAGCTCAAGCAAAAGATGCAACCTCTGCCTAAAGGAAAAATTTCTAATCATTTGCCGACCGAAACTTTCTACACTTAACAAACGTAATGAACTCGTGTCTTCTTGCCGCCATAGAAACAAAGCCCTCCTTTGCAACAGCTGAACTGTTAAACTTCGCGCCGCATAGATTAGATATATGTTTGTTATTGTTATTATGTAAATTATTTTGTATATAAGAAGCGATGGCAAAGAATATTCTTATTAAATCCTCCGATGAGTGGGCAACCACGAAACAGGCTTGTCGGGATGAAAGCGTAGTTTATTTGTCTCTTTCCTCCACAAATATATACTTCGCTCTACATTAATGTATTGAGTACTGTTTTACGAATATCTAGTTCTACACTTTATATATATGTATATATATATATATATATATATATATATATATATATATATATATATATATATATATATATATAACGCGATAACCAAATTAAAGATAATATAAATATAAGGCAACGCCAGTGGTTTTCATGCGAAGTGGTATAATATGAATGGAAGTCATGTTACACATGAATAAAACCACCAGTCTGTGATTTGACGTTAAGAGAAGGGAAATGTCAAAAAGGATAGAGAAAACTACGTTTAGGTAGGCACGGTTTTGTTTTTACAGACGTGCGTAATGGTCGCAGTTTACCATTTTATCTACGCCTATTGTTGTAGGAAAAATAAGAGACTGCCAACTAAAGCTGCGTTCACATTAAAGCCGAAACATGTTTAGAGTAAACATGTTTCAACGAAACATGTTTCGCGTAAACGTGTTTGTTCTTGCATTGTTCACGTCAGATGTCGGTTTCAAACACGTTTTATGCATGGTTGAATCATTTATGCTGTTTTGTGATACTCGCATAAATTTCTGCGATGCGGTACGCTTAAAACCATTCTCATTCAGTTTTGCGGCAATGTTCTCCCATGTTTTGTTTCCTTTCCATTGCCGCTAATTGTCGTTGTATTTCCTCGTCTGCCCATTCTTCGACTAGACATTTGGCTTCATAAAAGCTCCAATTTTGGTTCTTTTGCACACTCGTGTTTTCTCCGCATCCATCCGCCATTTTGAATGTGTTCAGTCTGATCATGATTGAAACTACCTCGTGAGGTAGTTTCAATCATGATCAGACTAATCATGTTTCAATCATGATTCGCGCAATGCACTGCCTGATGTGAACACTTTTTATGATGAAACATGTTTCATTCGTGATCAGACTAATCATGTTTCGGCCTAGTGTGAACACAGCTTTAGACATGATGTTTGAATTAAGCGTTATTCTCACAACGCAAAATTGTGATTGGCTCTTCTTCGAGATCTTTCAATAATTCGTCTTGCCCACATGTCGAGTCTCCTAGTGGCAGTATTTTTTTACGCCACTTCCACAAAAAGTTTGTGGAGGCAAATGTACATATTAATAGCAGTTATAAAGGGAATCCAACAGACTAAACATTCGGGTCATGGCTCGTGTACGACGACTGTATTGTAAGGTATTGTGTTAGGAAGTGTACGGTTGTATTGTATTGTATTAGGTTGTATTGTATTAGGTTTTATGACGTCAGTCAGGTCGTCGTACATGAGCCATGAGCCAAACATTCCGTTGTTCTCTTTCTTTGCGGAATCAGTATTATTAACAAAAGCTCTTGCAGTTAATTTAGTGCAAAGCAAAGAAATACAACAAAACTAGACAACTAGACTTCCCATCGTACCATGCGCCAATTTCAGCGCAACAACAACAACATCAACAACGTTTACTTGTGGTGTAAAATTACAAGAGCTGTATATATAATGTTTACTAATATATAGTGAAGAACACGTATTTTTTGTATGTGCCTCACTCCTGCAAAATCTAAAATATAAAACAGCAGTCCGTTTATCGTGAATTGTTGTTTATGTGTTAAGTTTTGTCTATATTATCTCTGTTTTACTTCAGGCAGATTCCGCGGAACGTTTCAATATTTCAAGAATCCTTCCAGCTGTTTTAGGCTTTCTTGACAAGTAAATTGTCCTTTTATAATCCATGGCAGTCGTCGTTTTTGACGCGTAATTTACACTCTTTAAAAGCAATGGGCTCGAACAACTGTTAGGTACGATTCTTACTGCTTAATAAACAAATGTTGTTATATGTACTTCAGGTTCAGTTGATGTGGACAAAGCAGAATATGGTACAACAAATTTTAAAATGATTTCGTCGGACGAAATATTCCCTTGCTTGATCATGAAAGCAATAACGTGGTTTAAGGGTCAATACGTCCTGAAAAATTGTCATGGTGTCTTGCTTGCTGAATAATTTAGTGTAAACAAGAAGGATTTCGAAAAGAAAACATACCCACGTCGCCAGATCCTTGAAACACTTAACACGATGCGTTGTCACAAAATAGCTTGGTTCACTTAACTTTTTCACCATAATACTATGATCGCCAGGATCATAAAAGCAATAATTATTGCAGCTTCGAGAATCGCAGAAGAAGGATTATTTCCCCGCTTTTCCATGAGTTTTCTTATCATACTGATCTCTTAGATTCCAACACAACAACTTCTTGGGTATCGCTTACAGTTCAATTTCAAAATGGCTCAACTGAAGACAAATTTTAATATTGTCGTTGAAGTTTAAATGCATTATTCAAATATAATTAAAATTTAGGAAACTGATTAATAGAACCACCAGTCTGCGAGTTGACGTTAAGAGAAGGAAAATGTCAGAAAGGATAGAGAAAACGTTGAAGTTGACACGGTTTTGTCCTTACAAACGTGCGTAATGGCCGCAGTTTGTCATTAAATTTTCAACGGCAAACCGAAAAGAAACTGCACTAAGGCAAAATATTGAGAAGTAGAGAGTATTTTTCATTACCTTTCATTTGAATCATTTCATTTGAATTTGTTGTTGTTGTTGAATCATTGCAGCCCCAGAGTCAAAAGATAGAATCGCTGTTGTACAGCATAATAAACAGTACCACAGTAAAGTACTGCTCAATAGCTTTCATTTGAATGGTTGCATCCACAGACTCAATCAACTGCACACTGAAGTACCACGCATCAGCTTTGGGATTCCATCCACAAATTCATGAGTTAAAAACACATTATATAACTCAAGAATTGTTTCTATAGTCACTCAATGGATTATGCAAAACGTCATTAATTTGTTCATTATTGTCGTTTTGTTTTAAATATGTTTTTTTTTAATTATAGGTTCGCTCACGAGAACGTACGTCTTTGCCTGAATAAATTGATGATTATCGACCTGTTTTTGTCATCTGGTTTGCGAAATTTTAAACAATACGCTAGCATATTGCTTACATGCGACGTTCTCCACCTTAAGGAGGACGGTTACCAATCGCTGAAAGTAACCTTCGAAAACGCCATTTTATTTTCACATGGCAAAATACGCCCTCAATTCTTAACGCCATTCTTTGCTTAACCGGAGCTCTCTTTCTCTCAGTTTTCTGCCTAATAAACGGGGTTCTTTTCTCGTGTACGTACGTAATATAAAGAATACTACATTGTGTAAACCACACAAGGTGTCCAACGTCGGTTTGAGAGATGGAAACAAATGTAAAAACCGCCTATTGCATTCGATGTTTGTCCGTCGTTAATACCAATCACCTCAGATAGCTGATAATGGTCATACATTAAACAATGCAGTCAAGATAAACAAAACGCAAGCGGTAACTTGAATATATTTTCACAGCATTACAAATTCATGTTTCTCTAACTATAGAAAAATAATTACCCATTTTACCCTTGGGGTAAAAATTACTTGAATCTGCCCTTACTAGATCATTTTTTTTAGCAAAACCTTTAAACAATACGTAACTATTCTGTCTCAATACAAAGTCGAAGAGATTAAAGCATCACGATTTAATTCTAACTTAGTCTTATTATAAGAATGTTTTTTTATCTGGATGATATTCAATATGACTTAAAAATGAGTTTTAACAACAGCAAGCCACTGCGATATCTATGAATTAAATGTTTTAAAAAATGCGAGGCATTTTGTCATCTTAACATAACTTCTGAAGGCGGTGTTAATGAGGCAGTCACAGGGATTTTATTGTGTTTTCACCAAACCTGTTCTAAATACTGTCTAAGCAAACAACAACAACAATACAAGCGCCTTTGCTTATACATGAAGTTTATCTTAGAACAAGAAGGCGAAAATATCAAGTCATTACTCGAAGGGAGCAGAAACCATCATCAGTTTTTAGCAGATTTTTCCAACACACACAGAGAGAACTTGAGATTTAATGGGATTACAGGGTTAAGACGACAAAGTGCCAAACGTAAACATTAATCCAAAAATTAAATAAACTTTATAAATAAACTGTACGATCACACTTTATGCATGGGATTAATACAAAAAAAAAATTTATAAAATCCAGAAAAAATCTTACAATTACTCAACTATATTCTGCTAGTAAACGTTTGTTAAACGATTTGTTTGCTTTCTTACTGTTTTGCCTAAAAATTATAAAACAGTAAACCGTCTTATAAATTATCTTGAAACTTCGCCTGCAGCCAGTGATACACGAGTACTACAAAATTTGAAAGTTTCATTATGAAGTGTCTGACCAGAAACGACATTGTTTAAAACAAAGGGCAATAAGCTGGCGTTGCTATAGTAACCACTGTCGCTTGGGAACCAGTGACACATAAAACTTTGATCACATTTCATAAAGGTGTTGAAGTATGAAAGTAATCGAAGTATGTCTTCCCTGCGAAATTTTGATTCAAAACATACACCCCACGGCGAAATAAAACTGAGTCGAGCCTCCTTAAAGGCAAACACGTTACTTACTCGTTAGATCATAGTTAATCGAGAGACTGGTTGTGAAACCTGAGAATTGTCTTTGTTCGATCTTTTTGTTACCGTTTTTCGGCCTTGACCGTGCACAACACAAGATATGTTGATCTTTTGTTCGAGCAACTGACCAATAGAAATGGCGCTATTACGTTATTCAGTCCTTGGGTGTGATAAAAAAAAGAGATGTGCGCGGTCAAGTACGGTTCAACATAAATTGTAGCTCCTTTGTTATCGCCATTGAAGTCTGCAAGGTTTCATAACCAGTCTCTCGATTAACTATGGCTAGATGCACAACCCTGTAAGGCGGTCACCTCCCATTTGCCCAACATTGGTCCAATGTTGGGCAAATGTTAAAACCATTTAAATGGGTCTCAACGCGGTCGGATACTAACCCGTTCCCGTGTATTAATGTAATTTTCAGTATATCAGGTTTACTATATTCTTGGTTTTCACATGACGTCATAAAAATTAAAAAAATCTAAACTATACATCCTACAAAGCTGTTTCTAACATGGTATGTGGCACAAGTATTATTAATCTTTCACAGAAAGTTTCAGGTTTTCACGATGTTTTGCTTCCGATTTACAAAGGTTTCAAAATGTCTCAAGCAATAGGCCATTTCCGAGTTGACTTTAGCCTCTCTATCAAAGCGCGGCTAGGTGCACAACCTTTCATATGAAAATGAGTTTTCATTCACATGCAAATAAAACTTATATGCATGTGAATGAAAACTCATTTTCATATGAAAAGTTGTGCACCTAGCCTCGCTTTGATAGAGAGGCTAAAGGCAACTCGGAAATGGCCTATTCGTCACGCTATTACAGATAAGCCGTGAAAATAAACAAAATTGAATCAGCTGAAAGTTATTGTTTGCATTATAAGTGCTTATAAGCCGAGTTAATGTTGCTTATAACAAATACAATATGTTTTGATTTGATTTTTGGTGTAATTAAGACTTTAAATTTTTGGCCGCCATCTTTGTGCCCCTGAGTGGGGCACAAAGATGGCCGCTCCATACATTTCTTACTAAAAATGTCTAATACTCTTTCGCCTATAACTCTTGAACGAAATGCTTTGGCGCTTCAAAATTTGGCCAAGATGTGTAGTTTTAAACTCTCTACAATTCCATAAACATTTTGGATTCGAAATCTATTGTTTAATGCTTCTGAATTTTGATATGACGTAAGTGAAAGCCAAGAATACTTTATACTGCACGAATAAAGTGAGCAATTACAAAGATGATTAAATCCCTTCCTGTGTGAAACGTTAGATAAAAAAAAATTAAATTTGAGTTGATATAAATCTGTAAAATCCTCTGTTGGTCACTTTTTGGGACCCATGTTCTCGAATAACGACTTCATGGCCGAAGTTCGATGTTGGCGTTTTTCCTGCAACAAAATAAAACCGTCAACAGATTGAATTTACAAATACCGCATTTCCTCGAATAATAGTCGTCGCTTGATTAATCGCCCAACTCAAAAAATCGCCTGCCTTTGGTGGAAATATTCCAAATAATTGCCTCCCTCAATTAATCGCCCCCCATCCCCTCCTCTTCCTTTACCATCCTCCCAGTCAAGTTAAAACTGATTCACTTCTTCACTTTTTGTAAAGGAAACAATCGTTACAATTACAGAAAAGCTACAAAAGCACGTCAGGTTTCATATAGTTTTTCTATAGCAACGTTCTTGTATTTGACTTTTTCCTTTATTTCTTGGAGCTCTCTAAGTAGCACATTAGCACGTTAGCATTTCCAGGGAGCAATATACAGTCCTTTGATTAAACGTTGTCACTGATCGGTCTTACCCCTACGCGACCGGACCGAAAGGGAGTATGGGTGAATTAAAATGCATGATTAATTATTCTCTTTCGCGTTTACAATGGAGAACAAAACTCACATTTGTCTTCGTGTTGCGCAAAGACAACAAGAGTCGCTTCGATACATATTTCTTTAAGAACGTTCCGTATTTTGATAATGTGAAGCTATTAAATGTGAACTGATTTCTCTCCATAATCCTTTTCGGTCTGGTCGCGTAGGGATGAGACCAATCAATGACAACGTTTAATCAAAAGACTGTATGCGGTACGGAAAATTCGCCACCCCGGTTCACGTTCTGCATAAAATCTCAGGGGCAAGTTGTAAAAAAGTTGACGCCGCTTAACAACTGAAAATAACGCACCTTTTCTTCTTTTTCTTTTCTCTTCTTTTCCATCTCTTGTTCCATCTTCCTCTAAAATCAATGTAAACATTAAATGCTCTTGAGTTTCTGTGAACCGTACTTCTAAAACTCATTAATAATTCATGACGAGAACATAAAAGAAATCACTACCGTGAAGGAGGTTTGGATATCCGGTCTCAATTTACATAGATTTTTGCGAGTTTATTCCTTCGTTTTCTCTGCATTTAATGATCAGTTTGAGAAGCTATATCAAACACTTGAAAGAGCATTTCATCAGGTATCAGGTATACAAAATACTCTCGGTGTTTGGATATACTAATGAAACACCCTTCTTCGTGTTTGATATACTTCTTAAAGTGCCTATCACCCCTAGAAAGTTATGTTCAGAATCAACACTATGTACATTGGACAGTTGAATGGTAAAATATTTCTTGTTTGTGAGTTATAGAGATTTGAATTTACAAAATGCTAATTAGATGACGTCAACCCGGGACTTTGCCATTATTTCTACGCCAATTTACAATGCGGAGTTTACAGCTTGAGGATAATTAATTTGATAATACTAAAAATAAACTGTGGATAGTCAATTGACTCGTAAAAATATTACTTGGAGGTGAAAACAAGCAGTTGAAAAATAAATGATTCCCGGGTTGACGTCATCTAATTAGCATTTTGTAAATTCAAATCTCTATAACTCACTAACACGGCGTTCGAAACAAGAAATATTTTTCCATTCAACTATTCAATGTACATTGAGTTGATTCTGAAAATAACTTTCTAGGGGCGATAGGCACTTTAAGGCCCGTTTACACATGCGATTTTTGATGCGATTTTTCTCGCGCTCTCCAATGCAACTTTTGTCGCAAGTGTAAACTAACGGCGATTTCCTGTGTGATTCGGGTGCGACATTTGCTTTGATTTGCTGTGATTTCCCAAACTTGAAATCGCCGCCAAGTTACATCAGGTTTCGAACATGTTCGAAACCTCTGCGATATCGCGCGACAAATCGCGCCCAAATCACACTGAAATCGTCGCCCGTTTACACATGCGATTTGAAGATGCAACTTGCGCGAGGCAAAAATTGCATCGACAAGTGCGACAAAAATGCACAAAAAATCGCCTGTGTAAACGCGTCTTTATAAATTCACATATCGTGTTTTCATGAGAATGGCCACAGGGAAGCCAAACGCTGTATTAACTGTAACATAATCATTTAATAAAATATTGTTATTCACCTTTGTTCCTGTGTCTTTTTGAGTTGTTTTCGGGAAGCGATTTGAATCAGAGCGAAGACGGTTGACCTTGCACGTTTCAAATATTATCTTGTCTGCCGTTTCGTAAATACGACGCGCGTATTACGTCTAAGTTTCCATTATTATTAACTCAAGTTCCATTACCATTAACTCTCCTCGGGGGAGAATCTCGGGTTTCAATTTTAATTTGGTTAGCCTGTGTGGTAGTGTAGTGGTTAGCCTGTGCGGTGGTGTAGTGGTTAGCCTGTGCGGTGGTGCAGTGGTTAGCCTGTGCAGTGGTGTAGTGGTTAGCCTGTGTGGTGGTGTAGTGGTTAGCCTGTGTGGTGGTGTAGTGGTTAGGGTTAGGTTACAAGCATCCCATCCAGGGGGAAATAGCAATACTCCTAGTTGCTTTATGCTACAGAAACCTAACAAAATGCTGGGGGTAACCCTGTGATGGACTATCATTCCATCCAGGGGGGAGTAGTAATACTCCTAGTTGCTTTATGCTACAGAAACCTAACAAAATGCTGGGGGTAACCCTGTGATGGACTAGCATCCCATCCAGGGGGGAGTAGTAATACTCCTAGTTGCTTTATGCTACAGAAACCTAACAAAATGCTGAGGGTAACCCTGTGATGGACTAGCATCCCATCCAGGGGGGAGTAGTAATACTCCCAGTTGCTTCGTGCTACGGAAACCGGGTTATGCTCCGGCAGAGTGGGCTCCCTGTGGCTCGTGGGCGCCCTTACCTAACTGTCCGTTAAATGATTTATCAACCGACCTGTTTAAGAAATTGATTTTCTTCTTCTTTTTGGCGTATTTCTAGCAAACGTCTTTCTCTTTCCTTCTGAATTTCCTCCTCTCTTCGTCTTCCTTCTTCTTTCTCCATCTACCACAAAAAAGTGAGAATGGAAAATATATTTCCATATCAGCAAAAAACGCGACAAACAAGGAAAGCAATCTTTCACTAAATGACAAGCGCAACCACATGTTCGCCTTTGCGAAGGGCTCTCTTAGAAAAATATCCCGTTCTTTCAACCAATCGAAAACAAAACAACGTGGCTTGCATCCGCTTCTTCGTACTTGGCACCGGTTACATGTTTCCCGCGCTTGGCACTGGTCGCATATTTCCCGCGCTTTGCACCGGTCGCATTTTTCCCGCGCTTGGCACCGGTCGCATATTTCCCGCGCTTTGCACCAGTCGCATTTTTCCCGCGCTTTGCACCGGTCGCATTTTTCCCGCGCTTTGCACCAGTCGCATTTTTCCCGCGCTTTGCACCGGTCGCATTTTTCCCGCGCTTGGCACCGGTCGCATATTTCCCGCGCTTGACATCAGTTGCATGTTTTCCCGCTCTTGGCGTCGATGGAATACTCGCTTACAGTTGGATTGGCCAGATGTAAGTATTGGTGTTTTACCAAGATCATTACAAAAACGCTGTGCACTTGTTTTTATTAAGCCAAGTTAAAAATGAAAAAGCCTGCTGGATTAAAAATTGCAAACCTGCAAAGACGTTTAGCATAAACGCAAATAAATTTGCAAGTCTTATGAAATAAACAACTTACCTCAATCACACTCCTCCTTCTATCCGTTTTGTCCCTGAAACACACACACAAAAGAAAACATAACAGTCAGGACTAATCCTGCATACATAATCTTCAACAGCGCTAAAAAGTGTGACCATTCAAATGAAAGCTACTGAGCAGTACTTTCCTATGGTACTGTTTATTATGCTCAAGATGGTTCAATTTTTTGATTCTGTGGATCATGAAATCCTAAAGTTTGACCATTCAAATGAAAGCTATTGAGCAGTTCTTTCCTGTGGTACTGTTTATTATGCTGTACAAGATATTTCTAACTTTTGAGTCTGTAGGTGAAATCCTAAAGTGTGACCATTCAAATAAAAGCTATTAAGCAGTACCTTCGATGGTGCTGTTAGTTTTTCAACATATTACAAAACTAAATTTGCATTTTTTTGTTTTTCAATTTTGAACTTGGTCGGTATAAGGGGTCAAAATACTAGCGGCTCACTTACTTTGCTTCACTTTCGTCAGGTACGGAGTGTAACATGGTCTCCCAGTGAGCTGCCATCGAATGAGTCAGCGAGTCTCGGTTTGATGATGAGGGTTGTGGCTTTTTGACCTATTCGACGAAAGTCAGTCCATCATTAAACTGTTATTTGAGTCCAACCTCGTTTCCAGGGGCCTTATCCGTTTTCAGAATGGCGGGTCAAACGTAAAACACCTGGCCAAGGGTTGTGCCTTCATCGTACCGTCCAGAAGGACGTCGGACACCTCATTGAGACTTATATAACGTAATGTCGACCCTTAGAATTTTATTTTCAATACTGTTTTAAGTGTAAAAAAGAAAATCTAAAATTCCCACTCAGGATTGAACCTGTGACCTCAGCTAGTCTTAGGCTTACACAGCCTACCATATCACTGTACCACCTAGCTTCTCGGGTTGCTTAGTCCTAAATTTAACTATATAAACTGCTACCCCTGACCTCAACTGAAAGCTAACCAGTTACTCCGTTATATTAGTATCAACAAGGTGTCATAAAAAAACCTGGAGTATTTTGTGGCGTAAAACAATGGTTTCAGATTGGCGGCAAACAAACACGGCTGCCAAGCGCGGGAAATAATTTATTAAGTTATTACTCTTTATTTTATTCTCATTTGTACCCTTGATAATGGCGTCATGAGGTCGTTGAAACGTCGGGATATTATATCGCTTGTTTTTACTCGTCTATGTATATCTAAAATTAAATTATAATTTATTCACCTGGATTTTGCTAGGAAGTGGGTTTCTTTTGATGTCATTAAGGCTCATCTCCTTCTTGCCCGCGGGGATTTCAGCGGTTTTCTTTTTCTCTTCCTCCAACCGATGCCGTTTTTCTCTCTCTATGGTTTCTTGCTTCACGATCTCTTCACGCATGCGCTGTTCCTCCAGCTCTCTTTGTATCCTTGAGTCTGAGAATGTCGGCAGGCCATCCACGGAATCGCTTTGCCCACTCTTTCTAAATGACAAATCACCTACACTTTTAGCTTTGCTCAATTTGCTTTCACTCGAATGACTTTGTCCTCCAACTTGCCGTGTCACGCCGTCATCCTGGCGTGACAGTCCTTTGACAAACGCGTCATCAGCGGTGGACGAAGGTGCGCGCTCTTTGAGGGAACTGAATCGAGTGTGCTCCAGATTGAGCGAGTGCCTCTTCTTTCGTAATTCCTCTTTGGAGTCCTTCTGGGCACAACTTTTCTCGAAGCTGGCTTTTCTTAGCTTAACTCCACCGCTGCTAAACTCGTCACTGGCTTCAGAGCTGAGGGAGCTATGTTGCTCGAACACGTCAGTGGGACGATCAAAACTGGAAGCGCGCCGATTTGGAACCGTGCTTTCTCGTTTACTTTCCTCCAGCGCTTTTAAAACACGCTGCTCTAGAATCACCTTGTGTGCCACGAACGCTGTTTTCCTTGAGGCCGCCTCGTGTTCTTCTTTCTTCACCTTTTCCGCGTTATCTTTTGCACGGTCTTCGGCAAGTCTGCGTTCGGCTTCCCTCTGTTTCCTTTTCTCTTCTTCTTTTGCAAGCTTCACGCGCATCATCTCTTCGGCTTCTTTACGGTCCACCTCTTTCCTAATTCTTTCCAAGTCTTCTTTTTGCGCTTGCCTTCGTTTTCTCTCCTGCTCTTGCATCTGCCTGAAAAGTTCTTTCTCCTCTCTTGTCTTTCTCTCCTCTTCCGTTTCCAAACCATTCTCTTGTGATTCCGATCCATTTGCAACTGGTTGGCGCACTGCATCGATCTCGTCAACAGGCGGTGACGCAACATTTACTGACTTCTTTGCCTGCACTACAGTCTCTACTTCACTCTGCCTCTGTAATCTTGGATTTTTACCAGCCAGGCCACTTGTCTCGGAAACTTTAGAACTGTGGTCTTTTGCTTTAAACGCCTCGCTTTTTTTTTCGAACTTTTTTGTTTGCTTCTGCACGCTTGGAATTTTCGCAGCAACGCCATTTGTCTCAGATATATGTCCTGGGCGTTGCTTTTTCGGTTTGATGTCCTCACTTTTCTTCTCAAGACCTTTATCGTTACCTTGGTTTTTAGCTAGTAGTCGCCGAGCGGTTTCTGCTTCTCGCCTTGCCTCTTCTTCTCTCTCCTTCTGCCGCTCTATTTCCAGCTCTACAATGCTCTTTCGATGATCAGGATTTCTGTTTAGCGCCGGTTTTGTTCCATTCTTCGTCCGCCGAATAACGGGCTGGTGTTGGAGCTGCGGCTGCGGCTGCGGCTCCGGCTGCGGCTCCGGCTCCGGCTCCGGCTGGGGTTGGAGTTGCGGCTGGGGAGAGGGTGGCGAGAAAACAGGCTCCTGAGCTGACCTGTTCTCCACAGGCCGTTTCTTCTCTTCGCTGCTACCACAATCACCGTCGATTAAATCAATAACACTTCCTCTCTTGCTAGTAAACCGAGAGCCTTGAATATTAGCGCCATCTGGTGCGTCTAATTTCTCATCAAAGATCGGTGTCTGAATCAGACCTTTATTTTGAAAAGCTGAGGGATGCTCCTCTTTTTTAGCGTGCTTTAATTTCTGTTTCTCATTTTCTACTTTTTCCTTTTCCTTGATTTTTTCGATCTCAATGCGGGTCAATTCCTCTCGTACTCTCTGTTGCTCTAATTCATCTTCAATAATTCTCCCTGCCTCCGTTCTAGAGAGTGGAGCCTTCTTTTTCTCCTGCCCTTCCTGGGCGAGAGACATTTGATGTTCAAGCCTTCGTCTTTCCTCTTGAAACCGCATTTTACTTTGCTCTGCGATTCTTCTGGCTTCCACGTCTTGTTTAAGAGTTTCTTCACGAGCTTTTCTCCGCATTTCTTCATCTAATTCTCTCTGCTTTGCTCTCTCTTCATCCTTTTTTCTCTTCTCCTCTAACAAGTAGGGTATCAGCTCTTCTTGTGTCAAACCACTAGGCGATCCCGGTGATCGAGCCTCGCCTGCCGTTCTGCAAGATAGAAACCAGCATTAGGGCGGATTTCAATTGATCGTCAAACTGAATTCACATTTGCATTGATTCTAAATTCCCACGCTTTTTGATTGGCTAAAATTCTCACGCCACTTACTTAACCAATCACAACTGTAACCAAAATCAATTGTAACTTGTTTGTAGGTGTTTTCCCGCGCTTGGCGCTGGCTACAGGTATTTGCTTTGAGTTCCAATTGGTTCATTGGATTACCTCTGTTGTGATTGGTCAGAGTAATTATTGCCATGGAGAGTCTTGACCCTGCCACTCCCAAGAGAACCCAAGTTCAATGGTACATACCGAATTAAAACTACACTGCATCAGAGAAAAGTATCACAGTCAACTCTCGCCTTGCGGACACCTCGCAATAAAGTCACATTTGACGAGAGTTCAGAGCTCTCTTTCGGCCTCTAACTCTCGTGCACTCTCGGCGACTCTCGTCCACTCGCGATCGCTCTTGTTGTACAGAATAAAAAAATTACAGGAAAGTACTGCTCAATAGCTTTCATTTGAATGGTCACACTGTAGACTCCAAAGACTCGAAAGACTCACAGACTCAAAAGTTAGAACCATCATGTACGGCATAGTAAACAGTACCAGAGAAAAGTACTGCTCAGTAGCTTACATTTATTTCACTCACATACTCAAAGGTTAGAACCACCTGGAACAACGTAATAAACAGTACCATAAGAAAGTACTGCTCAGTAGCTTTCATTTGCATGGTCACACTTTAGGATTTCACCCACAGACTCAAAAGTTAGAACCACCTTGTACAGCATAATAAACAGTACCACAAGAAAGTAATGCTCAATAGGTTTCATTTGAATGGTCACACTTTAGGATTTCATCCACAGACTCAAAAGTTAGAACCACCTTGTACAGCATAATAAACAGCACCACAGGAAAGTACTGCTCAATAGCCTTCATTTGAATGGTCACACTTTAGGATTTCACTCACAGACTTAAAAGTTAGAACTGATAACCTTGTACAGCGTAATAAACAGTACCACGGGAAAGTACTGCTCAATAACTTTCATTTGAATGGTTACACTTTAGGATTTCACTCACGGACTCGAGCAATATTTGACTCTGGTAGTCAAGGGTATGTGGCTTTTTGTCCAACCCGCGTCCGTTTCCAGGTTCGTTTACTTGATCACCTATTTTGGTTCCACGCGAGTGGGCCACGCGAGTATGCCACGCGCTCGCGTACAACACTCGCGCGAAACCCAAATAGTAAAGCCTGCTTGCGGGCTATGTACTTGCGCTCTCATTTGACTCCCGTAATCATAACTTTAGGCCGAGTCTTTGAATTCTAGTGAACAAAGCAACAAATCCGTACCTAGTTTGGCCTCCAAACGATCCCTCATTCTCTTCCAGGTTAAGCAACAAGCCGTCCATTCTGGAAGCCGCGGAGGACTCGGCAGTGGTTGCCATGGTGACATGTACCGTCTCTTCCACTTGATCGCGAGAATTGTTTGAAGAGCCTGCGAAATCGATATTCGTTGCTTTCTCTCCCGAGACAAGCGAAAATTTGCTTTTTTCAATGTTCGCGGGAGGATTACTGTAAGGGTCTATTTTAGCTGCCATTTGTAGCGACCCGGTTTTCTCGTCATCAGTTCTATTTTCATACATTGAGTTGTTGTTACTGGTTTTATCGCTTGGCTGTAACTTGATCTGTTTTTCAGTTTCTGGGTAAAAATTTCCGTTTGTTGCAGACTGTGATGGATTACTCATGGAAGTTCCGTTCATCAACGAGTAGTTCTTGTTGTCCTGACAAGAAAGAAAACTTATTAACACACCGAGCAAATGAATGTTTCTACAGTAATTTTTGGTGCTTTAACTTTAAGGGGTTATATAGTCGTAAGCAACTCGCTCTGAACTCGCAGCGAAAACTCCCAATATATTAATACACAGACGATTTTCAGTCGCACTTTAAGTACAATCGCCGCTAAAATCGCCTCGAAGTCGCAAAATTGTCCGGTCCACACGACCAGATAAATGTATTGCTACAGCGGTAAAAATGATGATTTTGCGCGATAAAGTAAATGCGGAAATGATTTTTCAGAGGAAGACATGACAATACGACAGTGACGTTGAAGAACTTATTGACGAAAGAAACCACTAATTCAAATATTGGTTTTCAACAGAAGACCCCAAGAGATATTCAATAACACATGTAAACTTTAACTTAAAGTTTGAATTTTGCCTTGCAATAACGACTAAAAACAATTTTCTGCTTTTGTCAAGTTTCTATAGGGACGTTTGAGAGGGACAGAAGTTAATCAAACGTACATTGAAGACGCAAACAGTTGTTTTTGTTATACCTTTCGCCCCCCAGTGGCGAAAACCCTCAAACACGTATGCCATACATATATTGTATTAGACATTTCTTTGTCGGTGGCTTTCGCCGTGTGTGGAAAATATGCTTTTCAGTATAGCATGACCAGTTGCGCGGCAAGCGTAGGGTAATCTATTTCGAGCAAATTGTGTCGCCATTTGTCTGTGCGGAAAATTAGTTTCAACATTTCCAACATCGACTGCTTTTGAAAAGGCGAGTTCATATTTATATCTCGCGGTATTAATAAACACGCAGTTTTTCTATTTTAGTATCCGAACTATGTTGTAGAACAGAATGCGTAACCACATTCGTCAAGTCTTCAAACATATTGCGCCAACAAAAATTAAGCGCCATTTTTTTTTCCGCAGTCTCCATAAAATCCGGTAGAATTTGGTTATTTAATGTTGTTGTTTTGCAGAGGATGGCTGGCAAAGAAATGCATAAAGGTTATAACGTAAGAAATGCATTGTTCATTTATTGTGGTTGTCCACAACTGCATGTTTTACAAAATATATATCATTAAAGCAAATGGACGCGGCAGTGACAGAGGTTGTCACTTAACAGATTATTTGAGCAGTAAAATAACTCTTTACGAACGCTTTTTAATACATCTTGCAACATTTCGTTTATGTTCTCCGCAAAACAACAACTACAAAATGGAAGCGTGAATAAGGCCGGGATGTTGAATTTTCTGTTTCTAACAAGTTCCCTATGACATAGCGCTCAACGCCGACAGGTAATGCCATTTTAAGCCGGCTACACCTTTACAGTCTTAATAAACTTCAGTTGTTAATGAGGGATAATATGCCGGAACGGAAGGGAAACTAAAATGTTGACGTCCTTTCTACTTAGTTTGCATAATTTTCCAAAAGCCGCTGTAAATTTTGATTCCGTTCTCTTCAGTTCCTTTTTAAAATCTAACGTTTCATCTCACCTTATCTGCATGATCCAACGATTTCTTGTTCAATTCGTTGTCGCTGCTTTCTTGAAATTGCCATTCCTTTCTTGTTAACCCAGTAGCCTCAGTTCTCGCACGGTTGAATCTGTCTTCGTCGTTATTTTCAGAGCAAACAGAATGCGAATGTTTCGCTTCTATGTCGTTGCTGCTTCCATTAAGCGCTGGCGGAGAGGAAAATAAAGGCGGTGAAGAATTCGAAGACTCCTGGGTTTGATTCAATTCGATGACTGTCCGACCAAACTGGTCATGTCTAATATTCTGACAGATAACCGGCAGCGACGAAGGTTCTTTAGATATTGAAGCACCAAAATCTGTTTACACAACAAATGTAACGCAACATTACTCATTATTTTACTCCTTAAAGTGACCGAAACAAAATTAAAAACAATCTCAAATTTCTGCTAAGAGCTTTCATTCGAATGGTCACACTTTAATAGAGTTTTGTCAACTGACTTAGAGCCACCTCGTACAGCATAATAAAAAGTACCACAGGAGAGTAATGCTAAGTAGCTTTCTTTTATCAACAGAGTCGAAAGTTTGACTGCTTAAATTAACATTTCTTTTTGCCAAGAGTTAACTGTCAGTTAAAAAAAACCGAGAATTTGTTATTTTTTTAAACGATAGCTGAGAAATTTGAATAATTGACAGACGAGTTATATTGGAATATTGGTTAACTGGTAGTTGACAACTAGACGAAATATTAAATCCTTTCGACTCCCAGAGTCAATTATGGAGACATGTAGTGTATTTCTAACTTTTGAGTCTGTTGACGAAATCCCATGGTGTGACCATTCAAATGAAACCTCTTCAGCAGTACTTTTGTACGGAACGATTTGTTTTTCAATACTTTACAAAATTAAATTTATGATTTTTCTTCTTTCAATTGTTTGGCACTCTTGGAAACTAAATGGTAAACTGGCAAGTTGGGATTTGGAAAACCTCTTTTTTAACACTTCCACTTCCAAGAGTGGACAAAATTTCAAACACAGTAAGATAAAACATGCCACTCTTTTGTAAAATAATTAACTGATTTTATCTCTGTTTGAGGTTTAAAAATATATTTCTTTCAGAGCTCTTTGGATAGTGGGGGCGAATCGACTTCGGGGCGAAATAATCCGTATTTCAACTTTTGCAACATTATAATAAATTTTCGTGTCCTAAGCACACAATTGCCGGTATAGCTTTTGCACTTGGCATTGCACCTATCGTTTAGGGACGTTGGAGTTTGCATTTTAGACCCCAACATGTTTGTTTTTGTTTTGTTTTTCTTTGGTGAGCGAGTGCTGAATGTAGTGTTAAATGCGCTCATTCGCCCCCCCCCCCCCCAACGCCGCAGATACCGGCAAGTTAACACAAACATGAATAAAACTGAACCTCATTAATATCTGAATGACATATATTTTTCTTTTAATTTTGAGGTGCATTGGTTTATATGAAATAGTTTTTAATAAGTCAGCTAACAGAAATTGTAGCTCAATAACTTCTCGTTTCAGAGGCTCATAGTTACTAAACTAACAGACAATAATGGACAAAAAGAATCAAGAAAACGGATTAAATAAGCGGTTTAAACCACTCGAACGTAACATGACACGAACAAGAAAATAATACTTACCAAACTTAAAACAGGTAGCTAAGAATCAATTATTAACAAAGAATATTGTAGTGCACTAAATACAGTGCTTGTGACAAATTTTATGGATTTTTTTTAAAACGAATTAAAACTAGAGCTTTATACAAAAGGAAGGTTAATTTTCATTTAGGAATATATTAGTCACACAAGCGACAGTAATTTCTAGAAACAGAGATATAAACGGTAGTCATTACAACCGAAACAATTAAAGATTAAAATGCAGCGAGTATTTCATAATTTGAGTTAAATTTTTGAACAGCTACGTGTTCCACGAGTTACATTTTTTCGGAAAAAAAAATTCAACTAAATAGCACTCGCAAATGTCATTCAAGTTGACATGTCATAATTATTCAAACTAAATAAAAACAAACATTGAAACATGTACTTCAATAACGATGAGCGTTTATGATAAAAATATATCTGTTTTTTTAATTTGTCAAACATTTTAAAGCAAGATTAACGTAAAAATGGTTAATAAGCAATGGATTTAGTGTCGGTAAGATATTTTTACGCAAACATGTCGCTATTTACCTACATAAAAGGAAAAAACCGTGTCAAAAATGGCTACCGCCGAATGTTTATTTTTCAATTAGCATTCTTCGGAATTTTTAGCCGATTTTGCGCGCTAATCAAACGGATACAGTTCGTCAAACTGTCCAACAAAGATACCAAATTAAACCATTAACGAAAGCTGGATTAAAGTCGAGTCAGTGGTAAAGTCACGCAAAATGTTTGCAAACAGCATGCACAAATTGAAATTACCACTCAAATCTCCGTCTTCGCTCCACAACTTCAGGATTTCGACGTCTTTTTTATCCGTAAGCGGCGTCCAGTATTTTTTGCTCGCTCCACAGAATATATCTTCACCAGTGGGTTGCCGCTTTAAGAGAAAACTTCGGTCAAACGGCTTAAAGCTTTCTCTTTTCGTCTTGTCCTTCAACTGTTGGAGGGTCTGCGAGAAAATGCAAATATCAGAAAATATTAGCATGCTAATATTGCATGTTGTTAAGCACGCTTGGTCGCCCATGCGATACTGTAAGTATTACTTAGCATCCAGTCGAGAAAAGTAACATTCCTCGGTCGTGGAAGATGCGAGAAGTAAAAATAAAAGAGAGGCAAAGATAGATTGCAAAAACAGAGTACATTCAAGAGACTAAACTTCTAATTGTGGATAAACTTAATATCGCAAAAAAATAAGTTTCAAAATTATGTTCTGCAGAATCCAAAAGAAAGTTCTGCTGTGTACCTTTCACTTCAATGCCGTGGTCACACTTGAGCCGATTTTATTCATATACTTAAACGTTAGAACCACTTTGTACAACACAATAAACAGTACCATGTAAGGAAAGGACTGCTCAGTAGCTTTCATTTGAATGGTCACACTTTAGAATTTCATCCACAAACTCAAAAATTAGAACCGCCTTGTACAGCATAATAAACAGTACCCCAGGAAAGTGCTGCTCAGTAGCTTTCATTTGAATGGTCACACTTTAGGATTTTATCCACAAAATCAAAAATTAGAACCACCTTGTACAGCATAATGAACAGTACCACAGGAAAGTACTGCATTATAAAACACAACCATAAGTATTTTGCGTGAATTCATCTTAAGAGAACATTTAACACATTCAATTATATTGACATCTTTTTAATTAAGTCTGGCATGTTGAAAGGATGAACGTAACCAAGCCACAGT
This sequence comes from Cladopsammia gracilis, assembly GCA_022457155.1. Classification (NCBI taxonomy): domain Eukaryota; kingdom Metazoa; phylum Cnidaria; class Anthozoa; order Scleractinia; family Dendrophylliidae; genus Cladopsammia; species Cladopsammia gracilis. The sequence goes on from JAJGOT010000219.1 coordinate 124,193, forward strand.
TAAGAGATTAGCTGTGTTATTACTGAGGTCAGTGTGCGGTTAATTAATAATGAACCCTTTTAGTGTCAAGTATTCTAACGCTTAAAAAGATATATATTTTTTTTTTTTGTAATATAACAAAACTTTAACAGCACCAAAGAAAGTACTGCTTATTAGCTTTAAAGAGGCCCTGCCTAAACAGTACAACAGGAAAGTACTGCTCAATAGCATTCATTTGAATGGTCACACTTTAGGATTTCATCCACAGACGCAAAAGTTACAACCACCTTGTACAGCATAATAAACAGCACCACAGGAAAGTACTGCTCAATAGCTTTCATTTGAATGGTCACACTTTAGGATTTCATCCAAAGACTCAAAAATTAGAACCACCTTGCACAGCCTAACAAACAGTACCACAGGAAAGTACTGCTAAGTGGCTTTCATTTGAATGGTCACACTTTAGGATTCATCCACAGACTTAAAAGTTAGAACCACCTTGTACAGCATAATAAACAGTACCACAGGAAAGTACTGCTCAATAGCTTTCATTTGAATCGTCACACTTTAGGATTTCATCCACAGCCTCAAAAGTCAGAACGAGCTTGTACAGCATAATAAACAGTATCACAAAAAAGTACTGCTTAATAGCTTTCAACGGAATGGTCATTCCTCGCAATTCCGTACATAGACTCCAATCATTTGAACCACTACCTAAAGCAAAGGTTTGACATTGGTGGTGAAAGCGTTGACCGAAATCAGCCACTCAAGTCACGTTCAGGAAGGAAAGGGGGGAGGGGGGAGGGGGGGGGGGGGGGTAAGGGTTATAGTTGAATATCGCCGAATATAGCAACAGCTTCCAAGCCATCGGATTGGCTGCATCCAGTACGTGCAATCATCAATGGTTTTAAACTAATTCTTGGTTTTCACATGACGTCATAAAAATTAAAAAATCTAAACTATACATCCTACAAAGCTGTTTCTAACATGGTATGTGGATACAAGTATTATTAGTCTTTCACAGAAAGTTTCAGGTTTTCACGATGTTTTGCTTCCGATTTACAAAGGTTTTAAATGTGTCACGCAATTCGTCACGCTATTACAGATAAGCTGTGAAAATAAACAAAATTGAATCAGCTGAAAGTTATTGTTTACATTATAAGTGCTTATGAGCCGAGTAAATGGAGCTTATAACAAATACAATATGTTTTGATTTGATTTTTGGTGTAATTAAGACTTTGAATTTTTGGCCGCCATCTTTGTGCCCCTGAGTGGGGCACAAAGATGGCCGCTCCATACATTTCTTACTAAAAATGTCTAATACTCGTTCGCCTATAACTCTTGAACGAAATGCTTTGGCGCTTCAAAATTTGGCCAAGATGTGTAGTTTTAAACTCTCTACAATTCCATAAACATTTTGGATTCGAAATCTATTATTTAATGCTTCTGAATTTTGATGTGACGCAAGTGAAAGCCAAGAATAACTAAATGGGAGCATGTGTTTACTGAATACTTAATAATGGTAACTAAATGGGAGCACGTATTTACTCCTTGCTGCTAAATTTTTGAATGTACAGTTAATGCAACCTTTCTTCTTTCAGAATTTTGTGGTCTACCCGGGTCTATCGCTTATAGTTTGCTAAAGGCCCGTTTAAACATGCGATGTTTGATGGGATTTTTGTCGCGCTCTCCATGCAATGCAACTTTATTTCCTGTGCGATTCGGGTGCGACATTTGCTTTGACTTGCTGTGATTTCCCAAAAATCGCCGCCAAGTTACATCAGGTTTCGAACATGTTCGAAACCTCTGCGACATCCGTTTACAAATGCGATTTGAAGATGCAACTTGCGCGCAGCAAAAATTGCATCGACAAGTGCGACAAAAATTGCACGAAAAATCGCCTGTGTAAACGGGCCTTAAGTTGAAGCCGTTCAAGACTGAAAGGATCGCCAACTCTACTGGGTTACCTCGTGGGTAGTAATGATATTCTTAACCCACGCGGCTGTCACGCGCGGCCTTTAGATTATCGTGTCGTCTGATCTTCTTTGGCAGATTTTTCATCAATTTCACGTTAAAAAAGAACAGTAAACATAAAAAATGTTACGAAACGACATAACGTTATTAAAACCTAAGAACTGATAATATACTTCTTTCTTACCCGTCTTAGTTCATTTTCCTCTTTTTCTAAAACGTACACTTGTCTTTCAACTTGATCCAGCTCATCTTGGATCTTTTTCGCCATGGATTTATCGTCTAAACCACCAGCTATTTCATGGCAAAGTTTCTCCTGGCAAAACACAAAGAAAAAAATAATATGCACTTGTTGACTGAGTGGGAGGGCCGGACGGGAAAATATTTGGCTCGAGGTCATGGCGTACGGACCGAGCGCAGCGAGGTCCGTGCGCCATGACCAAGAGCCAAATATTTTCCCGTCCGGCCCGACATAACTCGGGCAATAAGTATTTTATAATATGACTAGAAAGTAGAAGAATAGTCGTGCAATGCGAGGTCGCTTGAACTCGAGCGGGGCCGGACGGCTTTTTCCGGACCGGCTCACGCCAACCCGTCCGGCCCCGCTCACGTCACCTTGCGATTCTCTTTTCTGTAGGATTGCGTCAGCGAGTAAGGAAAACAAGGAACCTTCCCAACACTTTTGTCTTTGGTTGTAGTTAACTTAATGTAGGTAATGTATTGTATTCAGCAAAACTGAAAATGTTATTTGAACAATAAAGATGTGTTAACATAAAAAAGAGTACCGTAGCCAGTAAGAGAACAGCATTCTTGATAGAACGCTAGTAGATTTATACTAATAACGATTAGCGACAAAGCATCACGGGGTTAAGAAATTATGATCAGTGTCTATGATTTGTTCTGAGCGTGGCATTGCGGAATTTCCGCATTTTCAAAAATAATACCGCATAAAATTGACGTTAGCGCGTCAAATGAGCGCACTTTTTTTGGTGAAATACATTATTCTTACTAATTTTCGCGCGTGCTTAATTTCGCGGGGGAGGGAGCTGTATTTCGCGAGTATACAGCTATTTCAATAAACGTTGTCGGATGAAAGCTTAAAGCCAAGACCGCAAGGTAGTATGGGTTAGGGTTAAAAGCCACTGAATAAAGATCCATACTACCTTGCGGTCTTGGCTTTTCGCCTTTTTCATCCGACAACGTTAATTGAACTAGCTGTATACATTTTCGCGATTCCAGGAAAAATTAATTTAATCTCCCAAGCTCTAAAAGAATGTTCACAAAATAGCCATATGGAAATATCAAGAGTGACGCGCTTTCTACTTTTACGAGGTGGCGTCGTCAACGTTGAGGTTCCTGAGTCAAAGCGCCGAGACCTCAATTTCGCGCTCTCTTTTTTTTCGCGAGTATTAATTTTCGCGATTTTTTCCAAAACGTGAAAATCGCGAAATTTAGTACGCGCAAAATTTAGGAAGAATGAGATAATATAAAAATCAGAATATTGTGTCCTATCAAACACGAGATAATCAAAACAAGTTCAACCTAATTTCCAGAACTTTCTCCGCTTTTAAAATGGTGCATCATGGGGTGGGCGAAGAAACCCTTGGGCATTCGAAGCCACAAATCCCGGGGGGGGGGGGGGTACAAAACTTTGGCAAAGTTTCGTACGGGGATGCTCCGCCCCAAGGTCTAAACCCTTACCCTTTCATATATACCGATTTTGACAGAAAAGGTCCCCCTTTCATATACCTTTCATTGAAAATGGTACCCCTGTCATATACCTTTCATTGAAAATGGTACCCCTTTCATATGGCTTTTACGTGCGTCTGTTTGATATATTTTAAAAGGAGCTTTTTATAATACTTAAATGGCAGTTTTCCCTTCCCTTTTTATACTTCAACTTGTGTTTTCCCTACCCTTTCCTATACTTCGTGAAATCCCTACCCTTTCACATACTTCAACTCGTGAAATCCCGACCTTTTCAAATACCTCCAGCCTCACAAAGGTACCCCTTTCGGGCAGAGCATCCCCGTATAGCCCATTATAGGGAGTACCCCCACCCCCCCCCCCCCCCAAACCGGGCCACAATGCCGTGTTCCGACTGTTGTGGAGGCAAATTGCAAGAAAACTGTCCAAAACGTTGTTTGCAACATGAAAACTAAGTTTCCTTTCCTTTCTGGGTCAAATAAATCGACTTTTGGTTTCTGACATAAGAAGCATGACTTTTCTTTTTCTTTTTCTTCGCTTTACTTCCCGTTCTTTTTCGTTCTTATTCCATTTTTCCCCTAGCCTGTTCCAGGCTCCGAGATAGTGCGGAACGCGCGAAGTAAAATAAAAAGGAAAAAAATCGCGGAGGGAACTGCGCGTTCCCCACTATATAGGAGCCTGGAACAGGCTACATTGCATTTTTTTCCCTCGTTGTTGGCCTTTCACTAGACAATTGTTTTTATGTTGTGAAAGTTTCCCGAAAAACGCTGAAGAATGTGAATTTTTTTTAACAAGAAGTGGCAAGTGGTAGGAAGACCAGATTTTCCTTCGATTTTGCTAATCAAATCTGACAGATTTTTCGCGTGTAACCCTGGCCCAATTCACGAGATCTCTCTCATTTGGGCACTTTTTGACACATGTCTTCCTTCTGCGTGAGTGAGTTCACGAAAAATCCCCTGAAAACGTCGCAAGGGTTCACTTGGCTATCACTGGTCAGTTTCTACGATAAACCGAGTGCCATCTTACCTTCAATGAAAGCAGTTTTCGTTTTTCTGTTTGAACCTCTGCAAGTCTGTGAAATCACAAGCACAATAAATACAGTTACATTATTGGATGGTTTGACAGGTAATACGCTCGAATGTTTTACCAGTTGCGTAGCATTTACAGGGGCGGATCCAGGTAGGATATTTTTATGGGGGGGAGGGGGGGGGGGGGGGGGGTGGCGGCTACGGGTATATGCCTAAGTCTATAAAATTTTTTATTGTTGCAATTAAAAGGCAAACTGTTAAATCCGACAGGCTAAGGGGGGGGGGGGGGGGGCTAACCACCCAATCCACCTCCCCCCCCCTGTATCCGCCCCGGATTTAAATTCCGAGCCCTGTTGGGGAGAGGAAAAATGCCAGCAATGAGTAAAATGTCCGCATGTATTATCTGTCAAATCATCGAATAAGCGATTTTATTATTTTTCGACTACTTAAATTAATTTAAGGAAAAATTATACATAGTATTTGTTTTCACTATAAATTGGGCATAACTTTCATTAATAAAAAAATAAAACAGTACTGCTAAATAGGCGTTATAAACAATTAGACTAAATATTTTCGTTATACTGACCTCACTTTCTTGCTATCATAACACTCATCTGTCAGCTAAACACAAAAAAGGGGCAGAAAGTGAGTTCATTGAACTATAAAATGGTGCAATAATAAAATGGAAAAGAAAAGGGTCTTGAAACTGCGCCTTTCAAAAACAAAGAACTCTGAAGTTCTGAAAACGCAAACACCAGTTTCGTTTTTCACTCATGACTGCCACGATTGTCATAGCGGATGTCTCAGGAAACAAGGTTGTTTAATTTAACAGAATCAAAAGGTCATTTTTGTGAGTTGTGATTTGTGGATTCCATCCATTTTATCAGTTTTACTTTTCAGGGTTCTTGAATGCTTGTTGACATAATTATAATTGACAGCAGTGTAAAATGTAAACATTACCTGGATCAGTAAAAGAACAAAACGTGGTTGTCAAAAGAAAAAAAAAAACACTTTTCAACCCATGCAGGATGTTCCGCACAGTCCACTTTTCTTAACAAAAGAAAATATGGTATGCTGATTCTTACTGTTTCTTAAGGGCTGGTTCCCAGTAGCGACGTAATCGGAAGCGGAGTCGAGCGGAGTCGCAAGCGTAAGGAGCCTTACGTTCTTGTGTAAATTAAAAAACGGAGTCGCAATCGGAATCGGAAGCTCGACGGAATCGGAATCGGAAGGATCAGAAGGTTTCCTTTTTTCTTCCGATTCCGCTTCTGCTTCCGTCGCTTACTATCCGCTTCCGTCGTTTTGATTTCCACTAGATCGTAAGGTTCTTACGATTCCGATTCCGATTCCGATTCCGCTTCCGATTCCGATTCCGATTCCGATTCCGCCTACGATTCCGCTTACGTCGCTAGTGGGAACCAAGCTTAAAGGGTCTACGTCACAAGTTTTAGTGTGATTTTAAAAAGCTAAAAGACATATTCATATCAGTGGAAACGCAAAAATAATGATCCAGTTTTGTTTAAAATTGTTTTACGAGTATAATGAAACTATAAACAAGTGTCTCTGCCTACAGCTGGCCAGGATGGAAATGGATTGCAACTTGAAAAAATTGGTCAATTTTTTCAAGTTTGTTCCATGTGTTTTGGAAAATTTGCAAAAAAGTGATGTTTATTCTTTCTACAAGAATTTACTTTAATTTGTTTTTGGTGTTCTAAGAGCATTTTGTGTTTGAAGTAAGGCTATGTTCACACTTGGTGCCCCAGCACGGTGCCCGAGTACGATTATCGCTGGGCACTAATGTGAACACACCTTTTTTATCAAGTACCCATGCCAGAATTCGGGCACGGGCACCGTGCCCGAGTGCAAGGTGGAGACCTTGTACTCGGGCACTAAAGTGGGCACCGGTTCCCAGTGTGCACGCGTTTTGCGTTAGTTCCGAGGTACTTTACCCACGAACCACTGCATTGCGTACCCACGATTCTCTGGTACACTCAGAATGTGAACAGGTTGATATCTTGGGTACCCAGTGTCTGAACGCAGCATCATTTTGTGCCGGTACCCAGGCACTAGTGCTCAGGCACCAAGTGTGAACACAGCCTAAGATGCTCAGTTTTAATTCTAGTACAGTCTGAGACGAAAACATAAAAACCGCCACGACATACTGTTGTAGCCCCTTAAGGGTTAAAAAAGGTCATTTATATTTGAATAAAATTCCAAGACAAAACAGTTTCCAGTCAGAAAAAAGTTAGATAACATGAAAGTTGAGGATTTTTATTTTCTACTTTCAGTTATTTCATCTTGATGTGAAGTTTCAATAAATCACTCTCTTGGCAACGACACTAAAAAACAAACAGAAAAGAATGCATGCTCTGGTGAAAATGATGTTCCCTACCTCCTGTGAAAGAATTGACCTCGCATTCACAATCCCTTCAATCGAGTTACCTACACAAAAGAATTTGTTTTAATTTGTAATACATTGTGCGTTTGCACACAGTAAAAGAGTAAAACTAATGGTAGTTTTTTTTTTTTTTTTTTCTAATGGTAGTTGCTTTTGTGTAAACCATTTAAAGTTGGTTAGATGTGGCTAAATGCAATTTACATGTAGGCAATTAGTAAACTCAAGTCAATACTGTCAGCGGTCTGCTTCGCGAAAGTATGTGACCTGTGGGGCATTCCATGTGTTTTTCACTTTTCTTATTTGTGTCATGCGTTAGATTTTGCATTGCATCTCATTAAAAACAAAAAATAAAATAAACACATCAGAAACGTAAAATGGGCTATAACATTGGTGATAGCGAACCACGCATGGTCTCATGACCTTCACATTAGCTGCGGTTTCACATTTCAACTTTTACCTAGGTAAACTCAAAACAACAATGGCCAGTGCACGCTTAATTTGAATTACCAATAGCGTGCAGCGGCTATTGTTCTTTCGAATTTACCTACAATCTCAGCCAAAACTGTTGAGACACATACTCCAATTTCATACTACGTTGACCAAACGAACATATTTGGCACCCCTCCCTCCCCTCCCGCCTCCAAGCAATGTTGTTTGCGGTGGGTTTTTGTCCACAAAGATTTGTCGAAACAAAGACCCAACATTGGATGAGGGGGGGGGGGGGGGGAGGGTGGGGAGTGCGAGTGCATGATTTTCAGCCGGGCATTCTTAAAATGAGTCAAAAGTATGACGAAAAAACAATTGGTCTCAACAGGTTTTGGCTGCAATTGTAGGTGAAAGTGGCAACATGTAACCGCAGCTATTGACTTTGAAAACACTTGTACATGTATGAATTTGTATCATATCATCAGGGTTGTCCACAACTTTTCAAGTAGCTGGCAAAAATTTTTAAGTAGCCAGATAGCACCAGTAAAGAAACAAATAATTTGTCTTTAAAAAACTATATTTATCACAAAAGTAGCCGGCACAAACGGCCGAAGTAGCCGGTTAATTCTGCCGGCTGCCGGCTGTTAGGGACAACCCTGTATCATTGACACGGATAACTACCATGTCACTAAGGTGGTGGGCAATAACTCTGACACGTTACCAAGACAATACTACATTCTTTTGAACAAACATTCTTAATAATGTTTTTACAAATTTTTATATATTTTTGTTGCCTGCATTTTTTATTCATGCGCGTTTTTTCATCACTATTTTTTACCCTTGGGAGACTGCAGTACACCTGTACAGGCAGCTAAAAGCTCAGATTTTTACATCTTTTTTATCGTTTAAATTACATTCATTCATTCATTAAAATTAAACCGGGAACCTTACAGTTCTTCAATTGACTTAGTTTTTACCTTGCTTGCAGAATCTTGTTAAATGAAGGGCAACAAAGAATTCATCCATTGAAAGTTTGCTATCCCTGTCAATGTCAGAGAGGTTCCTATAGAATGAAAAAAAGAAGTTACTTTCAAACTCCAGATTATTTCTATTTCATTATTTTTTACTGAATTTTGTTGCAGTGAGGTAGACTTAAGAAGGGTACAAAATAGAAATAAAAAAAATAATTTGTTTAGCATGCTTTTTTATTTTAATATAGCATTCCACAGTTTTGAAGCAGCCCGTAAAAAGCTCTTGACTTACACTCAGTTATATTTAATAAAATGAGGTGTGTAGAATGAAAACAATTAACACAGATTTGAGATCGCAATCAAATGAAGCAAGGGTATATATAAATCCTGTGCATGCACACAACACATTAAGTCTGGTGTATCTCATCTGTGTTTTCTTACACAGACAACCAATTTAAAAAGCTGCTTTCAATTGTTAATGTTCAGTACCATGTTAGAAACAGCTTTGTAGGAGGGTCTATTATACTCTGTTGGGCTGGCGGTTACATTTGTATTTATCTGGTGGTTTACGGTCCAGAAATATCGGCAGTTTCGGTCTTGAGGAAAAAACCAAAGCGGTTTGCGGTCTAGGAAGAACAAACTATGGCGGTCTGGGGACTGTGCGACCCCCTATAATAGACCCTCTTGTAGGATGTACATCGTATACTTTAGATTTTTGAATTTTTATGACGTCATCTGCAAACACTTATTTATAAGTTTTGAGTACTCACCAAATTCTTGCAAGAACATCATCAGCAAGTCCAGATCCAGTGAGTATAGAACATGCTGTTTCAGCTATAGTAAGAGTTAATTTATAATCACTTTTGGTTTCTCCAGTATTAATAGAGGAAGAGGGCTACATGTAGAGGAAACAAACCATAAAGTTTGGAAAGTAATGGTACAATTACATGTACTGTCAACATGTAATTGTACATGTAGCAAACTGCCAAAGGTAACGTCAAACTTTGTGGTTGCTAATAAATCCTAAGTAGCAAGGCCCCCCCCCTCCCCCTACACCGCCCAAGTAGCCAGCCTCCCGAAAGGAGCGAGCCCCCTGAAACTAATGATCTTGTTAGTTTCAGGGTGCTCGCTCCTTTCGGGAGGCTGGTTATGACCAAGTTGTCTTACATGTAGTGGCATGTATACAAGCACAATTTAGACAAAAGGAGCCCACCCAATTGTGGCCGTAACATGAAACTGGACTGATGAATTTCATCTCATTTTTCAACAACAATTATATTATTGTTGCGAGTTTCTGAATGTTTATTTCATTTGGAAATGGTTTTTGTTCCCTGAAAGTACCGACCCCCCCGGCATTCAGAACTTTATGATTATAGTAACTGAACACTTGATCATCTCAGGATAATCAAGTTTCAAATGTAACAAGAAAAACTTGAACTTGTTAATACTGTACTAACCATCAACATGTCCAGTCTTTGCATTAGTTTTCCACATAAAAATTTTCTCGTAGGCCTCTTTCTCCTCTTGTGAAATGGCAGGAACATTGACGTGAGGAAAGTAAGCAGGAGTTAGTGTCTCTGGTAATCTTTCAGGAATGTCTGTTCCCTTTAAACGGCTCTGAATGAGATGCATTGCTACAGCAAATTCAGAAATGTCCAACATGTTGTTTCTGGTCACATCAGCAAGTTTCCTTGATGACAAAAAATATATATAAAAATTATTTGTACTTAAAGGTAAAGTAACATACCGAAGGCCGAAGGCCTGAGCGTAGCGAGGTTAATAAATCTGTCGTGCCTCGGGAACTAAGCCACGTGAATTAGAGCGAAAAATATATTTATATTCATATATAGATTTATATATATATATATATATATATATATATATATATATATATATATATATATATATATATATATATATATATATATATATATATATATATATATATATATACGTGAAGATGTCGTGCAGTTGCCTGGCAACAGCGCAACAAGCTACTTCATGTAAGCCTATTGGAGCATGGTAAACAAAGATGGCGGACGGTAAATGGTACGCGAACCATCAAAAAGACTTTCTACCAACATTTTTGGTTTCAAAGAAGACAAAGTGGAATGGTAAAAAGCCTCATACGCAAATCCAGATGCCACGAAAATTTCAACCGGCGGTGAACCCTTCCTCAAGCTTCTCGAGCTTCTGCAAGACACATATTTCTAGTTGAAGGGCTGGGGGGGGGGGGGGGGGGGTCATAACCTAAATAATAAGTTTTGTTGCTCTGATTTTTTTAATTCATGTGTTGGGAATTATGCATATATTCTGTCGAGTGTGAATGTCGAGGTTGTTGTTGTTGTCAATGACTGATGTTTCGACTATCTGAAAGGAAGTTATCTTCAGAGTTACGTGAATTGTAAACCATCACTTTACAATGTTGATTTCAACAGTTGTGGATCCAAACTCAATCATAATAGGGGCCCAGGTGTGAATATATGCAGGGCAGAGTGAAAATGTAGAGACTTACAAACAGTTTTTGGCCCCGGGGCGGGGGGGGGGGGGGACTCCTGTATAAAAATGACGGGGGTGCTCGTCAGAAATTTTCGAAAAACACCCTAAAGGGTACCAGAATCTCGTTTGATGGGCGTGGCTCGAAATAATTTTTACCCCTAAGAGATACCAATTCTAAAACAACACGTCATATTGTCATATTTTTTCGGCTCAATACCCTAAAAGGTACCGCAATAATTCTAACGGTGGTCATTTAGATTTTAGTACCCTAAGCGGTACCAATCTACAATTTTGACCCCTAAAAGGTACGACGAGCACCCCCTGTCATTTTTATATGGGAGTCCCCCCCCCCTGGGTTTTTGGTGGCCTTTGGACATCATTTTTTGGCCACATAGGGGGGTGGAGGGTGGCTCTCCCCTGGATCTCACCAGACTCCAAAGATGACTACAATCCTCTGAGGTTCTCAAAATGTCAGTCATCGTCAACAACAACAGTTCTTTTCAGAACTACACTAAACTGAAAAGCTCATCATGTGATCAAAGTTTTGTTAACCACAAGATCAGTAGTTACTGTTGAACTTGTGAAGAATGAATTTGAACTTGCAGTCGCCTATTACAGTGCTCAAGCTTAACTTTTTAAGTTACTAGTCCTTGGGCTAGTGAGGTTTAAAATTTACTAGCCAATAGTCATCACCTGGTTGCCAAGCCTTACATGTAGGCTCGAGCTCCACGCTCACTTCATTTTGATCAAATGGCGGACTGTCCATGAGTTACTGGGCCCCACTAGTGTTCAGTCTTCCCCGCAATCTTTTGCTGGAGTCAGCCATGGAGTTATCCATCGCAAAATGCGAGAAAACTTTCTTTCTTTCTTTCTTTCTTTCTTTTTCTATATCTTTGGTGATCAACTAAATTTTTTCTTTATTTATCTTTTCAAAACCTCTTCTAACACGACTAGCCCAGTGGCTAGTGGTCCTGAAATTTTACTAGCCCAAACCCAACTTATACTAGCCCTGGGCTAGTGGACTACTGCTAAGGTCAAGCACTGTATTATGTCTTCATATCAGAGCACATTAATTTAAGGTGACTGCGAGTTGAATATGACATTGAGTGTGACATCACCGATCATATGGTTGATTTGCGGTCAACAAAATTTTGATCATGCCTTCTAAAACTCATTCATAATTGACATGATGAGAACACAAAGGATGATCACTACGGTGAAGGAGGTTTGGATACCCGGTCTTAATTTGCATAGATTTTGTTGATTTTATTCCTTTGTTTTCTCTGCATTTAATGATCAGTTTGAGAAGCTATATGATATGATATGACGCAAGTGCAAACCAGCAATAAGCGTGATGGTAGTTTACTGGTCTTAATTAGCATAGATTTTGGTGATTTTATTCCTTAGTTTTCTCTGTATTTAATGATCAGTTTGAGAAGCTATATGATATGATATGACGCAAGTACAAACAGCAATAAGCGTGATGGTAGTTTCCTGGTTTTAATTAGCATAGATTTTGTTGATTTTATTCCTTCATTTTTTCTGCATTTAATGATCAGTTTGAGAAGCTATATCAAACACTTAAAAGAGTGATTCATCAGGTATCCAGACACCTCGAAGTGGGTTTAAAAAAACTCAGCAGTGCCTCGTTTTTCAATTCACTTCTCAACGTTTGGATATTCTGATAAAAAACTCTTCCTCGTGTTTGATATATTACATGAACTTTGTTCAAACCACGTAGCAAAACCAATAGTGCGTGAAGTGGGCTGATTTTTAAGCCATTTCAAAGGACATGTGGAGTCAATACACATGTAGTCTGTAAGATATTCAATGACACCCAGCATGGCCCATTAAGTACATCCACTACAGACTCGGTTCCCACTGTCCCCACAGTGTCTGTATTAATGGCTTTCACTGCATTTGTAAAGCAAATTATTTGCACCTTGAGAAAATAATTACATTTTTGGAAAAACTGCTTATTATTCTGACATATCGTTATATTAGAGTTTGTCATTGTTAAATAGAGCACTTGAAAATGTGGTGTTCAGCTTGCCAAAAGCTGATGAAATGTAAAGCAACAGAGTCAAATGTTTATCAAAATACCTACATGTGTTCCAACATGCAGTCACACAAAATTGAAACAACACAATAAAATATTTTGCCAGGCAAATAACTCAGGGTCTGATCATTATATGCAGAGAGGTTAACAACAAATTTATTGCCCAGTAACAGCTAAGTAGTTTTCCCACGCTCAAAACTCCGATTATAGATGCAAATGTCACCATTTATTCCATTGGAGGTTAAACGATTTGCCACAAACTCATGACAACTTGCTTTATATTACCCCCCAGGCATCAGCTGTAACCTAATCTGTGAAATTTTGAACGCCAAGGACACTTGGACGTTGGGTTAACCTCCATGCGAAATTAAACGTGAAAATAATTTTATACTGAACCTAACCGGCCCTTTAATCGATATAGTGTTTACAATGTACTGTGGTTCATAGATAATATCTGTCATTCCTAAAAACACAATGAATACCCAGCCACCCGAAGAAACAAACTAATCTAACGTGCAAACTTTTTATCAAAACAAAGCGGGGGAGCCCGTTGTTTCTAGAAAAATACAACTGAGTTCTGGTATCTTTGAAATATTTATGCATAACAGAGACCTTGATTAGCGATTGTAACTGTTGAAGTTCGATCCAACTTTAAAGATGTATTGGCTAACCAGACTAATAGAAACTACCATTAAAAAAATCAGCGAAATCGTTGAATGAAAGATCGCGCCAAAGGACGCGAGAAATAGAGTACGTCGCGAGTGCGTCCTGGCTTTTAATTGAAAAAATCATTAATAAGCTTAAATTTCAAAAATAAAGTCGTACAAACCAGATTTTGCTGAGCTCCGGTAAAGGAAGTTTGGATCGAATGAATAACGAACGAGCCTGTTCTCCTGAAAATAAAAATATTTGCACAGATGAGTGGTCAAGCCGCCGAAAATTTTCATAGCAATTGAGCTGACATAAGACTTATTACACTATACACGCGCGCTTACCAGATAAATATCTATCTTGAGGTTTTTGGCTGTAAAATAAGGCATTGTGACGAGTTCTTTCCTCTTCAGAAATTACCCACTTTAAATCCATCTCAGGCTGAAGAAGAGACCTGGAATGAACGCAAAAATATTTCACTTGATGAAAGCGGACATTTCATTCATCAACCACGAGAAGTCGTTTCGAATGTCTTCGACAATTCTCCATCCGCCGCAATAAAAGCATTATTTTAAGCGCAAGATTCACCTTCCGGAAACCAGCCATTGCTTAAACTAACTCATGTGCAAATTCACTTTGTTTACGGCCGACTAATATCTCCGAAATGTCTCTACAGTCTGTTTACTCGCATTTATTCTAGTGTCATGCCAAGTTTTGCGATTTTGTCACGGTTCATGACGCTGTTTCCATGAGCGCTACCTGGGGGGAGAGACTGGGGGATGCGGAGAGAGGGAGGGAGGGGGGACGGGTGGGAGAGGATGATTTTTTTACCTTGTGCTCACCCCGATCCCAAATTCCTCCACTATTTCGACGCAAACGAAGGTCACGGATTACATTTTATACATCATTTTTTCAGAGCAGGAATGTATATAAAGCCTTTTATCTTACCGAATAGAATCGGTTGAACAATAATTCCGTCTATATATACCATTATAAATAAGTAATAAACTGCCTTTGTGTAAAGTTCCAACCTACGTGTAAATATTTTCCTATTTTTCTACTAAAAACTAGACGATCGATAGACGAAATCTAATTCAGACCCCTATTTCAAACTAGAACATCTAAAAACCGTATGGGTATGTCACCATATCGCACGGCATATATTATACCCCTCTCCTTTTTTTTCTCCCATCCTCACTGATGGATTCCGCAAACAAACGCACTCACACGCGCGATCAACTTGTATTCCGACCATTGGTATATTTCGTAAAATTAAAATTCGATATTTTGCTCAACTTTCTTTACTGTTTGTAATAGTATCATAATTTCAGCATTTTTTTTTTTTGATAAACTTGGCAATTATCCATTTGTCGATGAAGAAAGTTTAATTTATATCTCTGTATTTCAGTGAACACCTGCCACTAAGAAGATATTGCCTGTATGTTGATTTTGTTTTCATTGAAATTTCCAAAGCGTTCTACGCGCATCTGGATATTACATCTCATTCCACAACTCTGACAACTTTCCCAAAGTATGTTACAAGTATTCAAGTCCCAAAGTAACTTCGCTTGATATTAATCAAGTTTAGCAAGTCAAAAATATTGCAAATACATGTAGTTTAACATTGCGCCATAAACGAAGCATAAGATAAAACTAGTAAATTGAACGAATTATAAAAGTATATGAGAGCTCAAGAGATGCCTAAAAAAATTCCTGCAAATTTCACAAGTCCATAACTAGCCCAAATTCAGTTTCATTTTTTTAAGTTTATGCTTTCGTTATTTAGAAAATTATATTGTAGTGAATAAAATTGCTTAATTACCTATTATGATGCGCTACTTCTGTCATAAATAAGCTCATTGAACGAAAAAATGTTGAAATGTAAAAGAAAGGATATTTAGAACTACAGATGAGCTATAAAAATATATTATACGTACCAATGCATGCTAAGAATCATCTTCAATTAGGAATGGAGTGGTTCTTTATCGTTCCCGTAAATTGAATCGGTGCCTTAGTGAATATAGTGAATAGTGAATAGTGAATAGTGAATAGTGAATAGTGAATAGTGAATAGTGAATAGTGAATAGTGAATAGTGAATAGTGAATAGTGAATAGTGAGTAGTGAATAGTGAATAGTGACTAGTGAATAGTGAAAAGTGACCAGTGAATAGTGACTAGTGACTAGTGAATAGTGAATAGTGAATAATAAATAGTGAATCACGGATAGCGAACAGCAAATAGTGAATAGTGAATAGCGATTACTGAATAGTTTATTTTAATAATTACATCTACAACCTAATTTTAAAGGTGTGTGCGCTGTCACGAACCAATGTGACCTGAAGCGCAATTAAACCTAACGGTTTCAGTTTTCTACTGTTGATTTAAACTCCGGAAAATAAAAGGAGTATTTGTGGAATTCCCAGCCAGTTTCCTGGTTGGGATGTATCATACCGCTCTGTCAAATTTGGGATTTTTGTGGGTATTCTTCAAATACCCTAAAATATCCAAAAATGAGATCTGCTGTACATGTTATTTGTTTCCTGTGGCTGTAGGAATATTTTCATTTTAGTTTAAAATAAACAACAAATGGAGCTTAAAGTTACATGTTGCGCATTGTCGTCCTTGCAGCTTGGGGTTTTCCGTCGGCCGTTTACGTGCATGGGTAATATACATCGCAGTAATTTACGATTATATGAACCTCTCGATATTCTCATACATTTCCTCTAAATTTTTGTCATACAGTTTGCGTGGGGATCCTGTGGTAAAGGTTTTCCGCGCGCGCCTTCTATGAAATAGTCAGCGGATTATTTTACCAGAACACGTGGGAACCAACATGGCGGACGAAGCAGACCTTCCAAAGAAACTTAAAGAAATAAAGGACAAAACAAAAGCTATTCTAGAAAGCGATGCCAATTCAAACTTCATTGTTGATCTGTTGGAGCTTTCAGAGACCGAAGATGAAGAAATTCTTCTTGCATTCGTAAGATCAGTGCACAAAATTTTTACAACTTTTTATTCACGTGAGAAATTACATCCTTCGTCAAGTACCGTGAAAGAAAGCCAGGATCCTGAGGATGTATTCAGCTGCTGGCTACACGAGAAGTACTTGCTGACCTTAAAACGGCTTCTGCATTTGTTGAGCGTTGGACCGCAAAACATAAAAGAGTTTGCGCTTTGCACATTGATGAAGTTTATTGTGGAGGAAGGCAAACTAAAATCATCCGACTGTTTTCCTAATGAACTGTTTAGACGAATTTGCGATGTGTTATTTGATGGACGATACCGCATGAAGAACTGCATCGAAAGATTCGCGGAGTTTGTAGAGTTTGATGATGTGAGGTTTTTTCTGCTGAAAAATCTGACCAAATTCCTTGGAAACATTTCACCTTCGAAAGGTGGTGCTGCATTGCAGTTTCTTGTGGAAAATGTATTTACAGTGCTGAGCGGGATAAAGATGAAAGAACACGACAAGGATTTTAATAACTTTCTCACTGATATCAAGAAGAATAAAAAGAAAAAAGAAGGAAAAAATGGAAAAGCAAAGCAGCGTTTTCTTTTGCTGAAGGAGCAAAGAAAAGTCTTCAGCTCTGCTTGGCTTGGTTTTCTTTCTATTCCTTTGACATCAGAGATTCACAAGAAAATCCTACTTAACCTTCACACCGATGTGTTGCCACACATGTCAGACCCAAAGCTGTTGATGGACTTTCTAACTGATTCTTACAATACTGGAGGAGTCACCAGTCTTCTTGCACTCAACAGCCTCTTTGTTCTCATCCAGAAGCACAACCTGGATTATCCAGACTTTTTCAAGAAGCTTTATGCCTTGTTTGAACCTAACATCTTTCACGTTAAGTACCAAGCAAGATTTTTTCACCTGGCTGATCTCTTTTTGATGTCAACCCATCTCCCGGCTTATCTGGTTGCCGCCTTTGTGAAGCGGATGTCTCGGCTCACCCTAGCTGCACCTCCATCTGGTGCAATGTTGGCCATCCCTTTTGTTTGCAATTTGATTAAACGGCATCCAAGTGTACAAGTCCTTATTCATCGAAAGCAAGTGAGTCAAAATAATGAAATTTTAGCAGTTTTTATTCATTCCCCAAAGCTGTTTCATCAATATTCTAAGGAGCCCAAAGCTGTAATTAGAACATAGATGTTTGAAGTTCAGGCTGTGAAATGTTAGTTACACTAGTATACCTAAATGGTAAAAATGCTGCCGAAGGAGAGGGTGAGATAAGTATGCTTGCAGTAAGGTTATGAACTGAACTATTTTGTCTGTTTGAAATGGTGAAGAAAACACTTACTGGAAGGGATATTTGAAGTGTTATGAAGGGAAATCAATGTCAATTTTTATGGGACAGGGCGCTAGTGTGATTTGAAATACATGGGTGTTTAATAAAATTTTCCTACTATTTCGTTTTTTTTTTTTATTTTTCACAGGCTCCCTTATTCCCCCCCCCCCCCCCCCCCCCCTTCGTTGACCTCACCAAAAAGATATAAATAAAAAAATGGAAATATAAAAAAATCAGCAAGCTTAACTTGACGTTGTTCTTTGTCCAAAGGAGGGGGATATTTTAGTAGCTCCTCCCCACCTCCCTAATACAGTGGACATGATTTGCATTCGGTACCGTTTAAAGCTAATTATTTGGCATGGGCTGCTGTGAAATACCACCCCCCAGCCTTTCCTTTTCTGGAAAAGAACTTTTAAACCGAGATTTTGTAAGTTCTTTGTGAAGAACCCTTACTGGAAATGTTTTTTTTTTTCTAATTGCCTCCCTCCCCATCACAGGCATATTTACTGTCTTTTCCCCTCCCCCACTTATGCCATAATTTCCCAGAGTAATTGAAAGATTTCTACATATCAACAATGCTGCAAAGCTCTTTTATAAAACTATAAAACGACCATTTTGTCAACAATTTAAAAAAAAACATTGTAAGATCAATATTTTGCTTTTGAAATATTTTATGCCTGTTAACAGAAACTATAAACAATAACTATGAATTTGAAAATTGCAGTCACAAACTGTTTAGGTTCTAACGGTAACAATTTTGGAATACTATATACGAACATTTGTTGAAAATCATTTATTAATTTTTTAACTGTTATTTGAACACATTGTAGTGACATATTGTACTCTGTCACACAGGTAATTTTTTTCACAACTCGTCAACTTTCTAACAACATTTTACACTTGAAAGAATATAGACTACAATTTGACATTGCTGTGTCATTATGTACTGTGCTACACAGGTAAATTTTCACAAACTGTAAAGTTTCTAACAGCAACATAACCTTGAAAAATAATTATTTAAGATCTAATTTGCTATGACATCATGTACCCTGCCACATAGGTATTTTTTATAAAAGTCTTTATTTTCTAACAAAAATAATTCGTTAGTTAGATGTCCTTGCAACAGCTACTATAAAATATGTTGTAAAATGTTAAAATAAAACTACAAAACATTGCAGTGACATCATGTACTCTGCACAACAGTTAACTGTAAAGTTTCTAACAGCAACATAACCTTGAAAAATAATTATTTAAGATATTGCTACATGACATCATGTACCCTATCATCTACCAAAGTAGGTTTAGGTTATAAGTGGCAAAAGTTTTCAAGATCAATGTTAGGTGAAAATCTTACTCAGAATAAAGGTGCCCTTTATTTGCAAAATACAGCTGGTGTGCATTATGATGTTGTACTTCAAGTTTGTACCGATGTAGCAGACATTTCTTACACGTGCATCAATTTCAATGAAGATAGTCAGAAACATATATCCACCTGCAATGAACAAAATCCTAAATTACCAAATGACCCAAAAACACATAGACAGACAATTTTAATTATAACGTGCATAAAATGACAAATTAGACAGTAGTTCAACCGCTAATATCAAAGTTCATATCGCTCTTGATAGCAACGGGGAATATAAACGAATCTAAATTAGAATTAGACAAACTTGTTTATCACGAAGCTGTATTTTTATAACAGAAACGTAGAAAACAGCAAAAAACAGCAAGAAGCGAAAAAAGAGCAATTTACACACCGGAAAACTCACCTCCTTCTTGCCAAGAAAGCACATGGAAGTCGACTGCACATGCTAAATCGTCCAGGCGCGCATATACCACTGCGCATCCTAAATCTTCCATTCGCGCAGAACCACAATTCCTTGCGCCTTTGATCTTGCCGCCGACCACAATTCCTTGCGCTTGGTTAAAAAAAGTGATTTCAAGCCCCTGTAAAGTAATCTTTTGCCGATTAGAGAGCTGCCTCGCTCGTTCGCTTCATGCTCACTCGCTGCGGCAGCAATGACCATACTCAAATATTAGGAATATTAGGTAGCAATAACCATTTCCTTTGTTCCCTGTGCCTAGTTGCATAAAACAACCATAGGATACTGAATTTACCCGAAAGAGCGTCGCAGCACTTATTTATACATTTGTAGCAGTTATTCCAAGACTCCACTTATTCAGGGGAGGCACTTACAAAAAAGTAATCAAAAACATTCTTTACTGAAAAATAACATTAATTGCTAAATCTTTTTCTAAAGGAAATAAGAATAGTCTAAAGCGAAACTCTTTTTTACAGTAACTGTGCAAATTCTCGCACACTGATTGGCTAATTTTTATTATCAGTAAGAGTACAGACGGATAAAATGATACATGTACATGTAAAACTGATGCCATCCAGGGGTTTCAATAAAATTGAGAGTAAGTGGCAATATTTGTAAAATAGATGGCAGTGGCAACAAAGGGGTCATAAGGCCTAGGACCTCGGAAATGGTATTTCCAGCATTCTGGGCATCAATTTCAGTGAAATTAATAAAAAAGTAGGCGGCAATAATTTAGGAAGTAGCCGGCGGAATTTGCCGGTTGCGGCTTCTAATGAAACCTCTGCCATCAGTGAAAGTTTTTCCAAACTTTTCAGCGCTGCGTTTTTTTGTGGCGAGAATTCTTTCACAAATCCAGAATTATTCAATGAGAAAATCGTCCAAAATAGATGAGGTGAACCTCATGAAGCTAAAACACAACCTTAAAGCAGAAAGATGATGATGTTTGTTGAGAATCCAGACCTGAAAATTGGCGGTGAGCAGGATTATAGTGCTGCCGCTGAAATAAGCTTTACCAAAGGTGAACTGAACCGTGTTTCAACAGATTATTTGAGAACATTTTTAACCGGAATATAGGTTAGTTTCAAAATTCCAATTTTTCTGAAAATACATGTAGATGTGTTGTGACTTACTCTACTCAAACTTTTAATTTACAAGCCAGTGTTTCCCCTGAATTATGGCAATGAAATTCTGGTTTTGTGGCGATCACATCTTGCATTTCCTTCAGACTTCATTTCAACATCAGTGTTGGCATTTTGTTATTGTAAAAAACAAATTGGTGTCAGTTTTTTATGCGTCTGTCCTCTTATTGATGATAAATTTTGTCATAGCATACCATTGAATTCAAGTAAGATCTTTGAAAAAGTGCTTAAATTCAAGTGCTTTGAAAAGGCACTGTACTCTTGTTGTGGGGTGTGGTGCTTGTTTGAGGGCAGTGCTTATCACAGCTGTATTTATTCCAAAGAGTACATGTAAGTTGTGCAGTTACCTGTTTTCAGTGGTCAGTTCAGTCTACATTGTATGTACATGTATGTGTGTGTTTCTGGGGTGATCATTTAGCGATAGCCTCAAGATTTTCTTAGTGCCAAGATACCTCAGATACATTCTGTAAATTACTGTGAGTTGTTGCCCTGGTTGTGAGATAAAGATAACAAGTTTTTTTTCTATCTTTTAAAACTTGTTGATACAGTCGGTTACTCTACTCAAATGCACTGCCTACTTCAAATTTTATTCAAGCCCCTGATAAATAAGGAAAGGTAGAAAATTTTAAGCTCAGTGATGAAATGAGTGTCCAGTGTATGTAATGTTCATCATCTCATTCCTTATTGTACGGCCTGCCTCGCTACTTAATTCAGTGCTTACAGTATACTCTTAATTCAGCTGTGAGGCTCATATCGTTGTCACACAAGGCTGATCATATAACGCCTTTGCTTATAGAACTGCATTGACTTCCAGTTGAACAACACATTCAAGATTCTGTTGTTTATTTACAAGATTGTCAATGGTCTAGCTCCAATGTACCTAAGTGAATTGCTTGTACCGTATAATCCAAGAGAGATCTTAGATCTGCCAACAAGTTACTTTTCTGCCAGCCATCATATCGTACCAAATCTAATGGGTCCAGAGCATTCTTGGTTTGCGCTCCTTATATGTGGAACAAATTACCTTTGGACATCAAATATAGTCCTAGTGTTGCAATTTTTAAGCAGAAACTTAAGACACATCTTTTTAAATTAGCATATTATTAATTTTTTATTATTTATATAGATTTTGACATTTTATCATATAATTTGCATTTATTGTTGTTAATTATATTTTAATATTTAGGTATTGATATATATAAATAGGTTTTAGATTTTTGAATTTTGAATGTAAAGTGGATTTGGGCAATTTTGGATAGTGCGCTATAAAAAAAATAAATTAGTAATAAATAATAATAAGTGTGGGGCAAAGAATACAATATGGGTCCCAGAACCAGTGACCTTCCATACACTGGTCGGATGCTCTAACCCTGAGTTGAGACTTGTGGTGAACTACCTGTAGGCCATTTACATGCACTAGCCAAGGGTCATATGGCATTTATAATATGACTGATGGCCCCGCTGACGCAATCCTACAGAAAATAGAATCACAAGGTGATGTGAGCGGGGGCCAGACGGGTTGGCGTGAGCTGGTCCGGAAAAAGCTGTCCGGCCCCGCTCGAGTTCAAGCGACCTCGCACTGTACGACTATTCTTGTACATTTTAGTCATATTGTTATGCACGTATTGACTGAGTGGGAGGGCCGGACAGGATAATATTTGACTCGAGGTCATGGCGTATGGACTGAGCACAGCGAGGTCCGTGCCCCATGACCGTACGGTCATATTGTAATGTTCATCATCTCATGAGTGTGGGGCAAAGAATACAATCTGGGTCCAAGAACCTGTGACCTTCCATACACTGGTCGGATGCTCTAACCCTGAGTTGAGACTTGTGGTGAACTACATGTAGGCCATTTACATGCACTAGCCAAGGGTCGTATATGGCATGTATGGCATGTATCCTGCATACTGCCAGGATCAGCAATGAGAAAGATGTACAGTGTACATGTAATGTTCATCACATCACAACCAAGTGACAAAGAAAAAGAGGCCTAACTTGCCACAAGTCTCTCAGAGCTTAGTAGTTAGAGCAGCCAACCCTGACCCAGGGGTGGAATTTAGGGGAGGGGCAATTGGGGCTGTGCCTCCCCCTCCACTCTTTTGTCTGGGATTTTTTATTTACTTTTAAAAACAATGTCTATTGGATGGTATTTGGGATGGCTGAATCTAGTTTAATTAAATCCCATATACCACTCCAGTTACTTGGATTTCTTTTGGACAAAAAAGTTCGAGTTGATTCAAGTCATGTTTGACCACGACGACAACAGCATTTCATTAAATATTTCAAAATTTCTTGTTCAATATGGGATCCTGACATTTGACAAATTTGAGTGCCCAGATTGCATCTCAGAGGACTTAAATTATCAAAATTTTCTGGGGAACCATTCCCCAGGAGCCCTCTAGAAAGGCATGCACAACCGTGCTAAATCAAAATGGGTGCTAACACATCCATGGTTAGCACCCATGATCACATATTTTTACGGCCCCCTACATTCTAAAATTCCTGGATCTGCACTTGCAACCTGTGTACAGTCATGGGTTTGATTCCCATTGGTACTCAGATTTTTTTCTCAATAAAGTTTTTATCTCTTTAGTCAGGAAAACTGTTACTTGATGGTGATACCGAAGAAGACCTCTCAGATTGTCAAAAAGGTGATCCATTCATTGCTGACGAGCCAGATCCTGCCAAATGCAATGCGCTGAAAAGTTCTCTGTGGGAAATCAAATCTCTACAGAGTCACTACTATCCTGGAGTGTCGTCACTTGAGGAGATGCTTGAGAAGCCACTTGGCACCATGGAAACTGACATCTCAGAGTACTTTGATGACGGCTATGATCAACTGTTCCAAAGAGAATGCAGAAAGATTACAGCCCAAAATGCTTTTTTGGAATTCCAAGTTCCCAAGGGTATTTTTAGTAAGGCCATGTTGGAGAACTGGGTTCTAGAGTAGTGTACCACAATGGCGATTGGGGATATACTTCATGGTGGGTTTTAATTCATGCACACCAAAGAATCCGGCACTTATTTAGGGCTAAAAACTCATTTAAAAATGGTTAGCTTTTATTTACTGTTATGGATATCACTACCCATAACAGTAAATGAAAGCTAACCATTTTAAAATGAGTTTTTAGGATCTCTATATGATAGGATCCCTATATGGTGTGTTAACATGAAGTATATACCGGCGATTGCAGCTGAATAGCACAAAACAATAGGTTAAATGAGCAAAAGCATCTGTACATGTGTTTTATACTAATTTTTTGGTATGTTTCTTTGCCGTTCCTTACAAAACAGCAACGTCAAATCATCAAATTATAGGTTTTGTGGAGAACGTCAACACACGACGATTAATTTCACTTTCTCTAATTGAGTTCAAAACCGTCCCTACAAATTCATCTCCTGCACAATCCAGTTAAATTAGACAAACTAACAAATTGGAACAATTGCAAAGTAGTTTAACATATCGCAAATTCTTTTTTCAAGTTATGTTTTCCTTGGTGTTGCCGTCACCCTAACATACAGTACCGCTGGAAAGTATTAGTGTATTTGCCGCTGTTTTGCCGAGGTCGAACCGCAGTTTTGAGCTGCAGTTTGACCTCGGGAAAACCTCGTCTGACCTTTTAAGAAACCCCTGTTTCACCTCCGTTTTTTGCGGTTGGAAAAACCGTGGTAAAGAATAGGACGCGGTCGTGTGTTGTTTCCAGGGGCAGATACAGGGTAGATTGGGTGGCTCGCCCCCCTTTTTGACCATCGGTTTTAACAGTTTTCTTTTTATTTGGAACAATGAAAAATGTTATAGACTTAAGCATATAGATGGTGACCTTCACGGTCCTGTGGGACTCAAATGACGAAGGCCATGGCGGCCATGTTGGTGTACATAACAAAAGAAGTTCATTAAAATTCTTTTGTAGTTGTACACCAACGTGGCCGCCGTGACGTAACGTGAAAACCATGTATATGTTGTGGTTCAATTTTATCCTTGGTTCAAATTTTATTTTCCTTTGTCTAAAACTCATTATCACACATTACCATAGCCAAAAACAAAGGAAAATAAAATTTGAACCAAGGATAAAATTGAACCACAACATATACCCATAGCAACCTCCATGAAAAAAAAAATCCTGGATCCGCCCTGGTTTCCTTTGCTTATATGTTAAGTACTTCGTTAAAATGACTTGCAAAATGTAATAATGACAAGGACAGTGAACTTATTTATGGCTTAAAGTGGCTATATCACAATTTTTATTGTTACTTTAAAAAGCCCAAAAGGCATAATTATATCACTGGAAATCCCCAAATAATGATCCAGTTTTGTCTAAAACTACTCTACTGGTGCTTTATAAAGATTAAAAATAAGTGTCTTGGACTGCAGATTTCGATCTGGTTCAAAAATTGCCGTTAAGTGCCTAGAAAAGTCTTCGCCGTAACCCATCAATACAGTTTGTGTTCGTATGCGAGTTTGTTTAGTCTAATACCATTTAAGATTGTTTTTGTTTGAGAAAACGTAGGAATTTAGTTTTGGCTCCAACTGGGGATCAGGCGTGTTATTATTATGGCTCATGGGGATTTTTCCGGGCTTTTGTTTCGCCACATGGGGATTTTTTGCCGTGTGTTCGCCCCATGGCAATTTTTTTCCCGTGGTGTTGGGGGGTGGGGGGGGGGGGGGTGGAGAAGTTTTAGGTTGTGACTTCATTCACACAAACAGTGTTTCTGCTAAAAATGAGGCTACATTTGCACTTTCTAGAATGTTGTGGTATTTTTAGGAAAGGTCTATTGTAGACCTGATAAAAAAATGCTTGAGAAGACGTGAATATTTAGGTTCACCCGACGAGGAACATTTAGGGAAATGCTTGTCATGGCGTTGTAATGTTTTTCCATATCATTTCAGTGCCTTTACAGGGAACTAAAGCTAATACAATTTCACCTTTTCGGTTTTCTTAGCTGAATATTTAAGCGGCGTAAAATTTTGGGGAAAGAGGCTACCCGTAGCCTATAAAGTGTTTTCACTGACGTCATATCAAAATTCAGAAACAGTTTTCGATTCTAAAATGTTTATGGAATTGTAGAGAGTTTAAAACTACACATCTGGGCCAAATTTTGAAGCGCAAGAGCATTTCATTCAAGAGTTATAGGCGAATGAGTATAGACATTTTTAGTAAGAAATGTATGGAGCGGCCATCTTGGTGTTCCACTTAGGGACACCAACATGGCGTAACACCAAAAATCTCATCACAAAATATTGTATTTACTATAAGAGGCATGAAATCGGCTTATAAGCATCAATAATTCATTAATAACTTTCAACCAGTTCAATTTTGTTTATTTTCACGGCTTATCTGAAATAGCGTGACGAATTGCGTGACACATTTACAACCTTTATAAATCGAAAACGAAACATCGTTAAAACCTGAAACTTTTTGTGAAAGATTATAACACTGGTATCCACATACCTTGTTAGAAACAGCTTTGTAGGATGTATACTTTAGATTTTTTAATTTTTACGACGTCATGTGCAAACACACTATACTCGTACCGGTAATGTACGTTACTCGCGGGGAACACTTACTGCGGATTCAGGTTGAGCGTTTAACGGTCTTAGTTGTCGCGTTCGTTGTTACGGTTGGTTGATTGCGTTGCGAAGCAAAATGACAGCCGTTACTAGGCGGGAATGACGACGTTCTGTCTGGAAAAAGGCGCGTTGTACTTTTTGTGATAAATATTTACAGCCATGCTCCGTCACGCGTGACCAGTATTTTTAAAAATTAAATGGAGTTTTCAAGATTACGCGTCGGTTTTGAAAATTCATTCCGAGATTCGGAATTTCCGTGAGAACTTTACCGCATTTTTGGAAACAAAGGGCAACAAAATATCATTTTGTTTGAAATGTTACATATCCGAACAATATTAGGTTTTTTATGCGTGCAGCGAAGTTATTTTCCGTTAATTCGTGACTTTCAAAGTGTTTTCCACAGAGATCTGCAAGGTTTCATTCAAATCTCGGACGTTACAAAGAAATATTCAAATGTTCATTTCATTCTCAAAATTACTGGTCACGCGTGACGGAGCATGGCTGTAAATTACCTGCGCAGCGTTATACTGAATGATGAAATGAAAAACGTGTTAAATTTGACGCTGTTTGTAGAATGATCTTTCTTTCCAGACGTTTCGGCAATGCTGCCTTCTTCGGGGTACAAAACTAAAAGCCTTTTCCCAGACAGAACGTCGTCACTCCCGCCTAGGAACGACTGTCATTTTGCCTCGCAACCTAATCAACCAACCGTGACAACGAACGCGACAACTGAGACCGTTAAATGCTCAACCTGAATCCGCAGTACGTAACACAACAACAGGCAAATAAAACCAAAATTCAGTTTCGCTTCTGCTTGCATGCGTGCGTGTTCTTGTACCCAGATCTAATGCGATGCACAAATAAGAGACGAAAACAAAAAGAATAAAAAGAAAACCGGAGGGCAAACTTTACCTCGTTGCCGTATCCATCACGAGTAAACAGCAACAAACAAAAAAAACCCAAATTTGCTTCGCTTTTGCTTGCAAAACGACGCCGATTACACCGAATCCCAAGTACCGTGGGCTCAAAATTTCTCGCAGTGCATGCGTGCATATTCTCGTACCCAGATCTAACGCAATGCACAAAAGTAGATACGAAAACACGTTGGGAAACAATCGAAAAACAAGGAGAAAAACGGAGGGCAATCTAACGCCTTGCCCTACCGGCACGAGTAAAAAGAATCTTATCTCCCCCGAATTTACTTGTCTAGCTTTCTCTTTTTTGAAAATCCGAGCAGACCTTATTTCGTTCTCTAAACGACACTTTTTATCCAACCGGATAAAAAGGCGTTAAATTTTCCGATGTTACGAAAGTTGGACTCGGCGACTTTTTACCACAGATAATTCCAAATTTTAGTGTAATAAATACCGATTTTTTAAGGTGACTGAAGCCCTCCACCAAACTTCTAAACTTTGAACGCTATGTTACGAAAAACGAAAATCGTGTTTGGCTTGTCGCTATTTCTAGAAACTCCAAAAAGTTATTGTTTGCATAATTTGAAAAAAAAATAATAATAATAAATTGGACTGGTAACCGAATCAGAGTCTTTTTCTGCCTTTCTTTCGTTCTTTTTCCGGCTTGTAGTTTGTACTTACGTCAAACGCCTTGCAGCCTTGTTACATTGATTTAAAATCGGCTTTCGACTTGTCAATGCCGGCGTACCAATAAGGTAGACAAATGTTAATCTTGCCAGTACATGAAGAAAGCTTAGTTGCGTTAGATCCGACAGCACGTAACAACAGAGAGCAAATTTATTTATTTATTACAATCTATGGATTAAAAACCAAAGGATGAACTGTAAAGGAGTCCTAGACCCTACATAAAAACAGATCACCTAAAAATATATAGAAACACAATAAAATAATAGTTTGGGTGAGGAGTTTCTTTCTAGAGATTTCCTTTCAAAGTAGCAAGAGAAAATACTTACTATGTTATATTTCTATAGTATTTAGTACAAATTTCGTGTAAATCATTCTGCGAAATAACTATAATTTATACAGTGAGAACGTGTAATACGTTTTTTTTTTCTGGACGAATGAAGAATAAAATTGATTTTCATTATTGTCAGATGTTTGTCCTTATTATTCAGTAAGAAACCCTGCAGATATGTTAATCTCACATATACGGCAATTGCGTTGAATTAATCCTTTCAATAGCTCGGTTAGCATTCCTAATTTCTATTGGTTCGCTATGACTTTATGTCGCCAAGCTGGCGAAGAAAAATATAAAAAATATAATGACATGGGGATAGTTTAATGAAAGCGAAACAAACTAGATGAGAATTTCCAGACTACTGCCGGCTGTGAAATCTCTTGCAATTCTTGACTTAAAGATTTGTTTTCCTTGAGGAAATGTTTGGCATTCTTTCTGGACGTCGACACTTTATAGTTTCCTTGTAGGACTTGGGTACATTTTCATGACAACATATGGCAGACTAGAGGAAAACGTTGCGTATTTTTTTGTCAGCTATGCGGACTGACGTTAAAACGCTGAATCTACTCAAGGAGGCGGATAGATCAGTGACATTTGATTAATTTTGTCGCAGTTTTTAGTTATATTTGTGTTCCTGGGTGCGTGGCTGTTATCACAAGTTGAAGTTCGAGTTCGTCGCCTCATATTTTCACAGCGTAGCGAGAAAATGGGATCATCGCACAGTTCTGACTCCTGGGAAGTGAATAGTAAAGCGTCGAAAAAAGAGCGGACACAGAGCGCTATATCTCGCATGAAGAAGCCGGTGAAAGTAAAGATGAGTAAATATAAAAGTGAGAGCAATTTATTGGAGGAAATGCAAACCAGGCCGGTGTGCGTAAATCCTCTATATCGCCATCAAGAAATGTTCGACAAAGCGGACTCGTTTTTTGAAGAAATTTTGGCCAAGATTGAACATGAAGCGGCCAAATTATCAAGTTCGGAAAGAAACAATGGAAGTTTGAAGGGTTTTGACTCTTTTATGCTCTACTGATGCAACATTTTCCGTGCAAGTACATGTAATACTATACCGTGGCTGTTGCAGATTTCTGGGAGAATGTATTTACACTGTATATACTTCGCGGTGCATCTATTGGAGACTGTGATGGCCTAGCGTTTTTTTGGTGAGGAGGTTGTGCGATTTAAAATCAGTCAACGTTACACTGAATCGACGAAAATTAGAAAAGAAAAAACCTTGATTTACGTATATATCTGTTGTGGATGCCGCGAAGTTGGTTGTGAAAGCGCTACGTATTGGTCAATATTAGATTATATTTTTAAAAAGAAATTTAAACAAACTGTTAAGAAAATTACGGAGTCTTTCGAACCTAATATTTGCTTCAACCTTCGGTTTGTGTAAAAATTAAAGGATGTTAGTTTAGCTCCCCGCGTTAACAGCTTCATAAAATATACCGTTTTTATCGCGATAAACAGCTGAAGTGCAAAAATAACCGGTGGTTTAAATTCTGCAATGCCACCTGCTTTTAAATTATGCATTTCTGTGCTTCTAACCATAGGATTTGTTTATTTGTATAATACACTGTCTTTTTATAATAAAAAGAACTATTTGACTTTTCCCTTTTTTTCTCTTCTATTGACGTAAGAATCCCGTTGAGTATCGCGTAATACATTCTTTTATTTTCATTACCCCCCCCCTCCCCCCCCCACCCCCCCCCCCAAAAAAAAAACCCTTTTACTATTGCTATTGATCAAACAAAACAGTTCGCACATATCCCATTCCAAACAATTTTGATACAACCAACACCAAAAGATGCCACTGACCATGAGATCCTTCTGTCAAAATTGGAGCTGTATGCAGGGTTTAAAGGTGCAAGCCTAAATCTTTTCCGAGATTAACTCTCTGATAGAACTCAGGTTACAGTTATAAACAATGTAAATTCTGAAACTAGCTTCATAAGTTGTGGGGTGCCTCAAGGTTCAATCCTCGGCCCCCTACTATTCCTACTGTACATTAACGATCTCCCTAACTGTAACCTTCTATCAGACGTGAGAATATATGCCGATGACACAAATCTCGTTTGCCTCCAAAGACCCTGAAGAGTGAAGAGTTGTTTTCATCCCTGACTCGCGATTTAGGAAATCTGAAACAATGGCTCGATTCTAACCGTCTAAGTCTTAATGTCCTCAAGACTAAATGTCTGTTTACAGCCACACATATGCCTTGACGGGCATTCAATTGAAAACAAAGAACTTAGCTTTCTTTTTACATCAGGAAGAACGAGGAGTGGACGGTCGGTGAAGACAACAAACAAAGCTGTACTTTGGACGAAATTTAATTAGCAAAAAGTAGGGAATGTTTTTTTTCGCGAAATGGCCATTTTATTCTCCGTGAAACGTGAAATGACAATTTTATTTTTCGTGAAACGTGATCTAGAAATGACGATTCAATCAAATGTTTTAAAATTGGAGGAGAAACCGCCAAACTATCTTTATTTGCGGATGGTATGACTTGCTTTTTACGAGACAAAGCTTCATATACTTCTCTCTTTGGCATTCTCGAGACCTTTGAGTCGTGCTCTGGTTTGCGTGTCAATCACGGAAATACTATTCTAGCGCTTGGTAAAAATGTTCTACACGATCGAGAACGACTTTGCTAACCATAATCTTTGTAAAATCATCAAGATCTTGGGGATTTAGTTGGTTGTGTTGAAAGGAATGATTTAAATTTCCAGCAAACTGACTGAAATCTATCAAAAAAGTCAATCCATATGTGGAAATGGAGAAATTTATCTCTTCTGGGCAAAATCCAAATTGTTAAACGTTTGCAATACCTAAGTTTATGTTCAGAGCATCAGTAATCCCAATACCGAAAGAGCTCGTTAAAGAGAAGCCAATTCGACTTTTTATATAACTATTACATTTGGAATGGAAAAGATAAAGTCAAGCGATGTGCGCTTATATCAGATATTGAAAAAGGTGGGCGAAATATCGATAGATATCGATGCTATGATCAGTGCTCGACGTGTAATCTGCTTAAAGAAATTTTTAGAAGGCTACTCGAGTCTTTGGAAATTGTTTTTAAATAGTCACATTTTACCAGTTGGTGCGGGAAGTCTAGTTCTTTACTGCAATTTTGAAACCCGTTAAATTAAAAACTCAACTACCGAAATATAAAGATTGTTTCGAGGCATGGTCATTTTTGTACACCTATCACCTTTTATGATATTGTAAGTTTCTATGCATCGATAAAAAATCTAGCTATCTACAGG
This sequence comes from Cladopsammia gracilis, assembly GCA_022457155.1. Classification (NCBI taxonomy): domain Eukaryota; kingdom Metazoa; phylum Cnidaria; class Anthozoa; order Scleractinia; family Dendrophylliidae; genus Cladopsammia; species Cladopsammia gracilis. Next base: position 155,903 of record JAJGOT010000219.1, read on the forward strand.
AATGATCTAGTAAACCTGGGAATTCTATAGGCAGGAGACCTAATTACGGATAACAATCTTTTTTTGCACGAAGATCCTAATGCACAAATTTCCCCCTGAACAGCGATTCTTTATTATGGGAGTCGTTCACTCCTTCCCAACGGAATGAAAAACGATTATTAAATCCTCCATCAGTGAGAAAGTAGTAGAGCCCATTCCTTCCACACAAATCATAAAATTAAACTGCGGCTCTGTCCCTGTCTCTGATGCCACTTTAAAAACATTAATGATTCTGTTTGGCGCCAAAAACAAATCCCTCCGACAGCTAAACAGAAATTAACAGACAAGTACCCAGAGGCAGTTATTAAGAGGGAAAATGTTCACTCTCTTTCTTTCCGCACAACCATGGCACAACATTAGAACAACAACAACAACGTTTATTCGCACTGTAAAGTTACAAGGATGTATACGTAATATATAAATTAAAAATAAATACAATAGCTGGTTACCCAAGAGAATTTCAATGCAACTGAATTCTAAACAACATTGTTTGAATGAAAAACTGTTCCGTTTTGATCTTTTGCAATCACCTAGCTGTACGTTTTGTCACGAGGAACCAGAATCCATCGAGCATTTACTCTCCCTTTGTAAAGTGTCTTCTAATGTTTGGAACTAGAAGACGTCTTGTGACCTGGCTAAAAGACAATAATATTCGTACAGAATCTTTTAATGAGATAGATTTATTTTTGGATAGTTTGACATAACATAAGATTTCTTTATTATAAACCACATTTTACTGTTAGGTAAACATATTTATTCAAGGAAATGCCACGAAAGTCTACCCTCGTTAAAGGGTTTCATCGCCAGGATAAGACGTGTTTACAGCATCGAGCTCCATATTGCGAGGGAGAGAAACAAACTTACTACTCACTTTAAAAAAAAATGGGAAAAGTTGTTTTCTATCATGACTGTGCAATAAGGTAATTAACTTAATTTACGAACCACCACACAATGAGACCTCTCTGTTTTTCTTTTGGTACAGAAATTGGCGCGCGAAAGAAAAAATTGGGCGCAAGAGAAAAAACGAGGTGAGGCTGGGGAGAGAGAGGTTCGCCTCTCTGCCAGTTTTTCCTCGCGCCGACCCTATCTCTATCAAGAGCGAGGCTCATTTGATACACAAATGCCTCTCTCGAGAGAGGCTCATTTGATACACAAATGGAAAACGTTATCTCCTTTAGGAATAAATAGACGTGACGAAACTCATTGACATACGACACCTAGTCCGTCCTACACCAATAATAATCTATTGTTTTTATTTTCATAATTTCAAACTCTTATTTGTAACGAACTTTTAGTTTTAACTTCATTTTTCATTTTTTCTGTTAGCCCCTGAAGAAGGTTTGTTTTCAAACCGAAATATTGGGCAAATTTGTTTTAATATATATATAAATTTTGTTTTATTCTTTTATTTACTCCTTCATCGCCTTGCCGTAAGGATCAGTTTGCCGTTTTCTGATTTTATACAAGTAATTATTGTACTGATCCAGGTCTACATCTGGGAGATCCGGCACCACTCAACGGTTTGTCGCTGTGGTCTTGCTGAAATTTTATATTTTATAACTGTATACCCAATTTCAGGCTAGAAGTCAAAATATACCCATTTCCATTGCAAAATTGTCAAATTCTTTAATCAATTTCACACCATACCTGTGCAAAGATTAAATAGAGTTAAAGAGGTTATTGGCCATGTATTCGCTGACGGATGGTTTATGACTATCCTCACTCTCTTTATCGCGACAACGACATGATATTTCAAATTCTTTGCCTGTTGCTCAAGGTCACGCGCTGTGACGTTGGCCGATTGGCAAACATTTGAATTTGACCTCGTCTGAGGTCATCACCACGTGCAATTTGGTAGAAAATTTGCTGTTACACCGTGCTGACGAGACTCAATCAGGTCGAAACAGCTGTCAACGGTTGCATTTTGGCTTTCAGTTTCGGCTCTATCATGTATGTGCTGGGAGTATATAAGCTTCCCTGAACTTTTTACCTGTCTGAAAGCTATGAAAACGCTCCGTAAAAGACAGGAAAAACTCGCCGATCAATGACAGTTTCAGCTTTCTAGCACCCATACCCCTCCGTCAGCGCTCGCAATATTCTGTAATTCCTTCTTCCCGCTCCTTTAGAGATTCGCCGTTCCATTCCAATATTTCCCCATTCTCTCTCCCGTCCCCAATCTTCTCTCAAGCGTAATCAAAATCGAGGTTTTCTCTCACTTCCACGATTTCAATCCAACATGGCGGACTTGTCTCAGCCCATGACAGCAGATCCTTCACAGCATCGTCAAGAACTAGTCGAACGTCTCGACGCCTTGAGAAGAAACGAAAATTTCTATGATGTGACAGTCGTTGTAAAAGGCAAAGAGTTTAAAGCTCACAAAGTTGTGCTGGCTGCAGCAAGCCCGTTCTTCCTGTCACTTCTAGAAAGCGACATGAGAGAAAGCAACGAACAACTGATCAGAATAGAGCTTGAGGAGGCAACTGCGTCTGTCATGGAAGACGTACTAAAGTACGTTTATACAGGAAATGTCTCGGTTACTGAGGAAAGCGGTCACAATTTGATCGCAACGGCGGATTATCTTCTTCTACCAGGCTTAAAAAATCTGGTTTCGGGTTTCTTGAAGGAGAGAGTGATAATTGAGAACTGTATCTTCAATTATTATTTCGCGGACAAGTATCAGTGCTTGGAGCTAAAGGACACATGTTGCGTGATGATAAATTCAAATTTCACTGCTGTCATGGAAACTGATGACTTTTTGAGCCTTGACTTGAAGCAACTCATGGAATGGGTGTCTAGCGATGACATTGATGTCTGTGCTGAAGAAGACGTTTTCATGGGAATTGTCAAGTGGGTGTCGCACAACAAGAGTGAAAGAGAAAGTTATTTTCCTGCGTTATTGCATCAAGTCCGAATATGTTCCATATCACATGATTTTCTCCTAAAGAAATTAGTAAAGGAAGAGCTCATAACTACTAATATTGAGTGTGTAAACTATATGTTGAGATCCATGGAGTCAATATTTGCCCCCACTGGTGAAAGAGTTACCAAAGCACCAAGAAACTGCCTGAAAATGCTTGTCGATGGAATTTTTGTTTGTGGTGGAAAGAAGGCCTTATGTTACCTTCCCCATGTGAACATGTGGTATCGGTTAGCAAACATGACTTTGGAACATCAAAACCATGCTACCATACAATACAGAGATAAAGTTTATGTTTTTAGTAAACAAAGTGTTATTTCTGATCAGTCACAAGTAGCAGAATACTACATGCCTTTCACTAACTCATGGGGGTCAATTCAAACAAATTTTGAGTATGATGAGCAGTTTTCGAGTTTGTCACTATTGAATGGCTGCTCAAGTTTGTATGCATTAACAAATGCTGAAACACCTCAGGACATAGCTAATCCTGAGAACACAATTTTTATTTACCATCCTGATGAAAATAAGTGGGAATTACCAGGATGTGGAATCCTTGAACGATGGGGAGCATGTGGTGTGACTGATGGTTGTCATCTTTACATAATGGGTGGCACTCATCAAAGTGATTACACAGTCAATGCAAGAACTAAAGTAGAACGGTTTCATCCAAGTGCAGACAGTTTGGAGGAGGTTGCACCTTTAAATGAGGCAAGGCATGATGCGTTTGGAGCAGCTATGAATGGCAAGATCTACGTAGCAGGTGGAATACAGATTTCTACAGTTCTCAACACTTGTGAGATGTACAACCCAACAACCAATGAATGGCATCTGATGCCAAGTCTCAGTGTACCACGTCATTCTGCAAGCATGGTCTGCTTTAAGGGAGATTTGTATGTTGTTGGAGGATTGAAGAGTGCCAACAAATATTCTAAAGCTAGAGAGTTATCAGTCGAAATGTTTGATTCTGAAACAAGTGAGTGGAATGAAAAGTGTACCATACCTGTTGGCCATGAAGATAAAGAAGAAACAAACAAACAAATTCACTACAAGGCTTGTTTTGCAGCAATGCACAAAAAGGTGTTAGAAAAACCTATGAAGCTTTGATAGACAATTACAGTATAATTTTCTGGAGTTGAAATGTTAAATTATCACTGCAAATAATGCTATAATTTTGAAGGGGTACTTGGAAAAAAGCTTAAGTGACTGATGAACTGCTAGATTCTCATTTCAAATTGCCTTGTATTTCCTTGTAAAACACAAGGAGAATTTGACGTTACATCACAGGCGGACCACCCGATGTTTGTGTGTGTTGCGTGACATCGTTCAATGGCGGTTACAAAAGAAATATGGGTTAACATAAATAACTTGGCCGCAATTTGCTCTGAATACTAAGTTTATCCCATATGTTCAATAAAAGTTTAGATGAAATGTTAAATGAGTCTTGTGTGTTATTTTTTGCCCGTTCTGAGCCGTTTAAGAAGAGAAAGAGAGTCAAGGCAGGCAACAAACCAGCCGGCGACCACGACCTTGTCCACTTCAAGTGCGATCTGACGCTAAACCAGCACATTTCTCACCTTGTAAACGCCTGCATCCGATTGAGCACAAATTTCTTCGTACTTGTGCCGAGCTTGAGCTTCATCCTTCCAGAATTTTTCGAGAAAAGCGATCCTGATGTCCAAAAAACTACTTTCTCAATATGATCGGTGCCAGATTCATGACCAAAGGAATCTGATGAATGTGAGTCCATTCGAATCTACCAATCAACGCAACGCATCGCTGCCGTTGGCGGTTCAAAAGCCCATTGGTAGATTCGAATGGACTCGCATTCTTCAGATTCCTTTGGTCATGAATCTGGCACCGATCATATACGCTATTGAGAAAAAAAATAAAAACACAAAAAATAACAAACAAGACTCGTTTAACATTTCATCTAAACTTTTATTGAACATATGGGATAAACTTAGTATTCAGAGCAAATCGCGGCCAAGTTATTTATGTTAACCCATATTTCTTTTGTAACTGCCATTGAACGATGTCATGCAACACACACAAACATCGGGTGGTCTGCCTGTGGTTACATCAAAAGCCACTGGCCTTATTCCATGCATCCCTTCATTTACAATAATCCTCTCTGATGTAAACATCAGCTCAAATGGAAGTGCATATCTGTAGTGAAACATCCATGCAGTTGCGATGGATAAAGAAAAAATTTCTTATTTTATCAAACTCATAATAACAGTAATAAAAATAATATTAAGTATAATAAAAATATTCAAAGAAAATTGCATGCTATAATTGGTCAAATTGAATTGATTATGCTATACATGTACATGTAATATAAAATGTTCAAAGAAATGCACATGCTACGATTGGTTAAGTTAAGTTAATTGACTGTGCTACATTAGAAAAAGTTCAAGTAAACTGCATATTGTGATTAATCAAGTTGAGTTAATTAAATTACTGCATAAGTAAGGAAATGTTTATATAACCCTTTCACTCCTAGACAATTGTAACGTAGTTCTAACTTTCGAATCTGTCGACGAAACCATATGGTGTGACCATTGAAATGAAACCTCTTCAGCAGTACTTTTGCATGGCACCATTTGTTCTAACTTTTGAGTCTGTGGATGAAATCCTATGGTGTGACCATTGAAATGAAACCTCTTCAACAGTACTTTTGCATGGTACCATTTGTTTTTCACTATTTTACAAAATGAAATTTGGGATTTTCCTTGAATTTTGATGATTGGCACTCTTGAGAGTTCAAGGGTTAAAGAAATGTGCATGCTGTGATTGGCCAGATTGAGTCCATTTTTAACCACTATAAAAGGCATTATGCATACATCCTATGACCATGTGTGCTTTATCAAGTTACATTTTATGTGGCCTAATGCCACCAGTATGGCCACACACAAATCATGGAATGTTTTAAAACAGGAAATAGTAAACTTGCCCCTTGTTCATTGTTAAGTTATATTGTGTTGTTCTGGAAAATATCCATAACTGACTCCCTCACAAGGTTTTTTGTTTTGGACCCCCTCCCCACCCCCTCTGAAAATCCAAATTTTCTTCATACTTCGGATTTTAAGACACCCCCGCGCAATAGAGAAGATATCAATGACGTCACCAATTGTTAATAATGTGCCAATTTATTGGCTGCCGTAACAAAGGGTTCTTTTGTTCTAGTGGTTGGCACATTTGAATAACAAAAAGAATGTTTGTAAACAGATATCATCCCTATAAGGCATAGTTTGAAGTTAGAGAGGCACTCTTCAAATGTTGTTTTTGAAGAGTTCATTCTCAGTAGTCTAATTGCTTCGCCTTTGATAAAACCTCTTTTTACGCCTGCCGGATGGCAAGAGGTAAAGCGTGTTTATTGAAAGGTTTCAGTCAGTTTGTAGTGTGTCTTCATGTCCAGGATAGATTCGCTTTTAAACCTTTCCCCTTTGAACAACCTCGTTCCCAGGACCTTTACCCTGGCTTGAAAGGTCCTGGGAACAAGGTTGCCCTTTGAATACAACTGAACATACAACAATCGGCAGACCCATCATCTCGATGGCCTAGATATCCTAGATTTTACTTTCAGCATCTTCAGCTGCGTCCATGATGGAACATGTAACGAAACCACGAGTTCGTAACCTAATCCGAGAGGAACTGGCACTAGTAAACAAAATAGCGGGTGAACGCCACGGAGCTCTAAATGTTGCAAAGCTTTAAGCTAATACCTGATTTGGCCTATTTCTGAGAGGAATTTTAACCTACAATTGGGTACAATTTTTATTTTTTCTCAATTCATTTTTTTTATGATCGGAGTCGATCTGGGTCGATCCGAGTTGATCCGACCCGGACTGGATCCGATCCGATCCGATCCGAGTTGATCCTTTCCGACTTTTGTACCTGCCTATTTTAAAAGACAGAATAACTTGAACAACATATATAAATGTTCTAGTTCAATTTTCCCCTTGGCTCAATATTCTTTAATTTCTTTTCCCATATTCCTTTGGAGATTCCAGGAATAATAATTCACTCGTACTAGATTTACCGTTCCATTCCAATATTTTCCCATTCTCTCCCCGTTCTCCCCGTCCGATTCGAATCACTTCCCCAATCCTTGCTCAAATATAATTGAAATCGAGGTTTCCTCTCGCTTCCGCAATTTCAGTCCAACATGGCGGGGGACCTGTCTCAGCCCATGACAGTAGATCCTTCGCAGCATCGTCAAGAACTAGTCGAGGCCTCTCGACACCTTGAGAAGAAACGAAAGTTTCTACGATGTGACAGTTGTTGTAAAAGGCAAAGAGTTTAAAGCTCACAAAGTTGTGCTTGCTGCAGCAAGCCCGTTCTTCCTGTCACTTCTAGAAAGCGACATGAGAGAAAGCAATGAGCAACTGATCAGAATAGAGCTTGAGGAGGCAACTGCGTCTGTCATGGAAGACATGCTAATGTACGTTTATACAGGAAATGTCTCGGTTACTGAGGAAAGCGGCCACAATTTGATCGCAACGGCGGATTATCTTCTTCTACCAGGCTTAAAAAATCTGGCCTCGGATTTTGTGAAGGAGAGAGTGACAATTGAGAACTGTGTCTTTAATTATTACTTCGCTGACAAGTATCAGTGCTTTGAGCTAAAGGACAAATGTTGCGTGACGATAAATTCAAATTTCACTGCAGTCATGGAAACTGATGACTTTTTGAGCCTTGACATGAAGCAACTCATGGAATGGGTTTCTAGCGATGACATTGATGTCTGTGCTGAAGAAGACGTTTTCATGGGAATTGTCAAGTGGGTGTCGCACAACAAGAGTGAAAGAGAAAGTTGTTTTCCTGCTTTATTGCGTCAAGTCTGCCTAAGCTCCATATCACATGACTTTCTCCTAAAAAAGTTAGTGAAGGAAGAGCTCATAACTACTAATAATGACTGCTTAAACTATGTGTTGGGATCCATGGAGTCAATTTTTGACCCACTGGTGAAAGAGTTACCAAAGCACCAAGAAACTGCCTGAAAATGCTTGTCGATGGCATTTTTGTTTGTGGTGGAAAGAAGGCCTTATGTTATCTACCCCATGTAAACATGTGGTATCGGTTAGCAAACATGACTTTGGAACATCAAAACCATGCTGCCATACAATACAGAGATAAAGTTTATGTTTTTAGTAAACAAAGTGTTATGTCTGACCACCAGTCACGAGTAGCAGAATACTACATACCTTCCACTAACTCATGGGGGGCAATTCAAACAAAGTTTGAGTATACTGAGCAGTTTTCTAGTTTGTCAGTATTGAATGGCTGCTCAAGTTTGTATGCGTTAACAAATACTGAAACTATTCCTGAGAACACAATTTTTGCATACAATCCTGATGGAAACAAGTGGGAAATGCAAGGAGGTAAAAATTCTAGAAATCGATGGGGAGCTTGTGGTGTGGCCGATAGGCAGCATCTTTACCTAATAGGTGGTACTAATAAAAGTGATTCCACCGTTAATGGAATAGTCAGAGTAGAAAGGTTTGATCCATGTGGAGAGAGTTTGGAAGAGGTTGCCCCTTTAAACGAGGCAAGGCACAGTGCCTTTGGAGCAGCTATGAATGGCAAGATCTATGTAGCAGGTGGAATACAAAAGAAAGAGCAAATCTGTAGGGTGCTCAACACTTGTGAGATGTACAACCCATCAACCAATGAATGGCATCTGATGCCAAGTCTCTGTGTACCACGTCATTCTGCGAGCATGGTCTGCTTTATGGGAGAGTTGTATGTTGTTGGAGGTTTGAAGTATGCTAACAATCATTTTCTGCAAGCTAGAGAGTTATCAGTCGAAATGTTTGATTCTGAAAGAAGCGAGTGGAAGAAGAAGTGTACCATACCTGTTAGCCATGAAGATAAAGAAGAAAGAAAGAAAAAAATTCACTACAAGGCTTGTTTTGCAACAATTCACCGAGATGTATTAGAGAAGCCCATTGAACTTTGACATTATCATCATCAGTTCCATCTGCCGTGTGGGGAACTTTGACAAATGACCATTATTATAGTTTATTGGAGTTGAATTGTAAATTATCACTGTAAGTCTTCTTTTACAACAATCCTTTCTGATGTGAATAGCTAAACAGGAGGTGCATGTCTACAGTGTTATACATGTACACACAGTTACATGGATATTGAAATTATCAAACCAGTATGATTATAGCAATAATAATAAAAAATTATTATCATGGAGTATTATAAAAATGTTAAAAATGTGCATGCTGCGATTGGTCAAATTGAGTTAATTTATTAATAGAGAATGTTAGAAATTATTAGAAAATGTTTAAAGAAATGTACATGGTACGATTGGCCAGATTGAGTCTATTTTACCACCATAATGCATACATCCTATGACCACATGTGCTTTATCAAGTTGTCAAGCATGCAGCCTATGTCGCCAGTATGAGTAACTCATTGAATGTTTTATAAAGGAAATACTATTAATTGTGTACATGCCACTTGTGCATTGTGTCGTTCCAGAAAATATCCATAACTCCCTCACAAGGTTTTTTGTTTTGGACCCCCTCCCCACGGCACCCCTCTGGAATCCAATTTAGCTTCATACCTTCCCTTAAGAACTTTAGATTTTGAGACCCCCTCTCCCTCCCCCTCAGAATTTCCAATATTCTTCCACGGGGTAGGTGTGGACACTTTCTGGAACCACACATTAACAAAAAATAATTGACAATTGCAAGAAGCTGTGCCTGCATGCAGCTTAAATGCTTTTCTAGGTACTTCCCTCATGTTGTTATAAAATTCCAGTTTAAGCATGTGCAAATCCTGGGTCATTTTATAAAGCAAATTGCAACTAATAAATAGCTCCTTGTTCATTGTAAAGTAATAAATAAAATATGAGTAGCAGAACTGTATGGATATTTACAATGGTGGGATGCAAGCGAGCTATTCATTGTAAACATTCATACAGTTTTGCTGTGAATATTTTATCTTGCTTCTAAAAGAACAATAGCAATGAAGCTTATTAGCTTAACTATTGGCATCTGTATCCCAGTGTTATACTGTAAAGCTGTTCTGTATCAGGATTATAAACCTTTGTTAAATTTTAATTTCTTTTGTATTTTCCTTATGCATTATTAATGTTTTTTTATATAGTTGCATAATCACTTGGAGAAAACAGAAGAAGCACCTCTCTTAGTATTCCCTAGATATAGTTAAAATAGTAGATGGTTTGGCAATGAAATACAATGGCACCCAGAGGTAATCAAATTACAGTATTTTTTCAAGTTTAAAAGAAAAAATGAAAAACTCTCAAATATGTAAAACATGATTATTAGTAAAGATATTTACATTCTAATTCTTACAATGATCGTGATGTTGTACGTTTAATTACTAAGTTCATATGTATCAAGATGTTTAATGGTCAGTAATCATCATATCTAGAAGGCAGTCATGCACGCTACCAGGGGCGGACTTAGGGGTGGGCCGAGGGGGCTGCAGCCTCCCCCCCCCCCCCCCCTTTTGCCTTTTGCCCCTAGATTGTCACGCCTTCGGCGCTCCTGATAGGCGCTGGCGCGCCCATATTGTCACTATAAAAATTGCTCCGGCCCCCTCTTTATAGATTTCCTGGATCCGCCCCTGCGCTACTGCATATTTTAAACATAAAACAAAACAGTGAAGGATACAGACGCTTTTAAGGAGAGGCCCAGAAAATGATAAGTATTTGAAAAATTGGTCCGTATTTGACCCTCCAGAAGCTTGTTCAACAAAAACCAATTACCAAGTTTGCAGTAGTAATGATGACAATTTTTTAAACAAGTTTTTTAATAAAATTAGTAACGGCTAATTCAGAAGTTTTCTTTTGTTATTGTATTTAAGGCCAGGTGCAGATTTTTTGTTTTACTTTTAGGTAAAAAAAAAAATCAGCAATTCTTATATGTATTATATGTACATAAAATACATGTAAGTCATCAGATTTAATTGCATCACCCCTGCTTTCAATTTGAATACAGAAAAGACTATGTTTGGAACTTTGGATGAATAATCTGAAGTGTTATTAGGCAAATATAATAGACCTTATCATGGTTTTTCCAAAATTTGATATGGGCCTGATAGCAAAAATCCATCGACACTGCTGGGAAAAGCATCTCAAAATTAGTAAAATGGCCGAGTTTAAAAGCAATATCTTTAAAATAATGGAGATATAGCTCCGCAAAGTTGGCAAATTTCACATACGTTTCTATCGCGCGGCCAAATTTCTTGCCTACCGGTAGGCAAGAAATTTGGCCGCGCGATATCAAATTTTGGAAAAACCGTGATAAGGCCTAATGCACCAGTCATTTGAAAGCCCCGCACCCCCCCCCCCCCCCCCATGGGGGCATACCCGGGGACATAGCGGGGGTTTCACCTGTTTTTCACTTACTTTTTGTGCCCCGGTAGGCGGGGATTTCATGTTTTTTCACTGCCCCGCCATATATGGCGGGGACAAGAGCAAATGCAAAATTTAATCAGTTACGCCCTTAAAAAATCCCTTGACATGTGATATGTGACCATGCCGGCTTAAATACGAGTTATAAAATGGGAATGTTCTGCTTCGACTCATTATGTGTTTATTCGTAATAGTTTGTTATTGTAAGAAAATAGACAAACAAACCATTGGCACTGTTAGGGTGCACCATAATAACAGGAATAATCTTTCATACTGATGTTTCAGCGAGTATGTTTTTTATTATAATATTTTCATACTGTTTTAGCTATGCAACGGTCAGCCAAGGACGTTGACATTTTTTCCCCGTGATTCAAAATTTTAAGGTACTGCATAAGAGCAGTACCTTTCTGTTCTGAAAATTTTTTGTGTCTTTTGGCAATCTTAAGGAGTGGAGTATATGTTACTTTGGGGATGTTTCACATGTGTATTATTTGGGCGGGGGAGTTCACTATAAAAGTTTCCCCCGGTAGGCGGGGCTTTCATTGCCTTTCATAGGCACAAAAAGTGAATGCCCCGGTATGCCCCCATGGGGGGGTGCGGGGCTTTCAAATGACTGGTGCATTAATACCTTGTTATCCATGCACTAATCCTGATATTTACAAAGTGAAACTCCAGGGTGACTCATTGCTTCTTCAGGATTTTAAAAGACAAGATAACTTGAACTACATATTTATTAAAATGTTGTAGTTCATTTTTCCCCTTGGTTCAATGTTATTTAATTTCTTTTCCCATATTACTTTGAAGATTCCAGGAATAATAATTCACTCATACTTACGGTGGCCCAACCGTAATACTAGGGAGCTTACGAATCGACGACTTCTTTCAAGACGACGACTTTCAGTGACGTCATGAACTAGGTCGCGGTCGCCAGCATTTGCGCGCCAAATTTAGCTTACGATGCGAGGACGGCGACGTTTCGACATCCCGCCAAATTTAAAAGCTGCTGACCTTTTTCGCAGAAGTTTAGTTTTCACCACGGAAAGCAAGGAAAACCAAATCTCATTTATTGTAAAATGCCAAACTTCCGAGAGACGAGAGCATGTATTGCATATGCCTACCGAAAGGGATTCATCAATGATAGAGAGTTTGCTTTGCTGTATGATGCTCACACCTCTAAAAATCCGGATTTTCCATATTGGAAGTATGAACGATTTGACCTCGATGAGCTGACAAATGATGAATGTAAAGCCGAATTCCGGTTCTTCAGGAATGACATATACAAACTTGCTGATATTCTTCAATTACCGGATGAGATGATTACTTATAATGGCCTAGTAGTTGAATCGATTCCTGCTTTGTGTATGTATCTCAAGCGCTTTGCGTATCCTTGCCGATACAATGATATGATTCCCCACTTTGCTAGACCTGTTCCGGAGCTTTGCATCATAACAAATCACATGAATGACTGGATCTACAATCGATGGCATCATCTGCTTACGAGATATAATCATGTGCTACTTTCCCCAGCAAACCTAGTGTTATATGCGGATGCGATTCACCGATCAGGTGCAGCTTTAGAGAACTGCTGGGGTTTTATAGATGGAACGGTTCGGCCAGTGTGTAGGCCTGGAGTAAATCAGAGGGCTATCTACAATGGACATAAACGAGTACATTCTATAAAATTCCAGTCAGTAGCATTGCCCAATGGACTGATTGGTAATTTGTATGGGCCAGTGGAGGGGAAACGCCATGATAGTGGAATGCTAGCATCTTCTGGTCTTCTTCAAGACCTCCAAAGATTCTCCAATTCACCCATTACTCGTTTACCTATGTGTTTATACGGTGACCCAGCCTACCCTCTCCGTGCACACCTACAAGGACCTTATAGGGGCGCAGCGCTAACACAAGATCAAGAAGATTACAACAGATCCATGAGCTCTGCTCGTGTTTCTGTCGAATGGATCTTTGGGGATATTGTTAATTGTTTCAAATTTTTGGATTTTAAAAAGAACCTTAAAATTGGCTTAAGTGCGGTGGGTAAAATGTACATAACATGTGCGTTATTGCAAAATGCTCGTACTATTTTGTATCAATCTATTACCTCAGAGTACTTTGGCATCAATCCGCCAGCTTTAGATGAATATTTCATTTAATGATAAATCGTCATTTAAAACAGAGTTTGCTTTGCAAATATCATAGAGCATAGAGGAAAACTTGAGTTTTGTATAACACAACTTTTTTTTTTGGGGGGGGGGGGGGGGGTGGGGGGGGTAGTGGGCGGGGGGAAGGGGCAAAACATTTCACCATTCCAAACTCAAAGTAAAATAGCTTTAACAGTTTTTTTAGCATTGATTGAACAACAAGTCAACAAACAATTGATTGAACAGTGAATGATTGAAGGACTCGAGTAGAAACGTCCTAAAAACATTTAAAGGAAAACATACAATATTTTTTCATTAAATTACATAAAACAGCCAATATATCTTGACCATAAACTAAGGGTTTTTTTACCTCAAAAGCACAAGAAGGCCCGGTATAGGATGTTTTGCCTTTTAAAAGTATTGCTACTAGTACACACAGTTGGATTGAAGGTTGACTATCCATTCAGAACTCTGGGGAAAATCTAGGAAGCCAATCAAGTACACAACGCAACTCGAAGTAAACTGATAGTCTATTTTCATGGAAGAACACAAATAAGTTTAGATCAAGATAGTCATCAACATGAAGTTACTGCTGTTTTTTCAAAAGTTCAAATAATGCCTGATTTTGCGTTTGCTATGGTTGCCGTTTTGTTGCAATATTCAGTACAACCAATTTTATATTCAATAAACCAATTTTATATTCAATAAAACCAAATTTATATTCAATAAACCAAATTTATATTCAATAAAACCAAATTTATATTCAATAAACCAAATTTATATTCAATAAAGCCATTTTATATTCAATAAAACCAAATTTATATTCAATAAACCAAATTTATATTCAATAAAGCCATTTTATATTCAATAAAACCAAATTTATATTCAATAAACCAAATTTATATTCAATAAAGCCATTTTATATTCAATAAACCAAATTTATATTCAATAAACCAAATTAATATTCAATAAACCCATTTTATATTCAATAAACCAAATTTATATTCAATAAACCAATTTTATATTCAATAAAACCAAATTTATATTCAATAATTTCTGCGGTCCAATGCAGTCAGCGGAGTTTCCGCTTGTTTAACCACGTGGTATTAACCAACATGGCGGGCCAGCCTCCAACGCTGAATGAAATAGAAGAAGCGGCGGAAAGAGGAATTAGAAGAGGGGTTGCTGTGCTGTCATCAGGAGTGATAGTAACAGTAGGCAAGAATTTTTCACTTCGCTTTATCTTTTGACACTAAATTGGTAACGTAAGCGTGCACCAGCCTGCACAAATCACAGTACTTAAATTGTAACTGGAATCGCCGGTGTTGTGTCGGATGTTGTGGGATGAGGTCGCGGTCATGATCTACTTCGGGCTAATGCCTTGACGGTTGGAGATGCCGTACGTGGTTCGCTTTCACAGTAGCCAAAGCGTAGAAGACTTGGCCATCAGTATGCTAAGCCAATTGCAAAGCTAAAACAACCAGAATTGAAAACTGTAGATCCCACTGACTTTGTGGATGAGGATGGGAAGATTCCAATCGCTTTTCCTAACTATGCTTTGGGAAAAGATGACATCTCGTTTACCTGAACGGTAGATCTGACGACCAAAGAAGAAGATATAAGGTCCAAATTAGTGGAAGTTTTCAGCTCTAGAATTACTGCGGGCCCATGAGTTACGATCTACTCCAAAAAACTCTAGGTTGTCTGGTTCTTCGTCATCAACAGCTGGGTGCTGTTTGCCTGGCGTTATCTGGATTTATCATCCCATTGCTCCAAATTTTGTTTGGACTCCAATTACGCTCTGTGCACATGGGGCGCAGGTTGAAAGCTCTGGCAAACTCTTAGTTAATTAGTTCTAATTAGTTCTCGGTAAAAAGACATAGTGTAAAACAATCATGTGCACATCATTTTCTATATCAAGATATCCACTGTCCTCGAGTGAATGGAAAACACAATAAAACAGAAAAAGGCTACATCTAAATACTTTTCTCCAGAGCCTTTTTATTTGTTGATTCCTAGTGGAGAGCCTGCAATGAAACTGCCTCTGTTATCCCCCCTTACGGCAATCATTAATGATGCAACTTCAGCATTTTCACCGCCATGGTCCCCCCTAACACGGGATGGCCAACCGAATTCTTGGGCTGCACACTGAAACACTGTAGCAACTGTTTGAGCATAGTTGTTGTCTGCTGCGAAAAGATACATGATGCGTCTGGAAAAGCCATCTATGCAGCCATGCACAACAAATTTCCAACGAATGATGCAATGATGGCCGTCAATGTGCCACAGTGAATTAGGTCCTGGAACACTGTATACCCTACGTGTAATGACACACGCCCACCTCAGTGCTGTGTTTCTAGGATCCACCCGTGTTAGAGATTCCCTTATTCTGTCCCTTTGCCCTTTAAATTAAGAGACCTGATGTAACCTATGACGTACGACTCTCCAGTCGTGTTACCGTGTCGTGAAATGTATCCTTTCATCAAGAAGTCAAGTTCCTCGTCAGAAAGATCTGAAAATCACCCAACATCCTGAAGGTCGTACTCTCTCGCCCCCCCCCCGGGGGGGGTACTCCCTTATATACACTATATAGGTATGTGCCGCCCGACGGATAGGGTAGGGTTTTTGAGGTGCTCAGTCCTCAAATAGGGTATCCTTTTTGGTATTTTTGGTATTGTGATCCTTAGATATTCCTTAGATAGGGTCACTAAATTGCAGTATCCACCCCAACGCGCAAAACGAAAAAGATATGGTCTGTTAAAACTGTACTACACGCCTGAATTGGGCCTGAAATAGGGTATCAAATCTCGATTTTATACCCTTAAATAAGGTCAGGGTTTGAGAACCTTGGCGGCACACACCTATCCTAAGGTCTCCTAAATTGTCGGGAGTACCCTCCCGCCCCCCCCCCCCCCCGCCCGGGCTCTCGCCCTCCTGTAAATTGTCCATCGCGACACGTGAAGCATGCGAGCAATCTCTGTCCAGCTATAAAAACCACTTGCGTGCAAGTTTTCTATAACTGCTGGCGGAAATATGAATGAAGGGCGTCCTGGGTTTCCAGTAAGATTTCTTTCCCGTCTTCCGAAATCTGGTAAACTTACGGTATTGCGACACATCCCAATAACTTTGTGGTTCCAAAAAATATGAATTTGGTTGAACATGTCACATTACATAGTTCCCGCAAGATTGACAAACAGAGGTGTATCCAAGAATTTCTGAAGGGGGGGGGGGCTTTTTTTAGGGGGGGCGGGGGTGTCCGGGTGCATGTCCCCCGGAAAATGTTTCCGATTTTACCCTCTAAAACGCCATTTCCGGCATTCCTGAGAGTCGAAAAGACAAAACCTTGTCTTTTCTAAAACATTAACAGCAGTCTCCAATCTATTCAACAGAAGAGCTGCCTCATGGTATACCAAATCTTGATCACTTAACTGAATTTCGAGTTGCGATAAAAGGGATTCCATAGTGATAAAAACCACCGCCAAGTGGATGTTTCAGCCGCCATGTTGGTTAATACCACGTGGTTAAACAAGCGGAAAAAAAACTCCGCTGACTGCATTGGACCGCAGAAATTATTGAATATAAATTTGGTTTATTGAATACAAATTGGTTTTATTGAATATAAATTTGGTTTATTGAATATAAATTTGGTTTATTGAATATAAATTTGGTTTTATTGAATATAAAATTGGTTTATTGAATATAAATTTGGTTTATTGAATATAAAATTGGTTTATTGAATATAAAATTGGTTTATTGAATATAAAATTGGTTTATTGAATATAAATTTGGTTTTATTGAATATAAAATTGGTTTATTGAATATAAAATTGGTTTTATTGAATATAAAATTGGTTTATTGAATATAAAATTGGTTTTATTGAATATAAAATTGGTTTTATTGAATATAAAATTGGTTTTATTGAATATAAAATTGGTTTATTGAATATAAAATTGGTTTATTGAATATAAAATTGGTTGTACTGAATATTGCAACAAAACGGCAACCATAGTTTGCTGCTGTTGCATAAACATTTGACACATCATCTGAAACTGTTGTTGTTGATTCTTCATTTGTTCTTGAAACTGCCTGGTCATTTCATGCTGCTGCTGAAACATCAGGTTTTGCTGAGTTGTTGCACTTTCTTCTTGTTTCTTCCTGAATTCCAGTTCTTCTTTCTTGAGCTCGCATTCTTTTTCTGATGCCTCTCTTAAAAATTCTATTGTTTCGTTGGAACCTTGTTTTCTTTTCTTTCTTGGTGGATCATCGCCTGCTCTTTTCTTCGTTTCCGCAAGACGTTCCATGGCCTTATCCCGCATATCTTCAGCTGAAGCCTTTTCTTTCGCTGCTTTATCACGACCTTCTGCAGAGGTTGTCTCAGATTGTTTTTCTTGCTCCTCTCTTCGTTCTAAATAATCTTCCATAAACTCATCAACTTCTGATTTTTCTGGAGAAATCCCGGAGGCTTTTTTTTCAAATCTATCCTTCTTTTTGAAATCTCTTTCTAAAATCTTCAGTCTGTCTCGTATGGACTTTTGAGACACATTAAAGTATGGTTTCTGTAATTGATTCAAACTTTCAGCTATTCGATCGAGGCAATGGCCCCTTTCACGGCTCCCAGGTTTAAACTTCCACAGCTCGAATAACATGACCTCCTTCCCTAACATGACATCGTGGTCGGAAGTCCATTTCATTTGTGAAGTCCTATATAAAATAAATAAGGACATAAGCAAAAACTTTGTTAAAATCAAAATATTTTAATCGAATTTAAAACAAATTAAGCTTCTACATCGAAAAACTTGACATTTTTCAGCCGGTTTGTTGACATCAGAATTCACAGACACTGCAGATTATCTACATGCATGGTCTTGTTGAAAAGACTAAAGCAATGGCTGTTGCAATAATACGCTGCAGCTACATACATACATATATACTTTATTTGAAAAGGTCAAATAAATGGCAGCACAAGGCTGATGTTGATCTCAAGTAAAGTGAAGATGCTCGCTCCGCCGGATCCTTTACTTGCGACTTCGCCGAGTTTAATCTTACAAATCAGAACAGTTTTGAATGAAAAAGTTTAAATTTCCAGTAAAGATACAAAATTTATTTTAGGCTAACGAATGAGCTTCAAAATAATGAAATATTCTGATAACCTTTGAGCAAAGCTTGTGCCACACGCGGCCGGCTCTTCTGACATCTCGCTGTGGAAGAAATGCAAAATAAAAATAAATAATGACCAGAACTAGACTAAACAATCAGTTAAAAACTGTCTTAGATAAACTCTTACACTATGTTTTAAACTTATTTTTCGGTAAAGATAAAAAAGCGACAAAGGAATAATCACAACAAACCTCATGATCCGAGTCGCGCCAAGACGACTTCTAATGGCATGTTTTGCAGTCGTCGCCGTTCTGAAGACGACGCTTGATGTGACGAAACATCCGGTGGCGCATGCGTATAAAGTATTTTTAACTGCTGGCGTCGTCGTCGTGAAAGAAGTCGTCGATTCGTAAGCTCCCTACTAGATTCACCAAGTCCGATTCGGATCCCGTCCCCAATCTTCTCTCAAACGTCATCGAAATCGAGGTTTCCTCTCACTTCCGCAATTTCAATCCAACATGGCGGACCTGTCTCAGCCCATGACAGCAGATCCTTCGCAGCATCGTCAAGAACTAGTCGAGCGTCTCGACGCCTTGAGAAGAAACGAAAATTTCTATGATGTGACAGTCGTTGTAAAAGGCAAAGAGTTTAAAGCTCACAAAGTTGTACTAGCTGCAGCAAGCCCGTTCTTCCTGTCACTTCTAGAAAGCGACATGAGAGAAAGCAACGAACAACTGATCAGAATAGAGCTTGAGGAGGCAACTGCGTCTGTCATGGAAGACGTACTAAAGTACGTTTATACAGGAAATGTCTCGGTTACTGAGGAAAGCGGTCACAATTTGATTGCAACGGCGGATTATCTTCTCCTACCAGGCTTAAAAAATCTGGCCTCGGGTTTCTTGAAGGAGAGAGTGACAATCGTGAACTGTGTCTTTAATTATTACTTCGCTGACAAGTATCAGTGCTTGGAGCTAAAAGACATATGTTGCGTGACGATAAATTCAAATTTCACTGCTCTCATGGAAAGTGATGACTTTTTGAGCCTTGACTTGAAGCAACTTATTGAATGGGTGTCTAGCGATGACATTGATGTCAGTGCTGAAGAAAACGTTTTCATGGGAATTGTCAAGTGGGTTTCTCACAACAAGAGTGAAAGAGAAAGTTGTTTTCCTGCTTTATTGCGTCAAGTCCGCCTAAGCTCCATATCACATGACTTTCTCCTAAAAAAGTTAGTGAAGGAAGAGCTCATAACTACTAATAATGAGTGCTTAAACTATGTATTGGGATCCATGGAGTCAATTTTTGTCCCCACTTGTGAAAGAGTTACCAAAGCACCAAGAAACTGCCTGAAAATGCTTGTCGATGGAATTTTTGTTTGTGGTGGAAAGAAGGCCTTATGTTACCTACCCCATGAAAACATGTGGTATCGGTTAGCAAACATGACTTTGGAACATCAACACCATGCTGCCATTCAATACGGAGGTAAAGTTTATGTTTTTAGTAAACAAAGAGTTGTGCGTGACCAGTCGCAAGTAGCAGAATATTATACACCTTCCACTAACTCATGGGGGTCAATTCAAACAAACTTTAATTATGATGAGCAATTTTCTAGTTTGTCAGTATTGAATGGCTGCTCAACTTTGTATGTATTAACAAATACTGAAGATGTCCCTGAGAACACAATTTTTGCATACAATCCTGATGAAAATGAGTGGAAAATACAAGGAGATGAATCCTTTAGAAATCGATGGGGAGCATGTGGCGTGATGGATGGTTATCATCTTTACATAATGGGTGGCACTAATCATAGTGATTCAAAAGTTAACCCAACAACTAAAGTGGAAAGGTTTGATCCAAGTGGAGAGAGTTTGGAAGAGGTTGCACCTTTAAATGAGGCAAGGCACAATGCATTTGGAGCAGCTATGAATGGGAAGATCTATGTAGCAGGTGGAATACAGATTTCTACAGTGCTCACCACTTGCGAGATGTACAACCCAACAACCAATGAATGGCATCTGATGCCAAGTCTCAGTGTAGCGCGTCATTCGGCAAGCATGGTTTGCTTTAAAGGAGATTTGTATGTTGTTGGAGGGTTGAAGAGTGCCAACAAACATTCTATATCTGCTAGAGAGTTATCAGTTGAAATGTTTGATTCGGAAACAAGTGAGTGGAAGCTGAATTGCACCATACCTGTTAGCCATGAAAATCAAGAAGAAAGAAAGAAAGAAATTCACTACAAGGCTTGTTTTGCAACTATTCACAAAAAAGTGTTAGAAAAAAAGCCTACCGGTATTTGAGACAACTGCAAAATAATTCCAAGGAGTTGAAATGGTAAATTATCACTGAAATAATTTGTTTAAAACAAGCAGTAATCACAGATTATGGAGACGCGTTCGAAGGAATTTCCGGCGGAAATGAGCCCCTGAAAAAAAAACAATAGGGGCGGCCATTTGGAAGACTGTCTACCAAAAAATCTCAAATTTTACTGCACATAAACCACAGGACAACCAACATGAAATTAGGATTGTGTTCTTCAAACGTGATAACCATGTGAACAGTTGAGTGGAGGTACATATCTGCAGTGTAGTGTACATGTACATGAAGTTACATTGGAAAAAGAAAGTTCCTATTTTATCAAAGTCATGAATATTATTACAGTGTTATAACAATAGCGCGGTTTTCACTTGAGTGTCATAAAATGAAAACCAAGACAATTACTTTGGCCAATCACAACAGACGCAGAAAATCCATTGAACCAATGAGAACTCGAAGAAAATACATGTAGCTGATGCCAAGCACAGGAAAACAGGTACATGTACAAGCATGTCACGATTGGGTTTGGTTTTACTTTTGCTTAGGTGGAGAAAGTGGCCGGAGGTTTTTAAGGATTAAGTTCATTATACCACCATAATACAAATATAACATGGGTCCTATATCACACATGGATGCTAAATAGCAAGTTATAATGCAGGTAGCCTGTGTCACCAGTATAAGCATGTGCAAATTATGGAATGTTTTATAAAGGAAAAAAGTAAATTTCCTTCTTATGCATTATTCCAGTTATTAAGCACTTAAGAAATGAAAAAAGACTCGAGAATTGTAAGAAACACACAGCTGCAGCTGGTGCTTTTCTAAGCACTTCTCTTGTGTTGTTTTTTATTCTAGTCAACAATTCATTTGGTGCCATTTACTATGTACCCCAGCTCATGTGCATGCTTCATCGAGTTGTAACATGTCACAAGTTTAAGCATGTGCAAATTCTAGCTGGCTCATTTTTAAAAGAAAATGGTCAACTATTAAATAACTCCTTGTTCATTGTTAAGTAATACACTGTAGATAAAATATTATCAGCAGGACTGTATGGATATTTACAATGGGCAGCTGCAAGCAAGTCATTGTAAGCATTCATACAGTTCTGCTGTGAATATTTTATCTTAAACAATAGTAATAAAGCTTATTAGCATACATACCATAAATCCTCTATTAAGCACTCTTGATTGTCTGGGTTATGAATGAAAAAGAGGGGTCAGCATAATGACGACGACGATTCTTAATTAATTCCGACACGGCATTCATGTAAAACAGGCTTTATTTTAGTTTACTTTTCTTTTATAATTAGTTTTATTTTTAATTTATAGAAGATTAATTTACATACATAGTTTTGTATTAAGTTGTAGTTTATATTAAATTGTTAATGCCTGATGTATTTACCGTGTTTTTAAATAAAGATGATGATGATGATGATGATGATGATGATGATGATGATGATGATGATGATGATGATGATTGCTCCAAAAAGGGGGGTGGGGTGGGGTGTTATTGGAGGGGGGGGGGGGGCTTAATAGAGGATTTATGATATTAGCATTCTGTATCAGTGATATGGGGGGGGGGGGCTTAATTCTGTATCAGTGATACAGTATAGCTGTTCTGTATCAGGATTACAAACCTTTGTTAATTTTTTTAGCAGTAATATAATCACTTGGAGAAAACTTGAGAAGCACCTCTCTTATGCTGTGTTCACACTAGAATGAAACATGCTTAGAGTAAACATGTTTCAACGAAACACGTTTCCCCTAAACATGTTTGCAATTTCATTGTTCATTATTTAATTGTTAATTTCAAAACACCTTTCGTGCCTGGTTCTATAATTTATGCTGTTTTGTGAAGCAGGCATAAGCTTGCATGAAGTCTTTATAATAACACATGAACTCAAAAAATAGAGCTTGAACCTTCTGTCACATTTTTTGTGGTTTAATCTCACTTCTCAAGTTCTTCGGAAACGAAGAGCAATGCAAGGTTTGACAGGTAGACAATATTTGAGTGGAAGTTGTTTCAATCATGCTCAGAGTAAACATGTTTCGATCATGATTTGCGCAATGCACCGCCTGATGTGAACACTTTTCACAGTGAATCATGTTTCATTCATGATCAGACTAAACATATTTCACCCTAGTGTGAACACAGCATGAGTCGGACTAAACATGTTTCACCCTAGTGTGAACACAGCATGAGTCAGACTAAACATGTTTCACCCTAGTATGAACACAGCATAAGTCAGACTAAACATGTTTCACCCTAGTGTGAACACAGCATGAGTCAGACTAAACATGTTTCACCCTAATGTGAACATAGCATGAGTCAGACTAAACATGTTTCACCCTAGTGTGAACACAGCATGAGTCAGACTAAACATGTTTCACCCTAATGTGAACATAGCATGAGTCAGACTAAACATGTTTCACCCTAGTGTGAACACAGCATGAGTCAGACTAAACATGTTTCACCCTAGTGTGAACACAGCATGAGTCAGACTAAACATGTTTCACCCTAGTGTGAACATAGCATGAGTCAGACTAAACATGTTTCACCCTAGTGTGAACACAGCATGAGTCAGACTAAACATGTTTCACCCTAATGTGAACATAGCATAAGTCAGACTAAACATGTTTCACCCTAGTGTGAACACAGCATGAGTCAGACTAAACATGTTTCACCCTAGTGTGAACACAGCATGAGTCAGACTAAACATGTTTCACCCTAGTGTGAACACAGCATGAGTCAGACTAAACATGTTTCTCCCTAATGTGAACATAGCATGAGTCAGACAAAACATGTTTCACCCTAGTGTGAACACAGCATGAGTCAGACTAAACATGTTTCACCCTAGTGTGAACACAGCATGAGTCAGACTAAATATGTTTCACCCTAATGTGAACATAGCATGAGTCAGACTAAACATGTTTCACCCTAGTGTGAACACAGCATGAGTCAGACTAAACATGTTTCACCCTAGTGTGAACACAGCATGAGTCAGACTAAACATGTTTCACCCTAGTGCGAACACAGCATTAGTATTCCCTAGATATAGTTAAAATAGTAATATATCCAGACTATTTTTAAGGAGAGACTCAGAAAATGATAAGGAATAGAAAAAATGGCCTTTGTATTTGCCCTTCCTGAAAGCTTGCTGAACAAAAACTGCAGATAGTTAGTTTGTAGTAGTACTAATGACAATTTTTTGAAGAAGTTTATTAATAAAATCATGAATCAGTAATGAGTAATTCAAGAGTTTTTTTTTTTTTTATTGTAAATGTATTAGGCCAGGTACAGTTTTTTTTTTTAATCTAAAATGACCATCATTAGAATTATCGCGGTACCTTTGGGTATTGAGCCAAAAATATGACGTTTTATTAATTAGAATTGGTACCTCAAAGGGCCAGATGAAAAATCCAATGAGCCACGGCCATAAAACGAGATTGGGGTGTTTTTCGAAAATATTTGACGAGCATTTTCGTCATTATTATATAGTTTGCATTTGATCATAAGATTTAATTGTATCACCACTAGCTACTTTACATCTGAATGCAGAAAAGATTATGCTTGGAACTTTGGAAGAATATTCCAAAGTGTTATTGGGCAAATATAATGCCGTGTTATCCATGCTCTATTATATTTACAAGAGGAAACTCCAGGGTGTCTCATTGCTTCTTCAGGATTTTAAAAGACAGGATAACTTGATTTTCTCCCCTTGTTTAGTTTTAGTTTTCCGTTGTTTATTATGACTAAACTTATGCTTTGTTCACACTAGGGCAAAACATGTTTAGTTTGATGATCACAAATGAAACGCGATTCACTGTGAAAAGTGCCCACATCAGGTGGCGCATCAAATCATGATCGAAATATGTTTACTCTGAGCATGATTGAAACTACCTCACGGTTAAGCCTAAAGAATACCGTTCAGAAGGACGTCGGACACCTTATTGAAACTTATATAACGGAGTAACTGGTTAGGTTTCAGTTGATGTTATGGTAGCAGTTTATATAGTTAAATTTAGGCCTGAACAACCCGAGAAGCTGGTGGTACAGTGGTACAGTGGTACGGTCGGCTTTCTAAGCCTAAGCGTAGCTGAGATCACATGTACAGGTTCAATCCTGAGTGGGGGATTTTAGATTTTCTTTTTTACACTTAAAAATTTATTGAAAATAAAATTCTAAGTGTCGACATTACGTTATATAAGTCTTAATAAGGTGTCCGACGTCCCTCTAAACGGTACCCTACTTCACGAGGTAGTTTCGATCGAAGTCAGACGAAACACGTTTGCGCAAATGTTGTCTCCTTGTCAAACCTTGCATTGCTCTTCGTTCCCGACTAGAACTTGAGAAGTGAGATTAAACCACAACACCATGTTTTAACAGCAAGTTCGATCTCTATTTTTTCGGCAGGTTAATGTGTAATTATAAAGATTTCATGCGAGCAGTATGCTTGCTTCATAAAGGCCCGTTTACACAGGAGATATTTCGTGTAATTTTTGTCGCACTTGTCGATGCAAATTTTGTCGCGCCCAAGTTGCATCTTCAAATCGCATGTGTAAACGGGCAGCGATTTCAAGTGCGATTTGGGCGCGATTTGTTGTGCGATGTCGCAGAGGTTTCGAACATGTTCGAAACCTGATGCAACTTGGCGGCGATTTGGGGGAAATCGCAGCAAGTATCGCACCCGAGTCGCACTGAAATCGCCGCCCGTTTACACATGCGACAAAAGTTGCATTGGAGAGCGCGACAAAAATCGCATCAAAAATCGCATGTGAAAACAGGCCTTAAAACAGCATTGCGTTGTCAGGCTTTGGCGTTTTATTAAATTGGCCTAAATTGGAGTGGGCAAAATTTTTCTTTCTGCGATATTTTTTTCACAACTTTTTCTATTTTTAAAAGTCCAATATTTGCTTCAACATTCGTTGAACGTATGTGGGACAAAAAGTTGAAACGAATGTTGAAGCCGTTTGAGTAGATCTTTAATATTTTTGAGACGGTTGAATAAAAAAAATGTGGTTTAATGGGGATACCTTGATTTTTCGGCAGCACAGCATATTAACTTTCGACGTTTGATACTTCATTGCCTGAGGTTGCTCGGAGGAGCTACTTCACTCCTTTTTAGACATTGAATGAACTTTCCAAAAAAGTAAGTTAGATTGGCATCGGAGTTACCATAGCAACAAGTTGGTGACGTCATAAATTTTAATCAAAGGGCTCTAAGAGCCCGGCGTCTCGTGAATACGAAACAATGTAAGGTTAATTTTAATTTTTCTTGATGTTTTGTAATTTTAATTGTAAACAAGAGGCTCCAAGCAGCCTATACTCATGCGTATGCGTAAAAAAGTTTTATGACATATTTTAAACAACATAAGATGTCCGACATGGAGAAGAGTTACTCCTTTCATTCAGTCATCGTTCCTGCAAACCACATTGTCTACTAATGAATGTTTTGTAAATGAAGGCTGTACCACAATGAAGCCAGTGATTCGTCTAAGTCTAATATATACCTGATGTGAACATAAGTAATGTAAGTAGGGTTGTAGGAGACGCTGTGGTGACACTTCTGTGAAGCTGTTTTGCCGGAAGTGAGAGTAGCCGTAAGTCACTAAACCGGAAGTGTAAAGGGCAAAGCTATGAACCGGAAATGCACAATTTAAAATATGCGTGCATAAGTTAACAAGTTTACAACACTTACGACTGAGAGACATAGAGTGACAGATTTGCATATCCGTTTTCGTATACTATATTTTTTGAACACGCTTCGCGTATTTAAGGGGATGAAAATGGCCAACTACGATTTTCGGAAACGAGAAAGCAGCCAGTAAATTCGACGGGGGATGCCTTTCCCTTAAATTTCCTGCCACTTAATTATTCAGCAGGGAGTATCGAATAGCTCAAACTGCATTAGCTTTCATATAGCTTCCTTTAAAGGCACTAAAATGATATGGAAAAACAGTACAACGCCATTCCATCGTTTTGTAATGCTCTAAACAATACATAATGCCATACAACAACGAAATCATGACATCGTTTTAACTTAGCATAAATGATTATCGGTTAAATTAACTACGCTTTTAAGTATAAAGGATGGTAATACCGTGTAGCATGAAGTTTTTGCCGGTTTTCACTTTTGCGGATTTTGCGGATTACCCTCGATCGGCAAAAATAAGTTCCCGTAGAAAAAAGCTGTCGCAGGATAACACTCCGCAAAAATTCACTCTGCTTTTTAATGTAAGCGTGCGTTACTGGGACGACATCGAACGCAAATAAGAGCTATTGATATTGATTTTTAATAGAAAACAGTAGCTTTTTTCAATACTTCTGTCATTCTTTTCAGATACCACGCAGCTCTTTACAACCTCCAATTTAATTGGCCCTCTGTATCACGCAGCTCTATTGTTTTTAGGGCTAGGGTCCATTGTTGTGTTGTTTGTTCTATTGTTTTCTCAGCAAATCAGAGAAGACCTTGTAAGAGCTGCGTTCTGCTCCATTCTTTTCTTGAGCATGGCAGGGGGCAGGTCAAGCCCAAATCATACCGTCCAGAAGGACGTTGGACGCCTTATTGAGACTTATATAACGGAGTTACTGGTTAACTTTCAGTTGAGGTTAGGGGTAGCTGTTTATATAGTTTATAATATAGAGGGCAAAATTACTGAATGCTGATTGGCTGACGAAGAGGGCATTTTTCCTTAATTGAGGGCAAAATTACTCGCTCCTGATTGGTCAAGCATCACAATTTCTCACTCGTGATTGGTTGAGCGCTTCGTTCTCGTTGCATTCAGTTGGCTTGGCGGGATTTTGAAGAAATACGGAGCGCTCGCATCAGTTTCGTCGGAGATTTTGTTACAAAAAAGGAATGAAATTGGAAGATACCTAAGAAAGGAATTCTACAGGTGAATTACAGCATTTTACGCCAAACAGGAAGCGATTATTTGTGTCAAATCTTGGATTAACTAGACGCCTGCAGGCCAGTTTGCGACGTTGAAGATCTAGAAGAAATTCATTCATGGCGACAAAAGCTAGCTGGTTTTAAAGTTCCATCACTTCATCGAAAAAATGCGAATTTCTGCGGACCTAAAGACAAGTACTTTGGCATATTTTGCTGAAAGGGAAAATACACGTTTAACAGGAGAAGGAATAGGGCTAAAGACGCGAAAGAAAGCAATTAAATCGCCAAACGTGCAAGCAAGTTTGAACTCTCGCCATTTGTTGTTGTATCAAAGCGGCACAACCCAGGGGGCAGAGGTAAGCTTTTTGTTTGACTTTCTTGTTGCGTCAGTCCTTTAGGTCCAGTACTGTATCACCTTCGAATAGAGCAGTTTTCAATTGAGTGTCGTAAAACCAAAACCAAAGTAATTACTCTGACCAATGACAGCAGTCGTAAACAATCCATTGAACCAATCAGAGCTCGAAGCAATTACATGTCGGCTGCGCCAAGCGCGGGAAAACGCGTGCGAGCAAGTCACGATTGGTTTTGGTTTTACTTCTGATTGGTCGAGAAAGTGGCGCGAGATTTTTTAGCCAATCACAAAGCGAAGCAATGCAAAACCAAAGCAATTGTGTAATTACTTTCGACACTCAATTGAAAACTGCTCTATTTAATAGAATTCATTGAAATGTCTTTAAGCAGAGCGTACTGTAACTCAACAAGTAATAAAAGTTGAAAATATTAAGTTTCCTTCCTTGTTAAAGGGGCACTATCACGAGGGCGCATGCGCCAGTTTCTCGAATCGAAACTTGAAAAGTTCAGCCTTAATTTTTCAAGTTGAAGTGTTAATTTCAAAATTGCGTCGACAATGGTGGCGGTCACGGTGAAAAACGAATAAACTCGGGACGGAAAAGGACATTTGAAAAATATCGAGACCGAAAAGGATATTTGAAGGATAGTTGAAGTGAGCTTGGTCCGCGCATGCTAATCCGTGACAGTGCCCCTTTAATGTTCTGCTTCTTGAACAGGAAATCGCAAAAAATAGTTCCCAGCAGAAATTTCAGTCATCTCAAACCGCAAAAAAATTGTTCCCGCAAAACACAAAAAATCGTCAATCCGCAAAATAAAAATTCCCGCAAAAATTTCATGCTACACGGTAACTTTTTTTTTTGCTACACGGTAACTAACATAAGTCCTGCACTGCCATACCGTAGCTTGTTCAAAATCCTCCACATTCGCTTAAAAACAGAATCCTAAAAAATTGATCAGGTCTTTATCACAGCCTGACAAAACTGGCGCTTCAAAGGCGGTAGTATAATGGTTTATAGCGGAGCACTTGCCGGGCCGAAGGCCCGGTTGCGCAGCCCCATACTCATAGAACCCATGCTCGTCATTTTTCATGGTCATGGCCAGCGGAATGTTTCGCGGGCGGCGTCTTTACATGTGTGTCCGAGCGTTGGGAAGGGCTAATTCCCGGGCGCAAATGACGTTGCAAAACATGCGCGTATGACGCCACACAACATCCGGGATCTTAGCAATTTTGTTTTTCGCGCGGCTACACAGCCGAATGTCACGTCAGCTGTACTCTCAACACTCTCGTTGAGTTTGTTAGCCGTGAAAACCATTTGCAAAGTCGTTTTCCCGGCATTTATCCGAGGTTTGCTACTCAAGACAGGTTTCACATTTCTCAAACAGTGGTCAAGACCGCATTTGAGGCTGCGTAACTCTGCAAGTCAAGCATTTTTGGAGGAATACAGAGCTAAGTGCTTATTTTTAAACCTGATTTCGTCTTAAATTGAAGCTAGTAGATCGTCGAAGCATTTGTTTACAGCTAAACTCTTTTGAGTTTAATTCTTGTGCTTCCGACCTTTTCACCTTAGTTAAGCTTAATATTATTACTTTACTGTTCTATATTGTGCAATTTTGGCTTGCATTTAAAAAGGTTTCAATTTTGAATTTTAGTTAGGTTATATAAAACGTGCTTAAATTCAGTCGTTTCATGATTCCTTTCATCGAAGACAATCAGCTCGGCCTCGATGCGCTATAAATGGTTCGCGTTTTGCGTTTAAACAGAAACTTATGGAGATTTGAATAAAAATTTTCGAAAGAAGATTGTGTTGTCCATTTTTATGTCTTTGTTCATTCATTACATAGGTTGAAAAGCGATTTTATGTAAACAAAACAAGACTTGAATTTTATGTAAGTCTTAGTTCTAACTTCACTCGCATGGCCTTATGCAAATATGTTTGTGTATTTTTTGCAATTTTGATTTCCAAGTCAGTTTCTCGGGCAATTTTTGACAAGCAAGAACTGTATTTTATTTGGAAAGTAGTCTTACTAGTTATTCCAGACGGAGAAAAAGTTGTTTTTGTGAACTTTTGTATGGTCTACATGTACTGTGCAGAGAATTGAGAATTGCTAAAATTCAAAAATAGCCCGGTCGTCAATCTTAATTCTTGTGCTTCCGACCTTTCACCTTAGTTACGTTTCACCTTAGTTTAGAGAGCGACGCTGTTAGGCTCAGGCTATCTATATATATTAACGTCATTAGGTAACGACACTTTTATAAATGTCCGGGAGCGGGCTTAGAATGCCTTCATAGTCCTCCTTTCCTGGACAGTGAAAGCAGATCGCTTAGGCTTCAGCTTTGCAGCCTGCTTCTTCATACACCTCTTCACTGTTTCTTGTGTTTTCTTGGTTAAACCCTGCGTTATAATAGCCGAGAGATGTGTTTTTGCATTGCAGTGACTGATGGTACTCAAGTGGGGCACTTGACTGCTCTCCTGGAGGCCTAGGGTGGAGTTCCATATATATACCTGGCTCTGACACGTGCTGGCCATGTGTCATTTGACGCTGACCATCTCTATCAGAGCTATGCCGGTGTGGAGAGTATGCTTTATCAGGAGGCTTTCGTCTTTGTCGCCATATTAACAAGCCAACAACAAGAAACAACAGGACAACAACACAGGACAAAGCTATGACAGCAACACGGTAGATGTTGAGTTGTTCTATTACTGAAAAAATGGAAAAAAAAATAAAATAAATTTTCAATTTAAAGGCATTCCTATTACTGCTACAGGAACTGTGCCGTTAAAGAACTATTCTCAGTTTCAGGCCTTTGCAGTTTGCACTTTTTCACTTCCGTGAAATAATTCTTCGCAAAGGGGTCAAAAGCATACACCATAAACGTGTTCGAGTAAGGATCATTGTATAGAGCAAACGGTTTCAATGCAACGTCTTTGTCA
This sequence comes from Cladopsammia gracilis, assembly GCA_022457155.1. Taxonomy (NCBI): domain Eukaryota; kingdom Metazoa; phylum Cnidaria; class Anthozoa; order Scleractinia; family Dendrophylliidae; genus Cladopsammia; species Cladopsammia gracilis. Next base: position 186,981 of record JAJGOT010000219.1, read on the forward strand.
TGAATTGTCGTTGATAACAGGTTTAGAATTGGTATCTCTTACGTAAAGTGAATTTGCGCCAAGTCCACAAAATAAGATTCTGGAATTTTTTAAAAGATTACTTAAAGGGAACCTCCATTGTTATAACAAATTGACGTTAAATTGTTGGAAATAAAGTCTAAACTAGAAATTTAAAAAAAACAGCTGCAAATATAATTTTAATGTACAAAAAAATGGATATGAATATCGCCTATTTCCCGCGCGCCGCCATTTTGAATATTTATGACGTGTTATGGTTGTCCAATTGTTGCATACAAAACAACGTCGATTCTTAACAATAGTGGCAACCGTAACACGTCATAAATATTCAAAATGGCGGCGCGCGGGAAATTTAAATGCGAAACAAGGCGATATTTATATCAATTTTATTTGTACGCTAAAATTATATTTGCACCTGTTTTTTAAAAATTTTAAATTTCGACTTTATTTCCAACAATTTAACGTCAATTTGTTCTGACAATGCAGGTTTTATTTAAGAAAGTTTGATTTACCTAACAAATCGTTGATTCGTTCAAATGTATTTAAGAAAACTTAGCCCGAAATAAAAACGAATAGTGAACATTTTGATGTGGAAAACAAAGCATCAATTTTCTTGTCTCTGAAAACAGTCCAGTTTCAATTTTGATTTCCCTAGAACGTTTTACAATCATGCAAATGTGCAGAGATATATTATTCGTTAAAGTGTATATGACAGTGATTTTTTTATTTGCTTGATCGAATCTACATGATGTCCTGATAAGAAAATGGAAAAAAATTTTCGATATCGATTTTCCTTCTCCGCGTTTTAGCCGTCTAAACACGTGAAATTTCACTTCCGGTGTGTTACAAAATCGCGCAAGAAGAAAGACTGGAAATAGTCCGCTTTGACGTGAATACGGGAATGCCGGTGTCGAGGTTTCTTGGTTCCTCACATTTTTTGGTGCGCCCTGAGGAAGAAACTTGGTGCTATCAAGGTGTGTTGTCTATGGTTGTAGCAACACGCACCAAAAAACGGGGAAACAGAGAAACCGCGACACTGGCATTCCCGTATTGACGTCACAGAGGACTATTTCCAGTCTTTCTTCTTGCGCGGATTTATAACACACCGGAAGTGAAATTTCACGTGTTTAGACGGCTAAAACGCGGAGAAGGAAAATCGATATCGAAAAATTTGTTTTCATTTTCTTAGCAGGACATCATGTAGATTCGATCAAGCAAATAATAAAATCACTGTCATATACACTTTAAGTACTTTCCATTGTGAAATTTTAGCGGAGCACTTGCCAGGCCGAAGGCCTGGCTGCGCAGCTCCATACTCATAGAACATATGCCGTGATTTTTCATGGTCATCGCTAGCGGAATGTTTCGCGGGCGCGTGTTTGCCCGCCCGCCGTGTTTGAACAACATCGGGGATCTTGAAAGCAAGGCTTTGTTTTTCGCGCGGCCACACAGCCGTGAGCTCGATAAACACTTTAGTTGTTTTGTTGTGTCTAGCGGAGAATTAAAGTCGTTATTTTCCTGCATTTTTTCGCGGTTTGCTACTCAAGACAGGGATACTAATTAAGGTATACTCAGAAGCCGCTTTAGTGGAAAAAGACGAGCTTTCAGGGATAAAATCTTGCTTCGAGGAACTTCATGTATTACGTTTTTATCAATGCGGGAGATGTTTGTTTTCTACGGATTTCAGAACCAGAAGCGGAGATTTGAATTTCCAAGCAAGCGAGGGACTTAAAGGTAAAACATTGATGAGAATTTATGTTGATATCAATCTGTGAGTGACTTTTTATTAGTGTTGTTGTTAGTTTTGGAGAATTGATTTTAAAACGTGCTTAAATTCAGTTGTATCGATCTCTTGAATTTCATCGAAGAAAGCTTGAACTCGATGAGCTATAATTAAATGGTACGCGTTTTGCTTTTAAACGTAAACTAATGGAGATTTGAATAAATTTTTTCGAAAGAAGATTGTGTTGTCCATTTTTATGTGTTTGTTCATTCATTAGATAGATGGAAAAGCGATTTTATGTAAACAAAACAAGACTTTGATTTTATAGTACAGTTCTATCTTCACTCGCATCGCCTTATGCAAATATGTTTGTGTGTTTTTGCAATTTTTGATTTTCAAATCAGTTTCTCGGGCAATTTTTGACAAACATAAACTGTATTTTATTCGGAAACTAGTGGTACTAGTTATTCTAGACAGAGAAAAAGTTGTTTTTGTGAACTTTTGTACTCTATAAAAATGTACTGTGCAGACGGTCGCGTAATACTGTTTTTGAGAATTGCTAAAATTGAAAATAGCCCGTTCGTCAATCTTAATTCTTGTGCTTCCAACCTTTCACCTTAGTTAAGTTTCACCTTAGTTAAGTTTCACCTTAGTTAAGCTTGTTCAAAGTGCGAGGCTGTTAGGCTTGGGCTATGTATATATATTAGAAAACGAAAATGGGAACATGACCAACAGATTTCAATGCTAAAGTTACTAATATTTTTAAAGTATTTTACTGGAAGGACAATGAACTTTGTGAGAAATAGACACTTAAATTGTTTTAAAGGTCACTGCATCTGACGGTTTCAACAATACTTACCATCATCTTTTTCGGTCTTTTCGGCAGAAACGCCTGATAAAACAAAAAATAGAACATGCAGAAAGCATTAAGATAGACCTGTAACCACCGTAATCATAACTATACCAAGCTTCTCGAATGAAAGGTCCAAGTTTTAAACTAGGAATCATGTATAATAACAGAAAATGGATTGTTAAACACCCGCCTTATCTACTTTAATAGAGATATTTTACAATAGCAATGAAAGCCTAGGGAAATGGTCAATTCAATAAAACGCTTACACTTGTAATTTATTAGCTGGGGTCAATTCAATACAACCTTTACAAGTGTAATTTACAAGTGTAGCCATCGTTTCAGGGCTTGAAAACAATGGCTACCTGACACTTGTAAATTACACTTGTAAAAGTTTTATTGAATTGACCCCTGGACCCTTGTTTTTACAAGCGCAAGCGAAAACGAGTTCAATAAACATTGTTTACAAGTCCTTTTTATAAGCCTCTGACCTCTAAACCTGTAGAAAATATTACTGTAAAATGCAAAGATTTCAAAAAGCGTGGGTATTCAGAGTTTACGCCTGTAGTTTACAAGCGTGGTCAAGTGCAAAGAAATAAATATAAATAAATGAAATGAACACATTGTATGTTCGTATAAAATATTAGAAGTTATTGATATGCAGCAGAAACCTTCCCTTTTAGAGTGCGAAAATTATTTGCCAATGCATTTTTCAAAATGTTTGCCGTGTTGGAATTACGTCAAGTTTCTACAAATCCAAAAATAAAATTTAATCTGCTCTCTATTGAAACCACTGATCTCTTATGACAAACTTAGGCCTAGGGCAAACGTCGAACTTAACATGTGCCGAATCTAATTCAAATGAGCAAGAACAATAGATTTTGCTCATTTGCATTAGATTCGGCACATGTGAAGTTCGACGTTTGCCGTAGGCCTAAGTAACCTATACCATAAATATCTGTCTAGACGCTTAAGCACACAGCCTCATGTCAACTTACGCTATTTCTACTAAATATCTGAATATATATCTACTAAATATCTAAATATCTATTTATAGCGGAGCACTTGCCAGGCCGAAGGCCTGGCTGCGCAGCTCCATACTCATAGAACCTATGCCGTGATTTTTCATGGTCATGGCTAGCGGAATGTTTCGCGGGTGCGTGTTTGCCCGCCCGCCCGCCGTGTTGGAACAACACCCGGGATCTTGAAAGCAAGGCTTTGTTTTTCGCGCGGCCGCACAGCCGTGAGCTCGGTAAACACTTTAATTAGTTGTTTTGTTGTGTCTAGCGGAGAATTAAAGTCGTTATTTTCCTGCATTTTTTCGCGGTTTGCTACTCAAGACAGGGATACTAATTAAGGTATACTCAGAAGCCGCTTTAGTGGAAAAAGACGAGCTTTCAGGGATAAAACCTTGCTTCGAGGAACTTCATGTATTACGTTTTTATCAGTGCGGGAGATGTTTGTTTTCTACGGATTTCAGAACCAGAAGCGGAGATTTGAATTTCCAAGCAAGCGAGGGACTAAAGGTAAAACAGATTACAGTTTTCAATGAGAATTTATGTTGATATCAATCTGTGAGTGACTTTTTATTAGTGTTATTGTTAGTTTTGGAGAATTGATTTTAAAACGTGCTTAAATTCAATTGTATCGAGTCTCTTGAATTTCATCGAAGAAAGCTTGAACTCGATGAGCTATAATTAAATGGTACGCGTTTTGCTTTTAAACGTAAACTAATGGAGATTTGAATAAATTTTTTCGAAAGAAGATTGTGTTGTCCATTTTTATGTGTTTGTTCATTCATTAGATAGATTGAAAAGCGATTTTATGTAAACAAAACAAGACTTTGATTTTATAGTACAGTTCTATCTTCACTCGCATCGCCATATGCAAATTTGTTTGTGTATTTTTGCAATTTTTGATTTTCAAATCAGTTTCTCGGGCAATTTTTGACAAACATAAACTGTATTTTATTCGGAAACTAGTGGTACTAGTTATTCTAGAAAGAGAAAAGTTGTTTTTGTGAACTTTTGTACGGTCTATAAAAATGCACTGAGCAGACGGTCGCGTAATACTGTTTTTGAGAATTGCTAAAATTGAAAATAGCCCGTTCGTCAATCTTAATTCTTGTGCTTCCAACCTTTCACCTTAGTTAAGTTTCACCTTAGTTAAGCTTGTTCAAAGTGCGACGCTGTTAGGCTTGGGGCTATGTATATATATTAAAAATTAACATTATCGGCTTTTCAACAAATCGTCGGGTTGTTTTCAAATGTAAGGTAGGAAATTTGTAGCGGTGTAATAAAAAGGAAATCTTACCTTCGAATTTAGTGACTGATATTTTGGCGATTTGGGTGATTTTCCCTTCAAAAACAACCTGCATAAACAACAAGAAAAGACCAAACTTGACCTCTGTAACAAGTACTAATGGATAGTGCTCTGTAGCTAATTAGTAATAGTAATTGGACTGAGTGGAGTACAATTCAGGGAGTAATCGGGCGAGTAATTTCAAATCGGCCGAGCGGGTAGCGCGAGGACGATTTGAAATTACGAGCACGATTACACCTGAATTGTTCGACACGAAGTTCAATAACTAATTAATCGCATCGATAACAAAATTCGAGATTAAAAAGTCTGTCGACTCTTTTGTACTAAAAACAGCTAGGATATTTTCTATCAGTTTGAATTGAAAGTGGAAGTAAAACAGCAAAAAAGAACCCGTTCGAGTGCAACTGATTGACGCGCGCGCAACGTAAGTGTCCAATTACAGCTATCCAATTTCAAAAAGTTGTAATTGGATAGCTGTAATTGGATACCCACGTGACCGCGCGCCAATTACGTGAGAAATAGTCGCGCGAAAGACCAATCACAATCGAGAATTTTGTTATTGATACGATTGTACTTTGAACTCGGGGTTTCTATCGGTTGACAGCTGAAGGGGATTAAAATAAGAAAGGGCAGGGAAATCTTTCCGATGTTTTATTTAGCAAAGTGAATTGAAAGATAACGTGTAACTGATTTTCAATATGTTTCTTGTAATTAGAGATAATAAGGAGCCCTCCCACCAAAAAAAAGTTAGAATCTTTTATAGACTTGTAACTCAAGGAGAAAATATTTAAATTAATTATTCCTCTGAGTGTCGGATATCTAGAACATGGTCTCGTTACTTTGCTTGCCTTATCTGAGATCTGAATCCGATCTGCCGCCATCCGCTTCTCCTTCATGAAACTATTATAAGTAGAATTGGAATCCCTTAGGGAACAACCCATGGGGGACTTTTATAAAGAGATTTACTGCTCACGGCGACGTCTAATTAACGGAGATGATCGGCAGAGTCTGGACTCATCAATACACAAAAGTTGCATGGCCTTGATTTTCGGAACGTTCCGCGCCTTCATTTCCACCGAGGTACGAAAACGTTTCGACAAGTCGGTTCTCTCGTATCACAGGGATATCCCTCCCTGCGGGCATTGACTTACGTTTTTCACACGGGTTATGGCTCTTTGGTACACAATATATTCTTGTCCTTTCTCAAGTTCTTTGTTTACGTAAGCACCGTACTTTTGTTCATCGCCGATAGTAAATTCCCAGGATGCCTCACGCACCGGATTATTGTCTATCTCAGCAGCAATGTTTAAGTTCAAGCTTCCTGAAGAGACGTTCTTTAAATTCTCAGCATTTTCACCAGGTTGGCTTTCAACTTCGTCAGCAACTTTTATAACTATAACCTGATAAGCACTAAAAGGCACGAAATGAGATTGTTTTAATAACATCGTTGTCGCTAAATAAAAATATTTTTAATGATGAGGTTTAAATGAGAAAATCAGTAAGACTTCAACTTCACCGTGTAACCAATTGGCCTTATTCACGATGTTATTCACATTTGTTTTTATGTAATAATGCTAATTATCCACGAGATTTCTAAGGGGTCAAACGAATCATCCTCGCAATATTTCTAACACGTTTCTTAGTCTGCTGATTTTTTTTGGAAACTACTGTGGGCTTACAGTATAGTTACCGCGACTCTAATTAAGGTGAATAAATGCTTCAGCATTTTGTAACAAGTAAACAGATTGAGAAGTTAACAAAGGTAATGCAAGTTAGGCTTAGAACAGCCATTCCAAACTAATAAAAAAATTTGAAGTCTGGAAACTATTTACCTCTTAAACATTGACTTTTACATGGAAACTTCATTGTTAGAAAAAGCCGACAATGTTTGCCCCTGGAAGTAACACATGGCTAATTTGCGTTATACTGACCTGTTATGCGATAACAAACATGATGGCTATCGTAAATATTACAGTCAAAACCGATCAAGGGTTCCTGCCTAGACTGCATGAACGAATTCATTATTGCAATTCGTTTCAATAATTCGCTGTACGAATGAAGAACACACGTGCTCATTTCGTATTCATAAACAAAACTCTGAAAACTGCTTGTCAGCTTCGACTGAGCTCAGATGCGGAGCAGCTTATAATCCCAACAACTATTTCTCCAATTGCAAGCCCTTCTAAGCAAAAAACAATCGATGTAAAAGTATTGCAGTACCTTGAAATTCATGTGGAAGGAGTTTGACACCAAACTGCAGGATAATTTTCGAAAAGTGATGGAAAACGCAGCATTGGAGATTTGAGCAGGTTTTGGAGCATTTTGTTATATTTACAGAACTAGTGAATACTTTTTAACGGTTCGCACGATTTGCAATCAGCTTATAATAGGCCATTTGCACGATGACGTCATTTGACTACAACTACCAGAATTCATTTCGTTTTTCTTTTCTTATTTAAATTTTGTAATACCAGTGCGGTTTAAATAACAATGGCCCTAATTTGCACTACAAAACAAAAAACTGAAGGATTCTGGTAGTTGTAGTCATATGACGTCATCGTGCAAATGGCCTATTTAGATTTAGCAAGCATCGGGAAGGCTTCTCCCAGAAATTTGGGTTCGTAGATTGTTTAGTCACAAAGAGCATGAAGTATTTAAAATTTTAAGAGAATTTTGGGGCTAAATTTTGATGGCGTTAATTCTTGCGCATTTCTGCTCCAACGATTTTGCTGAAACTTGGTTAGGGTATGTATTAAGTCAATGTAAGCTGATTCCAGAAATTTAACACAAATATAACAGCAAAATTTTTCACAGGGTGCGATTTTGTTCAAAAAGTGGGGTTCATTTTAGCCCGATTATCACTAAATATATTTTTTTCCATTAAAATCGAATTCTATCATATTATTGCTAGATAATAGCTGTAAGTTTTCATTAAGTTTTAGAAGCATCACTTTAGAGCCGGAAAAGTTATGAGACAAAGTTTGTCATAGACGAGTGCGCCCGAAATAACAAGGGAGCCACCTTAAAAAGCGATTGGCGATCAACACGAAAGAAAAAAATACAAGTGAGAACGTTTGGGTAACCTGTCAAATTCTCACGCCCGCCAAGCACGTGAAACCGCAGACCAGCTCAACCAAAATCCGAGTCTTGGTTTTGAATTTTGCATTGGCCGTATTCACTCTAGAGACGGGAAACCAGCCTTGGACGGGTTTCCCGTCTCTGATGAGTTTCCCGCACTAGTGTAAAATCGGGACGGCACAGGCTTTTGACGGGATCATGTGTAAAAAGTCGGCCTCTAACCCTTCCTCAAATCCGTCCTAATGTGAATTTATGTTGGTATGATCAGACTAGTTTTACATCACGAATGGAAAACTCATCAGACGGGTTATCTGTCTGGACGGATTTCCCGTCCTCTAGTGTGAATACAGCTATTCTTCATAAGAAGAGTGCAGCATTGAACTGATAGAGTAGACCATTGCCGGGCAATAAATTTTCATTAGCGTAAGTAAAATGTGTCATCCTTTTAGAAAGATAGACAATAGTTCTTTTTTTGCATGAACATATGTATTAAGACATGCATATAATAGGGTCAAAAGAGGTTCATTATTTTTCAATTTAGAGGGAATAGACATTCATTTGTCCTGTTTTATTATTTGATAAAGTTAATAAAATGTTAATAACAACCAAGGTAATAAACAAAGATGCTAATTTCTTAAAGCTCCTCAATGAAATGAGAAAGATGCAATGTTGCCGGCTGTTACCGAGATCATACATACTAAGCAGTTTTTTTTAAATTTCGACTTAACCCTATTCAGACTGGGGGGGGGGGGAGGGCTTTTCGAACCCCCCCCCCCCTCCAGTAAAATTGTGATAATTCTTACACCGAAATAGCTATGAGGATGAAATTTTCTGACTTTTCCTAGAATTTATCTAGGGACATTTTGGTATCCATAACATGTCAGTTTGATTAACCATGTTGCCATGGCAACCGGTTTTTGACACATAGGTTTTCAAAATATTAAAATATGGTGAATTTTTTATTTTAAGATCTTGTTCTTTGACTTATAGTGCATTTTCTTGTTAGAATAGTTTTTTCTTGGGACTAGTTCTTGAAAGACATCAAAAAATTTTTAACATCAAATATTTGGGGGAAGGGTAGGTAAATTTTTGCTCTCTTTTACTTATAGAGAAAAATTTTGTACTATTTATTAAATAACGCTTCTAAGTTCATTGTTTGGATAATATAAATTAGTTTGATACGTGTTTTATACATTCTGATCCTTTTCTCTTTTACATATTTTTTAAATTTTAATTTAAACAAAAAAAAAAGGAAATCTAAGATGGCGGATCCAAGATGGCGGATCCAAGATGGTGGACAATAATTTGAAAATTATAGTTTTATCGCCTTTTTTTGCTTTTTCTCGCTTTACAAGTGTGTCCTTGTTTGTATTTATTATGTTTTAATATTAAAGAGATGATTTTACAGTTATATTTGATATTTTAAGTATCTGGATGGAAAAATATCAAAGAAACGTCGGAAAAACAAAAATGACGTCATTTTGACGTCATAATTGGGTGTAGCAGGTCAATACTGGGTGTGAGGTTTCCTTGTATGGTCCTAGCCTTACTGGTTCCAGAGATATGAAGGGGGGGTCCGAGGAGCCCCCCCCCCCCCCCCCCCCCACCCAAAGTAAAAAATTGCCTAAAAAAGCCCAGTCTGAATAGGGTTAAAATCAGAAAACGGCAAACTGATCCTTACGGCAAGGCGATGAAGGAGTAAATAAAAGAATAAAACAAAATTTATATTTAAACGAATTTGCCCAATATTTCGGTTTGTTTTCAAACCGAAATATTGGGCAAATTCGTTTAAATATAAATTTTGTTTTATTCTTTTATTTACTCCTTCATCGCCTTGCCGTAAGGATCAGTTTGCCGTTTTCTGATTTTATACAAGTAATTATTGTACTGATCCAGGTCTACAACTGGGAGATCCGGCACCACTCAACGGTTTGTCGCTGTGGTCTTGCTGATATTTGATATTTGAATAGGGTTAATTGTGGCTTTTTAATGGATGATCGACTTCCGCAAAAACGATTTGCACAACTTGGTCTCTAAAAGTTTGAAATATTACTTCAACAAAAATAAAAACAATACGTGTTGTAAAACCAGGTAAAATTAAAAAATAAAATCTTTTCTAACTGAAAACTAACTGACTATTAAAGCAATCAAACAATAAAACAAGTCCGATGAATTTCCATTCGCACAGAGGAATGTTGTTTTCGTTAAAACGCTACATTAATTGACACTAATGAAAATATATTTCCTGGTAATGAATAGTAAAAGGTGCAAATAAAATCAAATGTACAATAATGAATTTATTAACTCTCTCGAGGTAGGAATACTTAACCTGTTTTGACTGCAATATCATTTATTGAGGAATTTGTTTATCTTTTAATCTATTAACTGATCAGTCGATGCTAAGATTAACCCTCGGTCGTAAACTCAAACTTATTACCCTTTCTGTCCTTTCTCTGTTTAATTTTGCGCTGTTACAATATTTCGGACATATTTTACCTGTTATAGATAGCCTATGATGTACTCTACAAGATAATGTAAATATTATAGGTTCTGGCGTTGCTGGGGGTCCGTGACGTCATCCAAAATGGCCGCCAAGATGGCCACCATCTTGGATTTTACTAAAAATTCAAATTATCCGGAAAATGCGGAAATTGCAAATATATTTTTGCTAGAGTCGTGGAATATGATATAATTAAACATTTTGTTGCTTCTGGTTGCGTTTTATATGTTTTTTTTTTACCGAAAAAGGTGAAAAATACGCATTTTTTATTAAGAAAATGACTTGACCTCGCGCTACTTATGCTATCTCGTTAAAGTAGCAACCGATTGTGGACAAACATTACCAAAATGGGTAGTAAGTATAAACGAACAGTTACTGAAGACGGTATGAGCTAACAATAAATGCTCTTAAAAATATCGGAGAAAACCTTAAGGAGGTGGCATTCATCCAGCCCATGTAAGTCCCGGAGAGTTAATCGACCAGTCGATTGGGCGATAAATCAAATGATCGAAAAAATGTAACATACATTTAATATTTCAGTCGAAGTATTGTTACCTTATGGGACCATTCCTTTGTTTTGCAGGCCACAGCTGAATTACAGCACTTGACGTGGAGACACTTTTATCTATTAAGTATTCAATGGTGGGAGCAACAGGTCCTAATGAGAAAAAGAAGATATTACTATTCGTAAATAAAAGTAACGATGCTTTGTAATACAATATATTCAAAAACGCCAAATGCTCTTTGTTCGATTGGAAACCAACACGTCCAAAAACCTATTATAAGTTCTTAATACTTTTGCTAACATAGCAATGTTTACTAAGTATTTTATATTATATATTATCCTAAAATACCAGCACATTAGAACTGTTGTTGTTTAGGTCTCCGCAGCTTTTGGTACTGTAAGCTCATTCATTTAGCCAGGCGTCTCAGTCGATGACTGGCCGCCTTCATGAAGCCGTGAATCTGTTGGCTTCCATCGTGTTAGAAAAGCGCCAAAATTGAGTCAATTTAACCAAAATCAAGAAAACGATACCAGTTAGATATTCGATTCCACTTTTTTCAATAACTGTGCGAATTCTCGCGCGCTGATTGGCTAATTTTTATTGTCATTAAGAGTACAGACGGATAAAACGATAAAACTGACGCCATCAGCGAAAGTATTTTCCAAACTTGTCAGCGCTACGTTTTTCGTGGCGAGAATTATTTCACAAATCCAGAATTATTCAATGAGAAAATCGTCCAAAATATATGAGATGAACCTCAAGAAGCAAAAACACAACCTTAAAGCGGAAAGATGAAGATGTTGTGTTGAGAATCCAGACCTGAAAATTGGCGGTGAGCAGGATTATAGTGCTGTCGCTGAAATAAGCTCAACCGGAGGTGAACTGAACCGTGTTTCAACGGATTATTTGAGAACAATTTTAACCGGAATAAAGGTTAGTTTCAAAATTCCAAAGCCCGTGTTCCTCCGAATTATGGCTATGAAATTCTTGTTTTGTGGCGATCGCATCTTGCATTTCCTTCCTTCGTTTCAACATCAGTTTTGGCGTTTTGTTATTGTAAAAAACAAATTGACGTCAGTTTTTTATGCGTCTGTCCTCTTATTGATGATAACATTCGTCATAACATTGTCAAAGTTTGCTGTGGATCCAGTCGCCTGCGGCTCGTGGATCCACAGCACTTTGACAATGTTATGACGATTTTTATCATCAATAAGAGGACAGACGCATAAAAAACTGACGTCAATTTGTTAAGTAAAATGCATTGCAGGAAAGTTAAATAGTTTTTGTTTTAATCGCAATTTAAGCAGAAACAAAAAGCAATCAAATATAAATATCCACAGATAAATGTAGAAAAATTCACGAAGATTGGCGGTTCTTGGGTAAATGCTTGATAAGTAATAAATGTTAAAAGTCAGTCAACGCAATTTGCAGCCCCTCCCCCACCCCCCTACTCCCGTATACAATATCTTGTTCACGAGATAAAAACGAAAAACAGAAACAGATATAGAAAAACAAAAATAGCAAAAACAAACAAAAGATGCTTACTCGAAATATTTGTGTCCACATGGAGAATTAGGGGCACACTGAATCCACAATTTGAGTTACCATAAACCTCAAAGCTGTACGAAGTACCAGGAAACAAATCTGTAAATGTGTATGTTGCTTTATTTGAACTTTTTGATCTACTGTCTGAAAATTGCCTGTCGTAAGCCTTTGTTCCAGTGTAATTGACCTTAATAAAACAAAAAGAAATATTTTTAATAGTAATATTATAAAGAAAAAGAAAAATGTAAGAAAAAGGATTGCAATTACATCAATTAAGGTGGCTCCATATTGTTCAGCCCTCTCGTCTTTTACATTCCATTACAGTTAGCCCGATGGTGTGGCTAAAATTTTTTTACTTGAAACCAGTAAACCTTTCATCAGTCAACAAAGCGATATCCAAATGGCGTCATCATTCGTTGCCATGGCAACGCAAAAAGAGGTCAAAATACGCTATTTTGGACCATTTGAGGCTAATAACATAAACTACACGGTGAAAGTTTTTGTTTTCGATATATTTTTGTTTTATTGGCAAGAGAAACATTTTAACAATTTTTTAAAAAATTCTGTACATAGAGTTCAGAGCTACCTTAAATTTATGTAAAAATCCTATTTACAGATTTTTTCAAACTTGGCACAAATGTTTGTTATGTTTATAAGATAAAAATATATAAAAATCAAAAAATTTCACCGAGCAGTTTTTAGCCTCAAAAGTTATTAGCCTCAAAAGGTTGAAAATGGGGTCTTTTGGCCTCTTTTGACGTTGCCATGATAACAAATTTTGATGTCGTAGCCACCTAAATTTGTTCATTGTTAAGTGTTTACAAACCTGTACTAAACGTTTTCTCTTAACTTTACTGGTGTAGCTGTGATTGAATATCATAGATGTATATGTATCATGATGGAAATGTTTAAACTATTAGGAGCCACCTTAAATCTTTGATTTGCTAAAAACAGTATTTGAGCACGAAGTTATTTAAACAAGACTGAGAGAGTGACTACTCAAAGAAATTTATCTGTTACTGACTATGAAAAATAAGGCATTTCTAGCGTCTTTTTGCTTTGCTATGAATTAAAGCCATTGAAAATAAATAACCCATCCGATTTACTTCATGTCTTATAGCCATAACAATCAATTCTCGCCAAAATGTGACGACAGGGCCGAGGTGTTAAACAAAAAATCATAAAAGGCATTTTTTTTCTTTTTGGCGAGGGAGGGGAGCAAAGGTGAATTGTTCTAACCGTAATATCGAGGCCTTCTTTTGGGATACGTGACGGCTCTTTCCATTCTAGTGCCACTTCTGTTTCTCCAGAGTATTTTACTACCAAGTTGTTGGGTGCATCTGTCTCTGCGTATGAAAAGACGTTTGTATTTTTTGTGGTCATGAAATTACATCTGTATTTCCCTTATTGATAATCACCCTAACTAGACAAAATCATTTTTTACCGTCTTTGAGAAACAAAACGTATTGTCAATTAAATTCAACAGAAGCCGGCGTTGCACAAGCTGCATCCAAGGGAAAACAACCGAGCGAGCGTCCGTTTAAGCGCCTATGAGATGGTATTACTAGTCAGTGGGCAAGCATTGGTGCACACAGAATTGCGTAAAGGACAAAATATGAATATAAGAACCTGGACATTTGCATTCCATGTACACCATGCCAGGTCGCCAAGCCATGTCCTCTCAAACCGACTCGCATGGATGTATACTCAATCTATAAGTTTGGTGCTCCGATAAGTTATCCTCGGATATCGAACAAATCGAGGACACGCAATTGCGAGTGTTTGTCAGTGTGTGACTCAAGCATATTAAGGCATGGGCTGTCCTTTGAATTTATACCCCCCGCGAAGAAAACTATTTTCTCTAGTAGAAGTAAAGTTCTTTTGGTCTTAACGCCTATTAAAAGTGGAAAGCAGAAATATTTCAACGTCCTGAAACCTTTTGAGTGTTAACAACTGTGGTCACGTGACTGATAACGTCATAATTAAGGAAAAAAGAGCAATCTGAAACGGGCTAAGGATGGTTTATTGTGGCGGCCAAAAAACCATGCGGTATTTATTGACTTGGTGCATAGATACAATCCGTGTCCTGAATGGAGAAATATCTTATTTTATTGAGAAGTTATTAAAAGGATAAAAGGATCACATGACCTATTTTGAACATTACTCTTTAACGGTAAATCGCAGTCAGCCATTCAGGACAGATTCTTAAGGGGGGAAACCACAGAATTACGTTGGTATTTTAATATGTACCTATTATATATCATATCGGCGGCCCATTTTCACTTTTCCCTTCGCGTAAGAAAAGTGTTATAACAGGTCACGTGATGCAAATATTCCACACATAAAGTAAACACTAATTTAAGCACATTAAGTTTTATGTTATTACCAAGTATAAGGATGTTTATGTATATCTTTTTAAAGTAATGACCCTTTACGGATTTTATGCAAATTAGGCTCAGGGTCATGCCTTAACATGCTTGAGGATGGGAAAGAGCTGGGTGGTGGGGTATAAGAAGAGGACTTATTAAGCGTAAAGAGAGAGAGAGAGAGAGAGAGAGAGAGAGAGAGAGAGAGAGAGAGAGAGAGAGAGAGAGAGAGAGAGAGAGAGAGAGAGAGAGAGAGAGAGAGAGAGAGAGAGAGAGAGAGAGAGAGAGAGAGAGAGAGAGAGAGAGAGAGCAGGAGGATAAATGATATATGGTAAATTAAATATACTCACTTGATGTTTGCAACACCATGTTTGAACTATAAACGCCAGGACCTGCTCCAGTATAAGCTCGAACAGAAACATGGTATTTGGAGCACAACTCGAAGTCGTAGAGAACAGCGAATGTTTCTGTCGAATTTATGCTACTGCTGTCGATGTCATATCGTCTTGACCTCAGTCCACTGGTTACCTTCTCCCGTTTCACCTCATAGGCGATAATTCTTCCAAAATCTCCTGTTACAGATGCCCAGGAAATATTGAAAGTGGTTTCATTCACTTTAAAGAAGACAATGTGTTGTGGACCAACTGTGGGTGCTAAGGAAGACAAAAAAAAAGTCAATTTGCAACAGTTACGTTTTTTTCTTTCCTGCTTAGGCATTGGATTTATAAGTAGCTTAAAACGGAATTTTAACAAAAGCAAATACAGCTTAAAAAAAGTATTCTTCTCGGTTTTCACAATAAAATAATTAACATACACTTGGATCAATTACTATTTATGGAATACCGTAAATTTAGAAGAAAAACGTGTAAGACGTAAAACATAATAATTGGAGCCAGCAAATGTAACCACATAAGTAATTCCATCTTAATCCACAGGAAAAGACAATGAAAATCGTTGATATACAATTTGAAACTAAACAGATACTCATTAGTGCACATTAGTCGATCTCCAACACTGCTCATACTCGACCCCTGGGATCATACAGACGACGAACTTTATATCGGTAAAGAAAGTCCCCGAACCTGAAATAAACGTCGGCTTTTCGAGTAAGGAGATGCGTTTATTTCAAACTCGCCTTGTTGACTCAGCGTTTATTTGAACCCGGCGTTTATTGTAAATAAGGTAGGCCATAGAATTGATGAACTTGACTTCCAAATGAAATTTGAAAAACAGATAACCTCCAAAGCGAAAAAATCTGTCCCAAGTCTCCTTAACTCTCGGATTTACGGGTTTTCTCTGACTTCTTTAAGATATTTATTTTTAGCACATGCCATTGAGTAATTGTTTATCCGTAAGACATATAGTATGGTAACGAGCTACAAGGTCAAGCTATTTTTGGTGAAAAAAAAAACATAAAAAATTCTACTAAAAGCAGCGAAATGTTTAATTATGTCATATTTTATAACTCTATCAATTTCCGCATTTATTTTGAAAAATTTTAAATTAGGAGAAAGATCCAAGAGCCAAGATGGCCGGCTTTCTGGATGACGTCGCAGATACCCAGAGTACATCACATCATAAGAAAACGTCCAATGCTATTGAAATCTGTCAGATCAAAATATTCGCAGATAAATTTTACATAAAAAGAAACAGGTCGGTAGGCACACTGGTTAAATGCTTTCTAAGTTATAGAGTGGGTATTGTATGCTGTAACACACTTCATAACGATACTGCATCCCCAGTTACCAGGATAACATGATGATGCACTATCTTTATTTAGGTTAGCCAAGCTACCCTCTCTTCATAAAAATAGCCACTTAGTGGATGACGTGATTGAGTATGCCAATTTAAAGGAATCCACTTATTGTTGTTAGTAATTCCTTAAAAAAACAGTCAGTAAATTTGCAAGAAAGGTCACTCAAACACCGAGTATTTAATTAGCTATACACTGACTGTGTTCTCGATCCAAACACACAAGACACGCTCACTCAATCAGCAACTGAAATCACGAAACAAGAATAATGTCCGCAGATTCGTAGATTTTGTATTTTTTACACGGTTTTAGATTCTGAATAAAGCTAATCTTCTGTCTATAAAACGTGTTAAAAAAGGTAACCATTTTAGGGTAAATGTTAGCGGTATACTTCATTTAAAGTACAATTAGTCGTTCGATTGATGGAATAAGACAGTGACAAAAGTTGGTGGCTTACAGTACCGCTCAGAGATAAGCGAACCATCAAACGCGTTGGCCACGCGTTGACAAAGAAGAGCCAACGCGTTAGTCGGTTTTTAGTAACGCGTTAGCTAATGCGTTAGCCAGTGCCTTTGTTATTCATTTTGCCACTTCCAGCTTGTATTCTTTTGTGTTCTTTCTTAAAGCGACACAAAAGGACACTTCAACCTGCATTGCTTGAAATTTGAGAAGCGAGAAGCGGCGATCGAGCGATCGGCCGCGACTCGATTTCCAATCACTTGTTTATCTCGTCGCTGGCTTGGGTAAAATAGTTTCGTCGATTGATTCTGAATTATTTGTTTCTTTCTGTTCAAATTTATTTTGGTCCGGTTCGGAGTAACGTATTCACTCAGTTCTGAATTCGAACACATGAAATATTTCTCAGAATCCCAGACATTTTGGCGAATGCGTGTGTAAACAACTCGTCAATGAATTCATCATTCAATGCGTAAAGTTTTAAAAACCATGTCTTGAAGTTCTTGAGTTTTAATAAGCTTCTTGGTGGTTTGCCTGGAGAGGCAGTGGATTTTTGTTTTTTTCTTCACGGACTACACGCAAACTTATACCCCCCCCCCCCCCCCCCCCCACCTTGGTACAAGGAGGGAAAATGACGCTGCTGGGGGTCCGTGACATCATCCATTTAACTGATTTATCTTGCATTTTTATCGGAACAATGCGGAAATTGCAAATAGTTTTTGTTAGAGTTGTAAATATGATATAATTTAACATTTTGCTGCGCTTGTTAGCGTTTTGTTTGTTTGTTTTTACTAAAAAAGGTGAATAACACGCATTTTTATTAAAACTAACTTGATGATGGCCTATGGTGTTTGTATATCTCAATTGGTAAGATATTCTATTTACACATACACTTCGCCGACTTTCATCACGTCTCCTTCACCAAGGGTTCAAATGTATGGTCCTTCGTAAATCGTTTACTAAATTCTTCAAACGCCACGGTGCTTAATCATTGAGAAGTATGGCACTACACTACGAGAAATTAGAGTAGCAATCCAGAATTGAGAAACAGTAGTTTTTTGTTTCTTTTTTGGCGCCTTATCTAAGCCTCGCAAACAGATTAAACACGTGAAATTAAATTTCAAAAAGTAAAACGCAAATGTATCACTTGTTTATAGAATGGTTGGTATGCACCTAATTCTACTTCCGCTTTGATCATTCATCTATGTCTTTTTTGTATAGTATAAGACAGCATTAAAAGCTCTTTTTTCCAAATTCTGGACGAACTTTAGGTAGTTTCACTAATAAACCATTGTTTCTTGTGGTCTTGGAACGAAGTGGTATTTCAAGGTAGATGGCTTTAAGCGGGTGCGAACATTTTTCTGAAGAAGGGCAAAGACAAACTGATTACTTTTACGCTTAATTAAGCTTTCTGCTGATGGAAGTCGAAATTGTATAAAAATTATTAATATTATAAGAATAGTTACCCTCATCCTTTCCTGACATTTCGTGGAAGAAAAAGAAGGCATTATAATGTATTCAAATAACATTATTTACTTGTTATCGTTTATATATTACCGTCTTCTTTTGTCCTAACAACCTGCACAGACCGAGGTCCATTACCGATAGATGAGAAAGCCAAGACTTGAAATTCGTATTCTGTGTATAAGCCAAGTCCAGTTACATCTCTCGTGAGGGTTGAATTGCTTCCAATGGTTATAACAGTAAGTGGGTCTCCTGCGGAGCTCTTGTTTCTGTATAACAGTTTATATCCGATGATTATTCCATGTATGGAGTCTGTTGGGGGTAACTGCCAGGATGCGCGAACACTTGTGGAGGTCAGAGGCATCATATTAAAGCTGGCAGGAGCTTGGCTTGGACCTGAACGAAAGTGACATTGTTAGTGGGAACCTTTCTGACGTAAATGGACAGTGCATTAAGGCCTTATTGAAAAAAATACCATGGAATTTTTGTTTGGAATAATTCTGTTATCACCCACAACCCCCTCATGTTATTATGTCATTTTACTAACTTAAGTCTTTGCAAAAGGACACCGCAACCTTTGTTGTCTGTTTAACATTAATGCAAAAATGAAATAGACTACATTTTTAATTTAATAAAAAATATAGCTGTCCGACGTTTCGATGTTTCTAACAATATTTTCAAGTCAAAGAGTGAATTAATCATATCGATATTGCACTTAACGTCGACCAAACCGTGGATGAAAAAAGCTCACGAACTGTGAGAATTCTATCTAATACAGGTTTGAACAGAAAGAATGTAGTTAAATATATCGTTAATGTATTAATATATGGTGACACTAGATAAGTTACCTGCAGGCTTTAGCAGTCCATACACTTCTACTCTGAGAGCTTTGCCATTGTGATAATCAGTTGGCTGGAACCGGATGAACCTCGCTCTGTTGATTCCCACTAGCATGTGTTTTACAATGTCATTTCTTCCATCATTAGCGTTAAAGATCTGCAGTCAAAGTCAAATGTTTGCTCAATTAATTGGTCAGATTAAGACGGATTAAAACAACTAAGATTAAAAACTGCATTTGACATGTTTGTTAAACAACCGCGTGGCGAGTTCGTATTCCGCTGAGCTCATTTTTTCGGGTGTTTCTTGGTGTTGCGGAAGCCATTGTTGGTTAGCTTTTGTGTTGTGGTGTGGGTATTGTTCAGTGTCTTTTGAATCTTTTGTTTTACGTCATTTGTTGATCACACCATCCGCAACACCAAGAAACTACCATTTTTTCCTCCAGGTGGTATCAATAGCGGTTTGCTGTAATCAAAAATCGTTATCCTGTCTACTGCATTACCACCATAAATTTACCTTACTAATGTGTTATATCCTATATGCAAAGGTTGCAAGTGATTGAATTTCTTAAAATGTTATGTATATTCGTTGTGCCTTACACGCTGAACGAGCTCCTCTTTATGTTCCGTCCTAATGCTAAAACAAACCCTTATTTTGCTTCCTAATGGTAAAACAAACCTTATCAACATTGTTTTCCTGGTAGGTTACCCAGTTGGTGTTGTTCAATGATAAAAGCAATTTGTATTTTTTTGTCCAATGATCTGCGGTTGAACTTCCTTGAGTTGCTACAGCACAGATAAAGAACTCGTATTGCAGGTTGATTTGTAGGTAGTCATTAGCATTACCATTAGTGCTGGGTGACCACGCACCATTCCCGTTTAGTCTACCTTTAGAAGCTTCATTACCACAACTTGAAGTCGACGCGGAGAACCTGCAGTCTGGAAATGCGTAACTGCTGCTCAAACCGAGTGACTGGATTGGACAGGCTATAATAAAAACAAGTCTGATAAATTTGCATTGAAAATATGTTTTCGTTTCTGCATTTTCCATTTTCCCTTCATTTTCTTATGGTCGACGGACGATATAGGCTTCACAGGAAAAATCGCTTATTGCTCGAATGCTGTTACACCCTTACATTAGAAACATTTTTATGAGAACGTTGAGACTAGGATTGTCCAAAACTATAAGAATGTGCTAAGAACATACTCAGGCTGCCTTTTTATGGGAACGTCTTTATACTGTACTCCTATCTTTACAATTAGCTAACTAAGAATTACATGAAGTGTATTAACCCTCGGACGAACACGCAAACTTATACCCCCACCGTGGTACAAGGAGAGGGGCCGGGGTGGTCGCAACCCCTCCCCATAGATATCCCATGATGTGCTCTACAAGATAAGGTAAATATTATGGGTTATGGCGCTGCTGGGGGTCCGTGACGTCATCCAAAATGGCCGCCAAGATGGCCGCCATCTTGGATTTTACAAAAAAATTCAACTTTATTGGAAAAATGCGAAAATTGAGAGGATATTAGCCCCCTCTACCCCTGGTGCAATCAATCTCCCTCCTCCTCCCCTACACGTTGGTAATTGATAAGGTTTGTTCAATACAATCACCTGGAAGAAGAAAGGGAAAAGAGCCATGTGGAAAACAGCACTGTTTTTTTTTTCTCCCTTGGTGACCCCTGGTCCATTGACCATTATAAGAAAAAGGAGACCAGTCTTTTTGAAAATATGAAAATGTAGTCGAAAGTAAAGATGACAAAGAAATGGTTTGGCGTTACATTGCTGAAATAAAAGTATTTATGGACTGGAAAGTGGATTTTGAAAATAACCGAAAATTATCATTTTGTTTAAGGTATGTATGGCCTGCAAAATTACTTCAGTGCCCACTTATTTTTAAGCACCAAAATGTTTTCAACGGACCAAACATTCATTTCCAGTTTCAATTTTGATCAAAATCAGACTACCAGTTTGAAAAATACGAAGTCAAAAGTGTCTCATTTTCAGCTGCTCAAAAAGACAGGTCCCCTGTTCCTTTATTTTAAAGGTCAAGCTGCCAGGAAAACAACTAAAACTGAAAACAGTATTATTTTTGTAGAGAGGAACAATTAATATGTTTGCATCACTTTTCAGTAACTTTCATTGTGTGTTATTTCTAGTCGACAATGGATACTCTCGTAAAATAATTCGCTATTAGAGTATTACCATACCTCTTCGGGCGGAATAAACTTCTACTTCACAGAGTGTGAGATACTCCGCATTGCTTTTAGTAATTCGTATGGTCACATATCTTCCATACAAACTTGGGCGACAGAAGAAGGATGCACCTTTTCCTTGAGGAACACTGTAGTCACCATCACCACACTTGGGATTGGCTATACCCCCATTACTTGAATTTGTACCTAATTAATAGTTTATAATGACTGAGGCAATTCATCAGATAGAGACACGTATGCTTAATGTAAGTTATATCCCCAAAGCAACTAGTTTTCAAGTTTTAGGACGCATTGCGCAAAGTCCATTTGTTAAAATGAGTTCAGTTCTTGCTTAATTCTCACTGTAATTTTCCAAAGAGTTATGTTAACTCCAAAAGTGGAGTTAAAATTTCAGTCATGTCCAATATACACCAACTGATAACTACGAAAAAATTAACTCCAGTGAAAGGCGTTAATTTATGAACTCCAATTTAGGAGTTAGTTTCACTCTTTAAAACAAAACTGCGCTCTTTGGTTTTTGCGTGCTTTAGCGCCCCAACAAATCCGGCGTTTTAGGCGACGCCTACAGCCAAATTCGTTGTATCGCGATGCGCAAAATGCAAACTTCGAAAAATTTTCTGCTTTTTCTGCGTTTTCTGTTCCGTCAATCATCTCAGTGGGTGGCGGGGTTATGCATTTGCTTGGGCAATTTTAATTAAAGACTGAACATGAGATCGATTTATGAAAAATTAAACGAGCTAAATGCTAGAAATACCTGGAAACTGTAAAATACCTGTAACCGGCGTGATTAAAAGACCAAAACGGAATTATGATCAAATTTCTGCGTCCGAGTCGAAAGAGTGTACCGTACGTAAGACAAACTTATAGCCAAAAATTCTGTCAATGATTTCATCTTCAAAATCATCTTCAAGATGATTTCTTTCAAATATTTAGTTCATATTCAATCACATCGCATCTTGTTTTTGTATATTTTCTTTTATTTTCCGCCGTTACTACATTCGTTTTCTGCATACATACTGTCAGTTTACATTTGCATATTATTACCGTTGATGCATGATCGGTCGACCGTAACTGTAAACAACAGGAAAAGCTCAAACTTCTCGGCTCGCCAGCGGAGTCGATTTTGCCAGCATATAAATGAAATATTCCATGGAAGTTGAAGAAGGTTTTTCCCATCTCTAGTCGTCGAATTTTTTTAGATGCAAACTTTTGAAGCCGATAAAACGTCCAACGCCGGCGGAGCTCATTAATTTAATATGCCCGATGCAAATCAGATTTACAAGCGGGACACAAATTCTAAGGTAAAAATCGACGGATAAAATTAACTTTCTGAATTCCTCTCCTGTATCCATCTTCTTCGATTAAGCATCCTTTCTCTTTCTCATCAGCTCTTCGAATAAAATTTATCGCCATTGAACTCTCCGAATCAAACTTGCGGGAATCTCTCATCGCGCTAAAACCTCGCTCCGTGTTAACCCCACCTCCCACTGAGATGATTGATGGAACAGAAAACGCAGAAAAAGCAGAAAATTTTTCGAAGTTTGCATTTTGCGCATCGCGATACAACGAATTTGGCTGTAATTCTGTAGTAAGTGATACCCAACGTCAGTCCTCACATATCTTCAATTGCCCCTGTAGTGTGTTTTACTGTGTTTGGTAAGGTAGGTCCATTTTAGGTTGTAAGTTAGCAGTATTGAGTGAGAGAAGCTGATAGCAAGTAAAGCCCTAAGAAGACTATTGGATATATCTTTAATTTTTGTTGGCAAAGAACCAAACAAAAGTACCAAAAGAATACTTAAATAACTTAAGGACGTTCGCGCTTACTGTTTATGAGCATTCTTACTGTGCACGTAATTCTTGAGCATTCTTACTGTGCACGTAATTCTTGTCGCAAGGCCCGTTAAGGAAGAAATCTGGACAAATCAAGGGCTGCTAGCCGTAGCGTAAACTTCGCCTGGAGATTACTTGTTTGATGGTCGGTGACCCCTTATTGCTATTTTTGTTGTATATATCGGTTTCTTTACCTTCTTGTGTTCAAGTTTGACTTTTGTGTATATTTTTACCTACTCGCCCAGAATTCAGCACATATTTTACCTGTTAACGGCATTTGAAAATACCTTCGTTACAAGCTAAGTTCAATCGAGAAGATGACACCAGTTGAAATTATTTACCCGATCACCCCTTGAGATAAAATTTGATCAATAAACTCTAGTGAATATCGCGCTACGATAAAGCGTTCCGTTCCGGCCTAAAACATATCAATCGTAAAGACAGTAAAACATGCACATCGAAAAGCATAATGCGTAAGTTGAGAGAGTGATCTAAAGAGACGACAAATGTCTTGAAGGACTACTTGTCGTAACTTAGTTTGCAGGGTGGATATTTCCTAAATTCTCCACAATACGTCGAACGATGCCCTGCAACACATTCCAAGCGTTCAAAGCCCTGTGTTGTACTACGAAGACTTATATAGCGCACATATCACACATGTCTCATGGCGCTTTACATACACTTATGAGAATGAGATTGTGGGACCGAAAGACGAAAATTAAGTTCGGCTTGTTGGCCGTTGTCGCATTTCGGTAAGTGCCAGAACTGGTCAGCGTTCTCTTGTCTCGACTTTTGCTTTTTAATATTGTTTGTGAATTATTTCTTTGCAAATCTCGAGTTATCTTTTGATTACCTTCAACCCTCGATTTCGTCTCGACTTACTACATATAATACTTTACATCGCGGTTTTTTTTTCATCGATATGTTTTTGTCCGCAACGGAACGCCATAGTACTAGGACATATGTTTCAAAACTAGGTATAGGCACATAAGTAACTCATAATCTAGCAGTGGCAAACGTCTAAAACAAATATGACCAGTAGAAGATTTCCCCGCGAACGTCCTTAAATAACATAACAATTATGTCGGCGTTGCTGCAGGGCAAACTGTATCAACCTGGTAGCTTGCAATGGAATCTTTAGTGATATTGACTTACCTACTCTAATCTCAAATTGGTTCAATCTATCCCCACAGCAATCCCCTCTGTTCACTATGTACACTTCAGTCACAGGCTCCACTTGTCCCAGGTCAACTCTCCACCAAGGTTTAGTTTCGTAAAGTGTGTGTGAACATGATGCACCCGTGTAGATTGTGTTGCTGTTTCCATCCACTACTAAGCTACCACAACCTGGATGAGCAGTAGTGCTTATCTGCGCCGTGTTCTTATTGTATGCCAGATTATCTTTAAGGAAAAAAGCGAAAATCACAGAAATAAATTCCTGAAGACATTTAGCTAAATAGAATTGTTTTAACCTCTATAATATACGTATTTCCAGCGAAAACGTTTTCAGATTATTGTTAAAAACTGCAAAAAAAATGCATCTAATTTTTTTTTCAAGAAATCTGAACAACTAATTCCGATTTTGATACGGCAACACTGCATATTTAATATATTACCAGCTGGTTCGAAGAAAATATATTCCGTATTGCATGGAGTCGCGTAGAAAATATTTTCTTCAAACGCCGTTAATATAATTATTGTCACTTGGCCTCGGTTTGAAAAGGAGGCTAAGAGCAACTCGGAAATGGGTCATAGAAACATTGTATTCTAGATTTATAAAATATGTAGTAAAACCGTAGTGCTTTAAACGCACATAAGAAATTAAGAATTCGAAGTATAGCTAGTAGTGTAACTACTCCACAAGCGAAGGTTCATTGTGTTTTCTTTTTTCTTTTTCTTTTTTTATTTTATTTTATTTATTTAATTTTTTTTTTTGTTTTTCAAAATAAACTTTTGTCTAGCATTGAGGAGAAGAGCAACTGTAGGAAACAAGAAAAATAACAGCAATCTGAATTATTAGAATTATTATTATTATTACTAGAATTATTATTATTATACGGTTATTATTATACGGTTGCTTTTATATATATGTTTTTATACTTAGGGCGTTTTATGGATACTGGTTTAGCCGTCATTATTATAATTCGATTGTATAATTTTAATATCATTTAATATCATTTTTTAATATCATGGAATTTGTAATTTTATAGAATTTTGAATTTTAATTATCAATTATTTCTATTTTTTTTTTTTGTAATTAAGATATTTTTTAAATTGTAAATAAAGTTGTTGTTTATTATTATTATTATTATTATTATTATTATTATTATTATTATAGTATGTCAACTCTCTAAGGCATGTTGCGTAATTACCATCTTTATTAAAGTTAAAAGTCTCTCTGCCGAGCTGCGATTCACATACTGTCGAATGGCGCGCCCTTTCCATATTTCTTCCTTGCCTCTTGGCCCGGCTAGGAACGTTATTTAAGCCGCTTTTGACAGTACGACTTTGTCGCATGCACTCAGCGCTTACGATAAACTTACCACTTGAATCGCTTCGTGTAAATCAAACTTACGACTGGCTTAGCGGAGTGTTGCAAACGCCATGAAAAATGTCGTGCGATTTTGAAACATATTTTAAATCCTACAACACCGTATCCGGAGAAAATTAATTACCGTGACGCAGCAGGGATCGGAGAGAGAAAAAAAACATTGCATAACGCTGTAATAAAATATTCTCATAAGTGAAAATGAATGTAACTGAAAAGTCAACTTACTTTATTATAGGAAATTAACAATGCACTTTATTAACGCGATTTTACAAAATATTGTAATTTGTATCTTAATTAATGTCGAAATGTCTAATGTCTAATGTCTAAAACATTGGCTAAAAGAATAGAATCAGTACTTCCAAAACTTGTTCATACGGATCAAACAGGTTTCATGAAAGGTCGATACATTGGGGAGAACTTACGGTTAATAAATGATGTAATGGAATATACAATGTCAGAGAACAAAGGAGGAATATTAGTATCATTAGATTTTAAAAAAGCGTTTGATACCTTGGAATGGGAATTTATAATGAAGATATTAGACCTTTTCAATTTTGGTGATAATATTAAAAAATGGATCAAATTGTTCTATACAAATATTGAAAGTACAGTATTGAACAATGGATTTGCCACTAACTGGTTTAAACCAACAAGAGGCGTCAGACAGGGCTGCCCCTCTCCCCCTATTTATTCATTCTGGGAGCAGAAATACTATCAAATAAACTTCGCCAGACAGCCGAAATTAAAGGAATCAATTTATTTGGAACCATCGTCAAGGTCAGCCAATTCGCAGATGACACAAACTTATTCTGCGCTGATGTCACTTCTGTAGAAAACGCCCTTATCACGGTTACCAGATTTGGATCTATTTCAGGTTTAAAACTAAATGTTAAAAAGATTAAGGCGATGTGGTTGGGAAAGTGGTCTAAGAACAGAACCACACCATTACAATTAAAGTGGGTAAATGAACCTGTTAAAATATTGGGGGTTTACTTTTCGTATGATGAAAATAAGAACAAGCATTTTAATTTTGATCTAAAGGTCCAAAAATTACAAACGAGGTTGAATATGTGGAAAGGACGAAACTTAACACTGCTTGGAAAAGTCTTAATTATAAAATCTCTTGGGTTATCACAAATAGTCTATTCAGCATCTAATGTCAATGTTCCTACCGAAACGAATCGTACCATTAAAAGCAAACTTTTTGGTTTTCTCTGGAACAATGAAAATGATAAAATCAAAAGAAAAAGCCTGTATCAAGATTATGATAAAGGAGGACTCAGAATGGTCGATGTTGATTTAATGACTAAGGGATTAAGACTTTCATGGATATCAAGACTCTTAGATTCCGATGGTAAAAATTGGAAATCTATACCGGATCATTTCTTTAAAAAACTTGGAGGATTAAACTTTCTGCTTAGATGTAATTACGATGCAAAATATGTAGACCCTAAACTACCTTCTTTTTATAAAGATATTTTATCCTTTTTTGCGGAACTCAAGTCTCAATATAAATATGAGCAGGGCCATGAAACAATTCTTTTTAATAATAGAGCTATACTAATCGAAGGAAAGCCCTTCTTCTTACGGGAATGGTTTTCTAAAGGAATTATTTGCATCAAGGATCTTCTAAACGAAAATGGACAAGTTATGTCCTTCCATGAATTTCGAACGAAATATGGATGCAACACTAACTTTCTAAACTTTTACCAAGTAATTAAGGCCATCCCTGAAACATTATTGACCAGGGCTCGTAACATGGATCCCCCCATTAAAGAACATTTTTTAGGAAATTATACCAAGCTTCAGTTAGCTGAAAATATCTCGATAGATCTGAGGAAAGCTAAGGCAAAAAAATTCTACTGGCTATTAAATATCAAAATCAATAACACTCTTCCTTCTGGCCCCCAAAAATGGAGTAATAAATTAAATCTAAATCAGTCCGAATAGGAACACATTTTTAAATCATTCAACCGTCAATGTAAAGAAAATAAAATGAAAGAGTTTAATTACAAATTCATACACAGAATTATAGTTACCAAGAAAGAATTATGTCGTTTTGGAATCAAACAAGATAGTAATTGCTTATACTGTGGAAATGAGGATTCTATTGAACATACTTTTATATTCTGCCAATTTTCCAAGGCTTTCCAACGTAGGGTCATAAAGTGGTTCAACGAGGTCAATCATACCAACCTACAACCATCTACGAAAGAAATTCTATTTGGATTATTCCCCAGTACATCATCTGCCAGTAAATCTCTTTTAAGATTATTTAACTACACCATGCTATATATGCGTTATTATATTTACACCAATAAACTCCATAACAGATCAATCACTCTCTTAGATTTTGTAAATAAAGTAAGTACAAAATATAAAATAGAAAATATAAACTAGAATCTAATTTTTTTTATCTAATTATTTAATTGTTGAAAATGCTCCTAAAAGATATCGTCTTAATAAACTAACGATTATTTTTGCTAACGTCTTGTAAGTATAGGAATTTATGTATGTATCTGATTAATGTAATTTATGTAAGTATTATTGCATGTATTGTAATTAGTAGTAGTTTAAGTTCAAGTTGTTATTGACTTTTTTGCCTGTAAGTGTTGTAAAATGTTTATACCTGCAAGTAAATAAAAAAAAAATTAATTAATGTCGATGTAAATTTAATGCGTGCTATTTTACAACATTGTTATTTTAAAGCACTTTTATTACATTACAAAACCTTATTAGTTCATGACTCCTCTATTAATAATATATATTGGCTTTTCAGAGTCACATTTCACGGAGGCTTTGAAAGATCTTTTGAATTCATAGGGTCTAGTTAGGCCAAATTTTCGGCTTTAAAAAAAAACTTAGAAACATCCGTGCACTTGTCTTGGAAGGTTTTATTGACGGAAGCCAAAACGCAGTTTGGCGTTCAGAAATGTAAAGTGCGAGTTTGCAGAATTATGAAAATCGCAGTAAATAAAGCAAGATGTTTATCGAAAAATTCACGTTAATTTAATGCATGTAAACCTAACTTTTGAAAAATTCGCGTTAATTTAGTGTGACGAAAATTTTTCTTCGCGTTGTCAACGTGCATTGTTAATATCCTGTAATAAGGTTTCATAAATGCTATCTTGCAAAAAAAAAAACATTTCACAGTTGTTCAGGTCACGCGATATCCTTGTGATAAGAGCGGCGTAAAACGTAAACCTAGCTTAGTTGAACGGGCTTTGACCTTCAGAGATCGCGTGGAATTGGACGGCGCAGTACAGCAAAGGAAGATATCATTGAAAGCGAACTCGTCGGACCATTCTGCCAGATTGTCCTTTACTTTGCAATCATTATTCTTAACGGCTGGCTGTTTTAAAATAAATAATATGTAAGGGCATTTTGGAAATATTTTGCTTTATGCAAACTATAATATTTATTCCATTTTATATGGAATAAATGGGTTTATGCATTAGTTCCTGAACTTCCGGTTATTTTAACATCCTATATGCCAGATTACGTCATCATATTATGCGGACGAAATCACGTGACCTCAGGCCTCTCCGGGCTCCATCTTGATTTGACTCGCAACCTGCTATTTGACTTTTGCAAGTATCCAGCAGCATTTGGAGACATCCGTCAAGTTGTCCAGACAAAAGTTAAGTATTTTTACTTTAGAATTCATACTGAAGTCAAGCGAGGTGTTTTCGTAGGGAGATATTGAGCAATTTTTGATGATTTTGATAGTTATGGCAAAAGCACACACAGTAACTGCTCTGATCTTGGGACATTCCTTTGTGGGAAGGTTGAAAGACTTCATAGATAGAGGCACAGACGACCGTTTTTTAGACACGTTGAACATAACCGAGCAGTGCACCATACACTAGACCACTGGCAGAGAACGGGAGGTCGAACAGTTCAAAAAGTTCAGCGTTTCGACCACGAGGTTATCACTGAGCTGACGCCCGCCATTATCGTGCTAGAATGGGATCCAATGACATCTGTGACTCCCGGGCTAGCCCACAGTTGGCTGCACACAATATTACCAAACTTGTTCAGCAATTTTATGAAGAATTGGAAGTTCAGTTTATCATCGTGTGCCACGTTATACACAGGAAAAAAATCGCCTTATCCATCTTACAACGAAAATGTAAACAAGGTAAACACGTACCTCAAACACTCTTTACAGGACGTCGAATTTGCAAAATTATGGCGTCACCGTGGGTTGTCAAACCCATCCACTAATATTTACAGCAGGAACGGAATACACCTCAATAACATTGGAAACAAAGCCCTGCACAGAAGCTTTCGAGGCTCTATATTGAATGCATTAAATCAGTTAACCAGTTGACGCCTGGGTAGACATGATAATACATTAATTAAGTCCTTATGCGAAAGTTGTTACTATGGTTGTCGTTGCTTCAATTTGTTGTACATTTATAAAGGCTGCCAGGAGTGTTATTTGCCATTGCTGAATTTTGTGAATGATATTTGTGGCCATTCACTTGTGTTTGAGCCAATCATACATTTATGCCGTTGGGCTTTAAGTCTGGCTGTTTGTCAAACAAAGAAGTCTATCGGTTGTTCTGGTACACCTTATGATCCTTCACATCAGAACAGCATTTGGCCTTTTCTTGTTGTACATGCTGCCAGCCTCTTTTATGCCAGATCAACCTGATCAACACAACCAATTTACAAGGTATTATTAGATTTGATTGCAATAGTCCTGAGAACAGAAATGGACTGAACTGATTCACAGTACTGATCTCAACAGATAGTTGTAGCCTTAAAATGAGTAATGTCAAGGAGGGAGGTCAACCTGCCTTAACCATTGTACCCAATCAGAAATAGCAAGCGATTAACAATATTGAGAGCTGGACAAATGCGTTTCAAATTTTTACTGCCATCTACACGGAAAAATGGCCACAGGTTGGACCAGCCCTCATGAAATATGGGACAATAGTAAGAGATTTGGCCAAGAACTTGGCTAACTGGAACTTTTATGATGATAATTGCAGAGTAATCCGTGAGAAACAAGCTATCCCATGGGATAATATTCACTCAGAGCTCTGGTTAAGAGCCCATCAGCGTAGATCAAGCAGTAATGACGGTAGAAACACAACAAAACAAAACACTAGCAATCCTAGCCATCCAAGGGGATATTGTTTTCGATACCATGGGGGCAGGCACTGTTCAGGATGTACATTTAAACACCAATGCTACAAATGCCATGCAACTCATCCAATTTTCCGCTGCCCCCAGAACATCCAGTTCAATGAAAGAGACATTCCTAAAAACAACCCAGTTAAGGCCATTCAAAAACTCCCCACTAAAATCATCAACACCGCGAATTAATATTGAGAGACTCGCTCATCACTTAAAAGGATATCCTCAGGAGTTGTTCAACTACTGGCTTTACGAGGGGGTTTAAAATAAATTTCCATGGGACAGTTACTAGTAATTTTCCTAACAACCTTTCATCTGCTGCTGAGCTTCCTCTGATCATTGATAATAAATTAGCAAAGGAAATAGAAGCAGGCCGCATTCAAGGCCCATTTGACTCTCCCCCATTTGATAATTTTTGGGTGTCACCCATAGGGGTGGTTCCTAAAAAGGCCCCAAAGGAATATAGAATGATTCAACATTTATCTTTCCCACAAGGGGAGTCAATTAATGACCACATCCCTAAAGAATTCAGCTCCGTGCAGTATGCTTCTGTAGAATGGTTAAGCTGACGGCTCTGTCCTTGGCGTGAGTCAAACCATACTGAATATGTTAAGATTACTGGTGAATTTAGCCAATGAAAGCATTGTATTCTCGGGTGAGGCTGCCCTGTTGCTGGCTCAGGGCGGTGGCGGGTGTAGCCCCACTTTTGCTGAGAACTACGTAAATGTATAACTTGGATTGTTATTTAATAAACGGCCACCCGCTGGCCAAAGTTTGCCACATTTATTGTGTTTTTTCTAGAATATAGCTCAACAAACGAAGCTCAAAGAATACAATGCTTCTATTGATATTATAGCAATTTTGGACACCAAGTGCATAAATAATATTTATTTCATTTTATATGGAATAAATGGGTTTATGCACTAGTTCCTGAACTTCCGGTTATTTTAACATCCGATATGCAAGATTACGTCATCATATTATGCGGACGAAATCACGTGACCTCAGGCCTCTCCGGCCTCCATCTTGATTTGACTCGCAACCTGCTATTTGACTTTTCCCTCCCAGCGATTCCTCCCCTTGACATCCTCGCTCCGGCATACGGATCTCCTTGTCCAGTTGTGTTTATGTATTTTGTTACTACCATTTTATTATGTATTTATCATATGTTGCACAGAGTGGCGGGTGTAGCCCCACTTTTGCTGAGAACTTCTGCGTAAATTTATGACTTGGATTGCTATTTAATAAACGGCCACCCGCTGACCAAAGTTTGCCACACTCATTGTGTGTTTTTTCCAGAATAAAGCTCAGCAAACGAAGCTCAAAGAATACAATGCTTCTATTGATATTATAGTAATTTTGGACACTACGTGCATAAATTTGCTTTATTACTGTTTTGCCTATCATGCCCAAAAATGATTTTTGATTTACTCGAAAACCATTTTATTTTTTTTTGAAACTTCATCTGCAGTAAGTGAAACTTCATTATGAAGTGTCTGACTAGATTTTGACAAAAACGACATCGTTTAAAAGAAAGGGCAATAAGCTGGTATTGCTATAGTAACTGCTGTCGCTTGGAAACCAGTGACACAGAGAACTTTGATCGCATTTCATAAACTTGGTGAATTGTTCGAAAGCATGTCTTCCCTGCGAAGATTTGATTCAAAACATACATCCCACGGCGAAAATACTAAGTTGAACGTCCTTATATGAACAGCCTTTAAAGTGTCTTCAAACTCAGTGTTAAATTACCTCGTGAGTGTAGCCTAAGTTGGTATTGCTATCAACAACAACAACAACAATTTATGTATTCTTTGTACAATAAGAGTTGGGTGATATGGTTTGCCCTGCAAATAGCTGGAAAGCTAATCGTGGCGGGGCAAAACAAGTACATAATAACACAAATTATCTAATAAGATCAAGAACCTTATATTATTACAAAACCTTGCAGATTGCTCTAAAAATAAATAAAACACAGAAGTTAAGTGGTCTAATTAACACAGCGCTTTCTGACGTATAGTGCGTTAAGACAAGGAGTCTCTGACTATAGCAAGTGTATCTATGTACCTACCTTATTAATAATCATGGGAATTTGAATATAGTCATCCTCCTTTTCTAAAATATCAAATAGCAATTTGCGGAGAACTCTTTTGAAAGCATTCTATAGTAAAAGCTATGGAAAATCCCAATCGTTTCTCTCGCTTGGAAACCAGTGACACATAGAACTTTGATCACATTTTTTATTTGAAAGCATGTCTTCCCTGCGAAGATTTCATTCAAAACATACATCCTACGGCAAAAAAACCTAAGTCGAGCCTCCTTAAAACAGCCTTAAAAGTGGTCTCAAACTCAATGTTAAATTACCTCGTGAGTAAACTTCCACCTCGCATAGCTGAAGAACCTGACTCTTCGTGGTCATAATACCAAGATATCTTCCAGTCTTCAGTGGATTTCTGTAACACACAGCAGATGCTATGAACTGAATAAAAGTGTACAGTCCCACACACGCAGGATTACTTGTTACAGTCTCGCTGTTACCTGCCATAATAAAGCAAAATGCAATTGTAATTAATGGCTCCAAGCCCTCAGCTTCTATGCTCTTGCTATATTGGATCAACTAAGTGGAGTTATAAAAAAATAAAATAATAGCGTTAAGGTGGTCAGACACGAGGGGTCATGTAGCAGGGATATGTCGCAGCGACATGTCGCAGCGACAAAAATTTGTGTAGTACACACTGAGGGACATGTAGCAGGGACATGCGGCGGGGACATGTAGCATGACATGTAGCATGACATGTAGCATGAAGTTCAACAAGTTGAACTCCGTGCGACATGTCGCGGGGACAAAATGTCCCCAAAATTAGTGTTGCACAATTATGAAAGTATCAGTTCACACGAGGGGACGTGTCGCTGCAACATGTCCCTGAGTCATGTCCCCGCAACATTTTCGTGTGTGTGCAAGCGCTATGATTTTGTCCCTGCTACATGTCCCCGCTGCACGTCCCTGCTACATGTCCCTCAGTGTGTACTACACAATTTTTTGTCGCTGCTACAAGTCGCTGCGACATGTCCCTGCTATATGACCCCTCGTATCTGACCACCTTTTAGCAATTAAAAACACCCGCCGATATTAGCGATTGGTAGGGGTAGTCCTTGAGTTTCAAACTCTGTGTTTAGGTATGATTGTGGTTCGGACGAAGGTAATTTCACGCGTTTAGCGATTTTCCTTCCGGTAGGCGACAATCGGTTGTTTGTTGAAAATTTTGGCAAGCCCGGTTGGGCTCAGCTCTACAAAATTGTATAGTATCCTGGGACAGATATGCAAGTTTTCAAGTATTCCCCAGTGTATTACGTGTTAACAGATGATTGCTGTATTTTAATTCCCCAGTGTATTACGTCATTCAGTTGTCTAGACAGTCTCGTTTCACGCAATGCATACTTATGTCACCCTGAGATGTTTTGGTCGTTTTAAATCTGTTTTACTCTTCAATTCTTTAACTTCAAACTCAGTATGGAAAATTAAAACCGATCTGGGGACTTAAACCTTACGTTGTTTCGTATTCACGAGATGACTCTTATAGCCCTTTGATTCTATTCTGTGTATATAGCAGTGCGCATATACCTAACTGTTGTTATTTTACTCGTTCATACTAGGGACGGATTATCTGTCCCAGACGTATTGTCCGTCTCAAAAAAACAATCAGGCTTAATTTAACCTGCTAAATATAATGTAGTCCATTCTACATATTTGCAACGTAATTTATTAACAATTTGCACTATCTATTTATTTGCCTAAATGTTTAACATATTTCTATAATCACAAAACTAACCTAACGTTATTTTATAGTCTTGATTTCTTTGCTGTAAACCGCTGCGCAGCGAGAACCTGTTGACTATGCGAACTTCAGAGACGGGCACGTCATTTGAACCCAGGTCCACTTGCCACCAGCTGGGATTGTTTTCTTCAGTTTGCGAACAGTGTCCATTATCATAGTCTGTATCAGCATTGCCATCCACAGCTTTTGCTGATCCACCATCACAGCAGGTAGACGATTGTTGAGTGGTCTTACCAGCAGCAAGGTTCTCTGGGTTAATAGTCAAAATTATCGTAAATATTAATCCTCGTTCGTACGCTCAAAGGTATACAATACAAGTGAAAGAAAGCGACGTATCGAAGTGTACATGTATGTGGATCCAGATGCGAAGTATGCAAATAGTAGCAAATAAATAGTTGCGAGCAGTTCACAGATTTAAAATTTTATAAGTATTTGCTTTTGATCTTCTTTATGAGATTACGAAATAAAATAAAACCTCCTGCATTTTGTGGGCGCGCGGTGGTTCAGTGGTCAGCGCGTTGGGTTACAGATCTGAAGGTCAGTAGTTCGAGGCACAGTCTCTGCCGTCCTGTTGTTTGCGTTGACATTGTCTCTCTTCACATTGGTGCATACAGCCATTTCGGAAGTGGTTGTCACATAGATGCGTTCAAGTGTACGCGACAATACCGCGAGATAGTTTGAGTAAAAATTACGGAGGCTTACGCGTTTTGCTGCCATATAATAAGTTTAAAACTAGTAGTAATCATAGATTATAGTGCGTCTCCTTATACCGTAGCACCTCGTCTTGACCTACGTAGTACCTCAGTTTCAGCCACTGTTGAAAGGGGCTATGTCACGAGATATGTCACGCGGGCAAAAACGGCGGGCCGACGTCAAACAAATTCACGCTATCGCCGTGGAATCGGGCAAAATCCTTCAATTCTGCCGTGCTGTGTACTCCGAAAGGTCTCAGATTTTTCCGACATAAATAGTATATTTGTCTTGATTTCATTTCGGTTTATATTTATCCGATTCTGAAATGATACGCCTCAGTACTTGGTGTGATATCCGCAAGGATTTTACCGACTAAATAAATGTAGATATCTCAATGTCTGCCCTGGAAGTTGCATTGAGCATATGTTTAATCAAGATGGCGCAGATTTGGTACCGACACTATTCTCGATTCGTTCCGCCTAGACGACGCGCTAAGCATGCTGGATACTATTCTGACGTTTCAAGATGGCGCAGATTTGGTACCGACACTTTTCTCGATTCGTTCCGCCTAGCCGACAAGATTAGGAAGCGTCTCCTTCGTCGACGCAGAAAATCAAGAGTTACGAATAATTTTGAAGAGAAAAATAAATCTCAAGCTGTTGTGTTGTTTTCAGACCAGTAGTGTAGACCTGTACATTTTTTATTTGCACGTGAAGAATGTGTTTTGCTTCTTATTAGAATAATGTTTTGTTTTATTTTGACACTATCTGACCTAAGTTCTTGTGACTAGCACTTGCGGGCCATTTGTCAGTTAACAGGCCGGCTGGAAGGGCCAATTCGTAAATAGAATGCCATTGTTTTTCAGAAAAGGTCGGCCATACGGTGTTAAGTCAAATAAAATAGTCTGCATCATTTAATAGACCTGTAGAACTAGGTTCTCATAAAGGCGCATTAATTACGAAATGACCGGTCCAGCCGGTCAGTTCTGACAAATGGTAAGCCCGTGGCGAGTTTTCTCATTAAACGAACAAGGAACCTTTGGAACGTGTAGTTTTATATCGGTATATTCAAAGCGTGGATCACCTGTTTTATTACTACCCATTCTTCCTTTCGGTCTTGTCGACGCATACACCTCAAGACTTAGACATGCATGACAACCTTTCCCGAAATAGCATGGGCACTAGCGAGATAATGCTACAACTTGGTGTAACCCTGCGAGAGACTCATCCAGCCGGAAGTAGCTCGTGTGCAACTTCACTTTACCCCCTAATAACAATTGGCGTCTAACACGCCTATAGCCATGTAATTAATATTTCCCACAGATGTATTGAAAAAATATAAGTAATATTTACGCCGTAAATGCAGGTTAATGAATCTATTTATAACCATTTACGCATTAAGTTATTTTTATGTTTTGTAAAGGTAAAAGAACAACATTCACCTGGTCTATACTTCACTCCAAACACCTCCGTTCTCATACATGTATATTGGTTGTGGATAGTTGCTACTACAAATCGTAACCACCTCGTTATAACTCCTTCGTATAAAATGTTCTTTTTCACTGTAGTTTTATCGCTATTCCCCGTAAAGGTCTGAAAACAAAATAAACATGTTACTGAGTTCACTTTTAATCGGTTTTGTAATCAACTTCAAAGACTGATTTTTCTTGTTAGCACGATAGAGGTTTGCGTAACTATCTCTTGGCAGCTATTTATTGCTTGCCAATCGATCCCATACGCGATGTTTTGCCGAAGTTCTCAGTTTTCGATCCTTGCATAATCGTGAACCGTTTTGAGACTATATGTGATTACGTCTCCAATTTGCATATCAGGCTGAGCAAGCGTTCGTGACAGTTAGGGTTGGTACAAAGGGTTGATAAGGTATTTTCATGCTCAGTGGCCAAAATTGCATGTTTTTTTTTCTTGAAGTTAACCATGTTCGGAATTTCTTCAATTAATTAATACAGTTCAAAGTAGGAAAGAGATCTTGTGGGTTATTGACAAAAAAAAAACAATATTTTTACATGGGTGGGGCTGGGTTGGGGTAGATCTTGTCGGCCTGGATTTCACATATTAAGCTACTCACATACTCTTTCAAACTGAAATTCAGGTACGAAGATCAAGAAATTTTGATCCATTCGCTTGCCATTGTTTTTACTTTTATTTTAGAGTTTCATAAAGTCTTCTACTTCCGCTAATACTTGCGCTTGTGCTTGCAGCTCCTGGTATCTGACTGGACTGCTATAGTAACAAAACAACAAAGACAGGACAGCCCTTTAGTTTCATTTCTCCAGTGCGACAATAAACAATGCTTTAGTTGTGAGAGGAATATCCTTCCTTCATTGTTCCGCTTTTAATAAGAAATATTTCGCTTAATCTTCTCTTTAGCCGATGCATGCATGACTCGCGCTTACCGCTCATTCCTTGCTCTGGTATTACCTGCAATGGGGAAGGTCGGACCAATAACAAATCAATTCCTGTGAAATATTGCAGAAGAAAAAAAAATAAACACAATAAAACGAAGTTAAAAACACTGATTGATACTAGTGGAAAAGAATCAATGCACAGCACTTTTCATGCACAGCATTTCTTTTGTGTCTTCATCGACCTGCGTATTTCTAGTTCAGTGTTTCTCGTTGCAGCTAGTCGAGAGAAATAGCCGGCAGTCTGTTGCGGAGTAAGAAATTTGGTGATTTTATATAGCCGCGCACCATCAGCATCCTTGGCTGTGCGCATAGCTTTTGAAACACCTGCGGGATCTGCTTTTAGGTCAGACCGCTCTCCGATCTGGGATTTGGCGTTCAAGTACTTCTTCCGTTTCGCAGAAAACCGAGTACTTCGGATACGAGAACATTTCAGGGCCCATCCCATTTGGAGAGATGTGGACCGAAAACGTTTGGGAAAGTTCTGCTTTCCCAGTCAGGTACTGCAGTCGCAACATGTTCTAGCCTTGAAGCATACCCCCAACAAAGCGTGATCATTAAGCGTTTTACAAAAAAAAAAACATTAAACGTATGGCTAAAAAGACCCCTATTTTGTCCACTGCCACCAACCGTGACTGTCACGAAAGCTTGCCCAAATTTGTCTCAAAATTGAGACATAATTTGCATATAGTCTCAAAACGGTTCAAGGATGGAAAACTAGGAACACCTGCTTGAACTAGTTTGCTTTATTGTCAGCCCTTTTACAGCTCCTGCCAGAATTCCGAGGAAAAAATTGTATCATCAATATATAGCTTATAGAATACGAAAGTGCAAAGTGAGCTACAAAGAATTCAGCGAAAAGTGAGCCGTTCAGTCAGGTTGATCGTGGCCACGGGCTTCACTGTTCATGATGAACTTCACGAATGGAATTGAACAAACGGCAAAATAAAACACTTTGGACGTTCAAGAATGTCATATCCAAGTTAAGGTTAGTATATTTTCATTGTTTGCTTTTTGCGTCTGAGTTGCCAAGATGTCTAAAGGAAAAACGTTTTGTTTTGTTGTTGGTCGCGCATAAACTAGGCTCGATTTCCACCGCTTTCTCGCGTCCGGTCACTGAGCCTTCCCGAGAAGAATGGCTGGACGCGTGGGTCACCGATCGTGTCTGTGACGTAAATTCAAAATTTAATTTATGCGTCGCGTCATGTCGCGCCAGATCTTGCCAATATGTCTATATGTATATAAGTGTGAAATACAGTGAGCTTCATACACAGCAATGAGGCACAATCTCTCTTCATAGACTTCACTCGACAACATCGATCAGAACGCAAAAATAACTCCGGTGATGCAAAGACGATCTCGCAGTCGCCCCTGTCAACGGCTTTTTTCGCCTCTTCGTCCCTTTGATCTTCGCCCATAAACTCGGCAGCAATGCCTATTGATTTTAGGAATTTTACTTGATTTTCCATTAGCGAAGTCAGGGATGAAATAACGACATCAATGGACTAAAAACTCGTCTCTTTCACAATATCGAAAATGATCGGTGCTGATTGGAAAATAAGGGACTTTCCTGATACCGTAGGTTGAATAAAGAACAAATCTTCACCGTCAACCAGCTTTTCCAGCGTTTTCCGTTGTAAACCTTTGTTGAGATTTTAAAGTTTAAATCCCTCTACAACAGGATCGCACGCCAAATCAAACAACTCCTTCGCAATTATGCACTAGAAAAATAATTTATTCGCCTGCTCGATTTGAGCAGGCAGGCTTCTGATTGGCGGAAATTAACAATAACAAGTTCACGCGTTCGTTTTCCGAACAGCGGCTGGTAGTCGCGCCTACGCATAAACATGATGGCGTGATTTTATGTCTATCGCTCACGATTTTCAACAAATTCTTAAAAATACGAATTTCATTTCCCCAAACTTAAGTTTTAAAAGATCGTTAACTCTAGTATTGCATTCTTAAACTTACGAAATTCTGAACAGACACATGCTCAAAATCATCGTTTTTCGCCTACCGTTTTACGGAGCACGGGAGAACCATAAGCTTTTGACTTCCCTTGAATACTCAGATTAATTTAATATTTTATGAAATCATGGCGTTTAGACTATGACAAGTTATACAACAAATTGGAACTATGACAGCTTTTTCTAGTGACGTAGTTTTCATACGCGTGTCGAGTGAATCTTGACTTATTTTAGCCTATTTTAGCCTATTTGTCATTGCCAAATCGAACCGGGGGCTTTCGTTTTTCCCCGGAAACAAATAATTTTTCAAGGAAAAAACTACACAGCAATTGTATAAAGGCTACCTGTATGCAAAAGAAGAGCGAATTTTAGTTTTTTAACATTGCCGTGTAATGTTTGATTTTTGCACGGATTTGCTCTTAAAACGGGGGAATCATTACCGGCCTTGTATACAGAGGATGTGCCCGCGGTAAAAGTGGCAGCCAAAGTTGTTCTACGTCATCAGCCACTAAATTCTACTCTTTAGTGTCGACGATGAAGTCACATTGTTTATGGCACTGGAGAGGACGCTATAACAGCACAATTTGGAGAAACAATAAAATAGTTAATCACTGTTTTTGAGTTTAACTTAACCAATAACCTGCCAATAGCATTGGAAATTGCACAAATTAATACCAGTGTGGAGCCGGTCACACAATTCGCACGGTCTTCTGTCAGAAAATTTAAAGGTCGTCGGCTCCCAGCAGGCGTACAAAAATTCAACCATGTCGACATTTCTTTAACTTGCAGAAATCTGCAATGTTTATCATGGAAAAGCTGATGTCTTTTCGCACCTATTTCCAACGATCGAAACATCAAAAACGTAGTCTAAATCCACATGATGCAAATGACGTAGGACACTCAGTTTTTCCCGCGCGCTGGGCTGTGATTGCTTAATTCAGAGCAGGCCGTATGCAAGGCAGGCAATAGGAACAACAAGATACCTTAACTTCTCCAAAGTCTATATAATCTGTCCAAGATGTTCCATCTTTGGATGTCTGTAGCGTGTATGTCTTCACCCAATCCGTTGATTTGGCATTCCCCTGAGTGGAAACAGCGCAAATGATATGAAGTGTCTTTAAGTCGATCTGCAGGTATGGAGAACTGTCACTTAAGGATGCACACCATGCTGTCCCTGCCGTGTATTTCAATCGGCCATGATTGGCCGGTGTGTTCACATTTAGTTCAGAAGAAGCATTTATTTGACTGTCTAGGATTACTTTACTTTCCATTCCAAGATCAAGATCAATACAGTCTCCTATAGTAAGATTGTATAAAAAACATTATCCACAAACATAGTGCGCATGGCGTGACATACTGCTGCGTCATGCAACATGCAATTTCTGACGTCTGAATGGCGTGAATGAATTAGTCAGAAATTAATATTCTGACGGCACGATTTCGAGGTTCGCGGGTGGTTGTGGGGTGTTCTAGAGGTATTTAGGGTTTTTGGAGGGAGATTTGGATCATTATAGGTCAGTTAGTCGTCCTCTCCGCTTGTTTTTCTTTTTTTTTGCATTTGCTCTTTTTCTCATGTTCAGTTTTGTATATTGTATAATGTTTAGGCTTATTTAGTTGTACCCTTTCCTCGGGGTCATGTGCTGCTTCATTAGATGAAGAATACGTTTCCACATATTTTTTGGCCACTTCGATCTAAAGGGTGATTTGTTAATAGTTTTTCGTATCTGGCCTAGCACAATTCAGCCCATTTATAGCGGAGCACTCGCCGGACCGAAGGCCCGGCTGCGCAGCCCCATACTCATAGAACCTATGCCCGTCATTTTTCATGGTCATGGCTAGCGGAATGTTTCGCGGGGGCGCCTCCGTGACATGTGTCAGTCAGCAGTCAAGTCAGGTCGCGCAAGGTAAACTCGCATGCGCGTATTACGTCGCAAAACATGCGCTCATGACGCCACACACGCGGCTACACAGCCGTCAACTCTGTAAACACTTTTTAAAGTTTAAAAAAAGTTGGATCTTTCGCAGTGTTGAGCGGAGCAGTAAAGTCGTTACTTCCCTGTATTTTTTCGCGGTTCGCTACTCAAGACATGCAGGGATTCTAATTAAAGGATATTCAGAAGCCGCCATAGTGGAAAAAGAAGAGCTTTAGGGGATAAAATCTTGCTTCGAGGAACCCTCATACGTTTTTATCAATGCAGGAGCAATGCGGGGAGATGCCTTGTTTTTATTACGGATTTCAGAACCGAAGAAACGGAGTTTTAATGAATTTCCAAGCGGTCCAGTGACATAAAGGTAAAATAAATCACATTTTTCGATGGGAATTTATGTTGATATCAATTTTTGATTTACTTTTCCTTTGTGTTTTGGAGACATGTTTATAAAACGTGCTCAAATTAAGTCGTGTTGTTATCGTGAATTTCAACGAGGACCGCTCTGCCTTGATGCGCTATAAATCGTACGTGTTTTACTTTTAAACATAAACTAATGAGGATTTGAATAAAATTTTTCGAAAGAAGATTGTGTTGTCCATTTTTATGTGCTTGTTCATTCATTACATAGATTGAAAAGCGATTTTATGTAAACAAAACAAGACTTAGCTTTTCTGTCTTCACTCTCGTCGCCTATGCAAATATGTTTGTGTCGTTTGTGTATTTTTGCAATTTTGATTTCCAAATCAGTTTCTCGGGCAATTTTTGACAAACAAAAACTGTATTTTATTCGGAAAGTAGTCGTACCTGTAATTCTTGACGGAGAAAAGTTGCTTTTGTGAACTTTTCTACGGTCTAAATGTTCTGTGTAGACGGTCGGGTAATACTGTTTTTTGAGAATTGAAAAAAATGAAAAATAGCCCGGTGGCAATCTTAATTCTTGTGCTTCCGACCTTTCACCTCAGTTAAGTTTCACCTTAGTTAGGCTTGTTCATAGTGCTACGCTGTTAGGCTCTGCCTATCTATATATATTAGAAACATTGTTATTCGTAAGGCTGTATACTGTTATTGTATTTTGCATCAGATGACTGACTGACGCATGCATCCTAAATAAACTTTCACATTGAATCTCTCGTGTTAGTGTAGTCAGAATAGGGTATTTCGAACAACGATTAAAACATTTCCTGATGTGGATTTGCGTGCTTTTTTTCCTTTTGTTTGTCCTTCTCCCTTCATTAATTTTGTCACATTTTGAATACAAGGTTACTACAATTTCCTTTGTTTTTTTCAAGATAAAGTCTTACGATTTCTCATATTTTAATTTTGTTCTGATTGGTTCAAAGCAAACTCAATAAACGAAGACATAAGTGGACCCATAATGAAAAGCGAATTTTTGTGTTTCTAATTCCATAAAAAGAAGTTAACGATACAAGGTGAAATCAAGGTTCGCATTCAATCCCACGACACTTGTCATGCATTGTTGTTTTTTATGAACCTTACGTTCTCTCGCATTAACGAGATGGCTTTAAGAGCCCTTTGATTTAACATTTCTTTTTGTCGTCATCATATTCATCACAGCGTGAGTCATATAACCAAAAAGATAAATTTTGTTTTCGAACTTAAACATGTTTAAAATAAATTGAAACTCCAAAGCAATTTTTGGACCCGAAACAATGATTAGTTTGAGTAGCGGTAGTTTCTTTACTGAGTACTCAGCAGCGGTAGTTCCATGAAATTTCTAAGTTGATAAGATTCAGCTTCAGCTGATAATGAAACTTCCTGCTCATCGTCGCTCTTTTTCGAGCTCAATTATAGTGTATTTCATAATTTAGATTTCGTTCGGAAGTAATAAGAAGATCATTCGGATTCTTAGGAAAATGAAATCATTACGACGCAGACTGGGAGATTGAAAGACAAATTAACAACCTCGATCCCAGGGTTTTTCCCTTTTAAAATTAGGAGGGGCTGGAAAAGATCCTGGCATTGGCCGGTCACGTGCCCAACAAAAATATTTCATAGAGCAATAAATTATGCAATCCGCTGGTTAATCCTTCATTCTTATTGGTCGTTGGACTTTGCCCAAAATGGGCTAGTGAGGACCAGTGAGGCACGTAAATGAAGTTTTCAAAACATTAATCTCATAAATGGAGAAGTCTACTCGCAAAAAGATAGATGCTAGAAACTTAATGTGCCGGCTTTGTGGTGGTATGTACGAAAGTCGACATATGCTGCGTATTTTAGGCCAAACCGGCGT
The DNA here is from genome assembly GCA_022457155.1 of Cladopsammia gracilis. NCBI lineage: Eukaryota > Metazoa > Cnidaria > Anthozoa > Scleractinia > Dendrophylliidae > Cladopsammia > Cladopsammia gracilis. The sequence continues at coordinate 231,246 of JAJGOT010000219.1, forward strand.
TGACAAGAAACTTCCTGCAAAAATTCGTGATGCCACTGGAATTACGGTTACCAAAGATGAAATTGAACAACACCCTGTTGTTCATGCGTTATTATATTTATACCAATAAGCTATGCTGCAACTCCCTGTTAATGAACGACTTTATTAACAAAATAACTATTAAATACAAGTTGGAAGATCTCTATTCTGAACACTAGTACCATTTGAAGCTCCTCGTCTTAATTTGATCAAGCAACCTTCTTATATGATTATATTATTGTATTTATATAACATATATGTACGAATAATTTGTTGTAGATATGTTTTTAATGTTGCAGATATGTTTCTGATGTACATGTAGGTAATTTGTGAGTGTTAATAAATATGTCATACGTCCAAAAAACAAAAACAGAAACGGTTACCGAAGATGATTGCCTTCCAAAGCTGATCTGTAGGAAGTGTGAAGGATTTTCTTCAAGGTGACTTGAATGATCAAAAACCTTCAGTGAAGCGTTGCAAGGAATTATCGCCATCTTTTAAACAACCTGCGAATTAGCGATCGACTGCAATGATTCATTGAACTACATGTATCATTAATTGTCATGTCATCGACTTGCCTTGAAACAGCAGACGCTGTATGACTCGCTTATCTGAAACCAGTTTGAAGATTGCGAATCAGACATCTGCGCGATCACGTAGTACTGCAACATTGTACAGTTAAATCAGGGTAACAGGAAGTAAATTACATTTATTGTACATATCCGGAGAAACAATCAATCTCGTTGCAATTTTGTCAAGATCTGCTTAGTTACTTATAATTATAGAAACCACGTTAAACAAAGTAAAGAGCACATTTTACTGTTTACTTCGATGCGAGATTCAATTTTATTAAAAGCATCAGCGCGCATACCAAGCAGATATCAAAATATTTTTAGTTCGGTAAAATTCCACTATGAAAATTGCGTTCAGACTGTCGAAATTCCTACAAAACAAACAAACTTAGAATATGGACACATAGCAGATAACACTGGACTCACCTGCTGCCAAAGGCAGAAGAAGTGCGAGTAGTAACAGCCGGACGTATAGGTACGAATTACATGACGCCATGTTAGCGTGTTTTAATTCTGGCTACTGAATAGGCCGTCTCGTCTGTAAATGTAAGTTTCGGCTGATCAGCCTTTTTTAACATTTGTTTTCGTCGTCATCGTATTCATCACAGCGTGAGTCATAACCAAAAATATAAATTTTGTTTTCGAACTTAAACAAATGTTTGAAATAAATTGAAACTCCAAAGCAATGTTTGGACCCGAAACAATGATTAGTTTGAGTAGCGGTTGTTTCATTACTGAGTACTGAGCAGCAGTAGTTCCATGAAATTTTAAGTTGATAAGAGTCAGCTTCAGCTGATAATAAAACTTCCTGCTCATCATCGCTCTTTTTCGAGCTCAATTCTAGCGTATTTCATAATTTAGATTTCGTTCAGAAGTAATAAGAAGATCTTTCGGATTCTTAGGAAAATGAAATCATTACGACACAGACACAGTGAAGATTGAAAGACAAATTAACAACCTCGTTGCCAGGGTTTTTCCTTTTAAAATTGTGATGGGCTGAAAAAGACCCTGGCACTAGGCCGATCACGTGCGCAACATAAATATTTCATAGAGCAATAAATTATGCAATCCGCTGGTTAATCCTTCATGCTTATTGGTCAAAATATATTAATTTGTTCAATTTGAGCGCGGGCTAGTGAGGACCAGTGAGGCACGTAAATGAACTTTTCTGTGATTCATTGATCTCATAATAGTCCATGGGCCAAAGCAGGTTCTCGGTACCACCAAGAGGGACAAATTATTAGTGATATCAGGTTTAAGGTTATCACGAGATGTTTCAAAATTCACCTGATAGCAATCGTAAAAGAGTAGCTTTGAAGTATTTTTTTACACTTCTTTTATTGCAAAATCTCGATTTCCCATGAAAATGAGGCTAAAATGAAAATCTCTTGTTTAAAATATTTAATCACTTCCTAAAGCTTATTTGTCGGCATATATGACTTAAAACAATGTTATTATAAATTTAGTTAGATTAAAAGTTGAAAATTTTCTAATCAACGATGAAAATAAAAGAAAAACGATGGCTTGAAGATTTGAAAAGCATCATGGGTAAATTCCAAGATGGCGGAGCCGTTGTGTGGTAAGTACTTTATATTTCTTGTCAAATTCTCCCAATTTGAGATGTTTAAAACGTAGAAATTAAGAGATTTAGAATATGAATGCCTAAACTACCTTATCAAGAATTTAAAGTAAGCGTTTTAAGAAGACTTATAGCTATTTCAGCCAATTATCGGCAAATGAACTTACAGACATTCGAGATCGGCGATCGATTAATGCTAAATTTTTGACGACTGAATACACCTTATTCATAAATGGTGGTCGATTTATTTTTCTTTTATATGTATGTTAATTCGCCTCACTGGCCTCGGTAGCGCGTGCAAAATTCAAAAGAATTTTTTCTCTAAAATGAGGCCAGTGAGGCTAATTAACATAAATATAAAAGAATAATAAATAGGCCGCCATTTATAAATAAAGTGTATACCGTTGAAATTTAAACTGTTTTTAATACAACAAATCGAACAAAGCGTCCTCGTTTAGATATGAAGTGTATTATTCATTGCACTGATGATGATAGTGGCCATTTAACTTCCCCTCAAGACATTGACTCTTGGAGATCATTACTGAATGCTGCAACAATTCGAAATTATAAGCCAGTGCTGGATGTGGCAAAGACTGTTGATGATGGACAAATTACCTCGGTAATGTATCATAGGAAATGCCGCAGTGCTTTTACATTAAAGCGAGAGTTAGAAAAGATTTCTCAAGCTCTCTGCAATGAAAAGATTCGTGATAGTGTGGTGGAAACTCAAGAACAAAGATCTGCATCTAATCGACAAGCTCCTAGCACAAGTAGAACATATGACCAGATATGTATTTTCTGTGAAAAGAAAAGCAAGTATGCAAGAGCCTCAAGAAGTCGAGAACCTTTAATTCAATGCACTGACTTACGTGCTGATGACTCTATTAGAACGATCGCTGTTGCTAAGGGTGATAGTAGGATTATTGCCGTTGTAACTCGCGAATTGGTAGCCGCAGAAGCATGCTACCACAGATCATGCTATCGTGATTACACTCGACCCGCAAAAGTGAGTAATTTCAACCCAGGTCCCGAGAGTAAAGAGGGAGATGATGGTGCTGATGAAAACTATAGGTGCGTAGAGTCCCAAGCTTATGAGAAACTGTTTGAGTTCATTCGATCTGACTTACTAGAAAATCCAAGATTAATCAAGATGGTCGACATGAGAGACTTACTATTGTCCTTCATGCTTTCAATGGGCGCAACCGAAATTACTGAATCGACCAAGAAACACATGCGAAGGAAGTTAGAAGTAGAATTCGGTGGTCTGCTGCAGTTTGAGGATCTGCTAGAGAACAATAAGCTTTTTGTTATTCCTGATAATCTTTCAAAACTCCAATTGGCTAGAGACATGGCAAAACTGTCCCAGCAACAGGAAAATAGGAATGTGCCATCTAAGATAAAAGAAATCCAACAAGCTGGTCTATATATTCGAGATGCAGTTCGTGCAAATAATACGGAAATATCATGGCCTCCAAAACCTTCGGAACTATGCGAGAGCGCAGTAAATATACCAGTGGAACTCAGAGCCTTTCTTTACACTGTTTTAACTGGAAATACAGAGATTCCATTGAAATACCCTCAAAGAGTGCAGCGCCTAATTAACTCTTTCGGACAGGACGTTATATATGGCGTGAGTGGAGGACGGCAGAAACCACCCAAGCAAATAATGGAATGTCTGGCGTTTGAGTGAATACGAATTAGCCGGAAATGAAATATTTCTGCGGCACGAGAGCAGTGGGGACTGGGGCTAGCCCAGTGGAATGAGCATGTGCATGAGGGAGGGCTATATAAGAGATGAATATCACGTGGGATATCATTCTAGGCCGACACCTCAGCTTAGGTAACGTTGTTTTTATTTTATTTATTTATTTATTTATTTTATTGTACTTTATTTTTAAGTATATTGTCCCTCGTGTAGCCTCGTAGGATAGGCTATTTAGAGCTTGAGCCATGGTTCCTACCCAGATTTCCTGCCGAGTTTTTTCCCCACTGGGTTTTTTTTCCGGCAGGTTTTTTTCTGGCCTCCGTCTGACAGTACTATGTTTGTAAACTGTCGCTCAGCTCTGTAACATGTTACGTATCGCATACTTGGATGTAATAAGAGGTTGTAGTATAACGTATTGTTATAGTTCCCGGTGCTCGGCCGAAACCGCCAAAATAAACCTAATGGTTTTTGATCATGTTGTTTACTGTGTAGTGGAGCTGAAATCTGTTACCTTATGCCGTCAAATCATTAACAAACAATGTCGAACTTATTCAGATGTTAAACCGGTGTGGACACGGAATCGCATATTCGCAAATTGAAGAAGTGAACACAGCGCTTTGTCTACAGAAACTGGCCTTGACACCCGACAACGAAATTCCTCTACCCGAAAATATCCAACCGTATATTAGCACAACCCTCGCGTGGGATAATATCGACCGATTAGAGGAGACCCTGTCCGGAGCAGGAACGTCACATCGAGTTAATGGAATTGCTGTCCAGGCTAGACATTTTGGTCCCAACCTCCCCCCGGAACCGGCAATCGAGTTAACTCGAACAAGGAAGAGAAGCATTGATCCCTTCGTACGGTCCGAAGTTCCTCCTTATAATGCTGGGGATCGCTGTGGTCCTCGCGCTAGAAAATTTGTTGAAGTAACCTCAGCAGAGATGCTAGCAAACGCAAGAAAGAAGAACTTGCTTTGGATCTTAGTACGTCTCCATGCAAAAGAGAAGCAAAAAACAAGTGGCTGGACTGGATTTAACATTTCCGTCCGCAATGAAGTGCAAGTCTCTAAAGACAACATTGGATATCTACCAACGATTGACTCACCTGCAACTGACATGGCAACTGTTCACGAAGTTCTAGTACAGTCCCTTAAGATAAAGAACAATCTGAAGCTGAATAGTATCATCCTCGTCTTTGACCAAGCGCTTTATGCAAAAGCAACTGAGACCCAGTGGAAACAAAGCGAGAAATTCAAAGAAATTGTGTTAAGGATGGGGGTATTTCATACAGCCTGCACCCTGTTGTCAATTATTGGAAAACGTTTCCAGGATGCCGGCTTAAGGGACCTTTGTGTCGAGTCAGGTGTGGTAGCGGAAGGATCTGTTTCAGGAGTCATCGATGGCCGCAGGTATAATCGTGGTGTGCGATTTCACAAACTGATGTATGAAGCCCTTATGAGACTGGTATCAACAGGATTTAGGTCCTGGATAGAAGAGAATCATAAGGATGCCAAGAATTTCGTTGATGTCTTCTTTAATGATCTTGAGAAACTGTATAACAATATCTGTGAGAAAGAGTTCAAGAAACACATGGCAAGCTCTTCTTTTGCTGAATTTGTTAAGCTTTTTGAAATGTACATGGACTTCCTGCGACTGGAAAATGGCAAGCTGTCAGAATTCTGGATGTCATATATTGACATTGTGGAGATTCTTCTTGGACTTTTGAGAGCATCCAGAGAAGGTAATTGGGAACTTCATGTATCATCTATCAGGAAAATGATTCCATGGTGCTTCGCATATGACAACCTCAACTACGCCAGATATTTATCTGCTTACCTGTCGGAAACGTCACATCTCGAAGAGGATCACCCAGATGTTATAGCTTACTTCAGATCTGGAGGATTTTCTGTCCAGATTGGAGACGAGAACCCATTCGGTAGAATACCTGTGGACCAAACCTGCGAGGAGACTGTAAACAAAGACACCCAGACAGCTGGAGGAACAAAGGGATTCAGCCTTAAGCCAAGAGCCGTGAGTAAATACTACCTGATAGCTGAATATCGAAGCATATTCATACGACAGTTCAAGAACATGCTTCATCTGGGCACATCGAGCACCCAACACACCGATCTCCAACCAAGTCGAATTGCGAGAGACGAGGCAGACGTGAAATTGTTGCTGTCAATGCTGGAAGGAAGCTGGATCAATCCATTTCAGAGTGACCAGCAAGACCTAGTTTGCCTATCGACTGGTAAACTCGCCACTCCAGAGATAGAGAAAGATTTGATTCAGGCAAAAACTGTGGGAGAGAAGGCTTACAAGACTTTCAGTGAGGACAGGCTTGAGTCCGACCCACCGAAATTGAAGTTGAACGATAAAATGACCAAACTTAAGCTGAAAACGTTTGGCGATCTCTCCAAGAAGATGAAAATCCAAAGAGGAACAGGCAAGGAAATGATAATTAAGGCTGATCGAGCATTGTTTGCCCAAATGATAATCGTCACCGAGAACAGGAAGTTAAAGATGAGCGATGTTCTCTGCCACCCACTCGGACCCCTGCCTTGGGCCTTAGCTTCGGCTGATGGGTCTCTAAGAAAAACAAACAAGGCATCGCTCGCAAAGGAACTCCAGAAGGATATTACGGCAGCAGATGTGATACCACAGCCTTGCGCACGAATTATTGGCGGCATGGTAATGGTTCAGAAGATGAGAGGTGACCAAAAGACATTTGCTGAGGTAGCAGATTGCCTTTTGTCTATAACCCCGAATGAAGGAACTGACAGCCAGCGTATTGATGTGGTCTTCGATGTTTATAAAGAGGAATCAATCAAAAATGCTGAGAGAGAGAGAGAAGAGAGGCTCTGAGAGCGGACATGTATTCAAAAATATCAAGGCAGACCACAAGATCCATCAATGGCGCAAATTCCTATCCAACTCCAAGAATAAATCACAACTAATTAAATTCATCTCTGACGAATGGCAAAAGGAAAGATACAGAGAGAGACTGGCTGATAAGACGATCTTTGTTACATCAGAAGATCATTGTTATGAAATCTCTTCAGGAAGAGCAGCAGCAAGGGAAGACCTTAAATCAACACAAGAGGAGGCTGATACTAGAGTATTACTCCATGCAGCACACGCAGCAGCATCAGGATACCAGGCAGTTGTAATAACATCGGAAGACACAGATGTATTTGTTCTCTGCTTGGCTTTCAAGAGTTTTATCCCATGCTCATTGTATGTGAAATGCGGCAAACAGATTCGAACAAAATACATCGACGTTTTAAATGTGGTTCAGATGTTTGGGTCAGAGCTGTGTAGATCTCTCCCTGGTCTTCATGCCTTCACTGGCTGCGACAGTGTCAGTGCTTTTGCTGGAAAGGGCAAGTTAGCTGCATTAAAGATTATCAAACGAAAGAAGTCGTTCCAAAACCTATTCCAACAGATTGGCATGCAGTGGGAGCTAACAGATGAACTTTTCGCAAAGTTACAAGAATTCACATGTATGATGTACAGCTCCACCCAGGAACCAGTGATGTCAACGAGCTTCGTTACAGGTTATTCTGTGCAAAGAAAGGAAAACTTGACTCAAATCAACTACCTCCCTGTGCAGATTGTTTAAAAAAGCACTCTTTACGTGCAAACTACCAAGCAGCTATTTGGAGAAGAAGTTTGCAAAACTGCCCACAAGTTCCTTCACCTATTGGACACGGATGGGTTCAAGATGACAAGTTGGTGATCAAATGGATGAATGGTGAACCAGCTCCAACTGCTGTCCTTGAGTTTCTTTCCTGCTCGTGTGCAAGATCCTGTAAGCCACCAAACTGTACATGTCTCACTAATGGTCTCACTAATGTGCCGGCTTCGTGACTGTGATAATCGAGCAGAGGAGGAGGTCCTTGATGACGATGACGAATTGTCTGATGAAGAGGAGGACGAGGAAGATTAAGGTTTCACTTAAGGTAGTCTAAACACACTTTTTGATAATATTTTGAAGGCTTAAAAATCAAAGATTAGATCGTTCAGGACAATTGACAAATAGAACAACGCATTTATTACGTAATACTTCTTTAAAAAGGGAAAAACATGTTGCCATGGTAACCCTGTATACAACAAACTATACATAAGCAGCTCGATTTTCATCAGTTACAACTATTTTCCCTTTTTAACTTCTTTTCGCGACTCAGTAGCAATTTAAATTGCAATAAACAATGAATTCATTTCGCCATTTCCACAATCAAGTAAATGACGTCATAATATCACGTGATTTCAGCAAGAAAGCTACTCATTTCACATTGCTATCACCCACCAAAATGAACTAGAAGGTTCCACTGGAAAAACTGGACCATTTACAGACTTACAAAATCTTAGTGAAATGTCTGTAAAATTTGTAAAATCTCAATATTTTCCTTGTAAATTTCGAAGTCTGTAAATGTGCACACTTACAGAGATTTTACAAATCCCATAAAAAGTCTGTAAATTTTCACCCGATTTTTGCATCGTTTTTTATGAAATGTCTGTAAAATCTTCATGTTTATCTTGTAAATTTTTGAAACCATTTACAGAGATTTTATTAGGAATTTACAAAAGGTTGTAAAATATTTGTAAAATCTCTGTAATATTTTACAGAGATTTTATAGATTTCCAAAGATCTCTGTAAAATCTCTTTATTATGTCTGTAAATTTGTATGTAGGAAATGTGCAGTTTTTACAGAGATTTTATAGATTTCAAAATATTCGTAAAATCTCTTTATTTTCTGTGTAAATTTGTATGTAGTAAATGTGCACTTTTTACAGAGATTTTATCAACTCTTTAAAAACTATGTAAATTTCACTTTTTTCCACATTTTGTCTGTAAAATGTTAATGTTTATACAGAGATTTTACAGTACTAAAAAAAAAATCTGTGCCAATATACTACTGTAGGCATGCTACAAAAACTTGCAAATTACTGGGTACATAAACATATCAAAAACCAGTAAACACCACCTTGGTAAGTTTTGGCATAGAAATAAGCTTCACTTGTCTTAGCACAATTTAAGTGCATAGCTTCCACAGTCGCGACATTTTGGGGTTTCTGGATTTTCCATGCTTGTACCCAGCAATTTATATGGGAAACCAGCAGCTAACAAATCCATGAAACTGGAAGGCAAGGCTTCAATGCAACATTATTAATTTCCTTTATTATTTTCATCCAATGGATCATGATAAGAAATATATTCTATCTTCTATTATATTGCAATACATATAACTATCTCTAAGAAGGTGCAGCAAGATCATGATATATTAGAACATTTTTTTGAAATTAATAAATATCCTTTTGCATCAGAACTAATAAATAAAAGGTCCTCCTAGTATATTTGTCTAAGGTTCAACAAGATCACATTTTATTTAATTTTTTTTTTTTTTTTGGGGGGGGGGGGGGGGGGGAATTAATAAATAAATTTCTTTCTGCAAAACTTATAAATAATAGGTCCCCTGATGTATTTGTGTGATCTCTTTTTAATAAAAAATGGGGAATTTATACAAAATTTCTTTCTGCAACAAAACTTAAAAAAAAGTCCCCTTTGCCCTGGTTCTTCAAAAGATGGACAGTGCTTTCCAGAGAATAACATATAATTAGCTTTTACAAATTTATCTGCTGGATAGTGATTTATTTATACCCACAAAAGATAATCTTCTTCTTCTTCAACCATTTCTTGAAGTTTAGACATGTATGCATGTCTTTTTTGGTTCTTAGGTTGTAAAAGTTGATTATTATTATTAACTAATATTTTAATAGGATGCCCTTTCATAACATGATTTTCAAAGAGGTCCTACAAAATTATTGACTCTAATTATTCAAGAAGTTAAACAATAACAAGATTATCCCTTGTTACAACTTTTGTTTCGTCTTTCCTGCAAACTTTTCCTTAAGGAAAAGCTCCTTTCCAATAAGTACCACTAAGTTCTCTTTGTTTTCTGCCATTTCACCCGCCCTAGGGACAGGCACACCCAGGTGTTGCAGAGTTCTTTTAAGTTGCATAGTTTTTAAATCAGCTAATTTCTTTACTTGCATAAAGAACAGAGTGGTGATTATTGCCATTGGCCTCGGTATCTGAAATTGATGAGAAAAAAATGGCATTTAAAAGTAAAGCGCATACCACTTTTGAATACTTTGATATTCCCATAAATAAAAATATAATATTCCCATTATTAATTAATTAATTATTCATAGTGTCCACAATTAGCTTTTAGCTAAATACCTTGACACTTTAATAAAGTTTATGTATGTATGTATGTATGTATGTATGTATGTATGTATGTATGTATGTATGTATGTATGTATGTGTACAAAACAGGAGACTACTTAATTGAAAGCAAAATGAAAACCTTGCTTTTAAAGAGAATACTACATTACTGCAAAATTTTACAATGCTATACATGTACACTGTAGTTAAAACAGGTTGCATGTTGACTCCAAATAATAGAGAATCAATCAATAGAGTTGATACAGTTTAACCTCATTATATCATTTCCCAAGGGAAGTGAGATGCCATGCATTATTTTATCCATTGAAATTTTAACATTGGTTCAATTCCTCAAATACCAAATGAGGGTCATTACGTACTACTATTAGCCATATAGTTGTGTCACAATCTTACCAAATTGTTTTTTAAGAGTTCCAAATTTCCCTCTTCTATTCTTTTTAATCTTTCCATCTCATATGGAGAGATATCAGGAAGACTCTAAAATTGAATAAAAATAAAGAACTTAGTACTGTGTGCTTCTTATAGACAGGTAAAGATATGATGGATGATGGAGGATGAAAATCAAACTACCCTTATCTACAACTGTACTTGCCACATACGTACCATAAAACCATATTTTATACCATGCCATAGAAAATACAATCAATCAGAATACAGAAAAGCTGTTGTACAGTGTATATTAAACGGTATTACACCCAACCTTCCTATTTTGTGCTGCGATTCTGTTCCTGCTAGTGTATTTTCTATGGCATGGTATAAAATAATTATGCATCACTTTCTCATGATATACCATGGAATATCCCATTTGTCACTTGTACTTTCTTGGTATACACACTTGACAACGCTTGTGTGTACACCGAGAAAATTCAAATGACTAGTGGTACATTCCATGGTACCACTCAAAAGTGTTGCATTACTAGAGTATACATGTAAATACAAAACAAAACAAGCCCATCTCTCAAAAAAATGTAATTTTACCATAATGTACAAGCCTGTGTGTTTATGTGGAAGCTGCTGTTGAAAAGGTGAACCCTCTTCAGCATGAAAATTACAGTAACACTTACACGTTCATTGCTTACTTCATCCTCGTTTACAGGACTTGCAACCTTTTTACGTCCCTAGCAAAACAAAACGTGGCTTAGAATTCATTCATTCATTCAATGACAAAGGTAGTCTATTATTATTATTATTATTATTATTATTATTATTATTATTGTTATTATTATTCATTGTAGTCACTATCTGTCTTCTCATTGGCTAAGAACCTACATTTAATTCTGGAAATCAGCTCACCCTACAAGATTATTCACTTATCTGCTAGTAGATACACTGTAAGTGAATTATCTGTTAAGTGTGCACACACAAGTCATGATTTCCAAGAGCAATGCCCAGTTCACGGGTGGTGAATTCTAGTCTTGTTGGAAAATAATAAAGTATGTTCCATGCAACAGTGTTTTTGTTGAAATTTTCTTTAATAAAACAATTATTAGATTTGGTTTTTGTAATATCAGGAATAATCAAGGTCTTGGTAAGTGTTATCAGCAGAAGCCGAAGGTTTGATTATCACAAAAACCTCATCCACTATTATTTGTTTGTAATAATAAAACACTGTCATAAAACTGAGAACACCCCTTCATCCCTGTACGCTTACTTTGTCAACCTTTTTTATTCTTTTTGTCACTGGCTCCTGGGTTATTATCCTGTAAAAATAATATTGAAACAATAAATAACAACAACAAACACACTTTAGTCACATTTTTTACTTCTTATGGCTTGTTTAAAAAACTCAATACTTTGCAAATTTTGGTCATTATGTATTTTCATTGGCAGTTTAATCTGAGAAATTTGCCATGTGCAAACAGCTTGCTTGCATGGTTTGGGAATTTGCTTGCAAAGGTTCTATGATCAGTTTGGTCTCAGCTTTAGTTCACATGCTAAATAATCAACTCAGTAATATTCCAAGCAAAATTTTCAAATAAAGAGGAATCTGCCAAATAATCTACCAGATGAAATTTTCTACCGAAATGACGTTGTTTGCACCAGTTGCAAATTATGTAGTTCTTAGGGTAAACGGTCAATCAAACTACCAACATTATGATGTTAGTTTGTAAAGTTTTACAGAAAATTCCATCTTGTTTGACTGTAACTCTGGTTACTTGAAAATAAATGATACTGTCTTTTGATGTTTATAAAACTAACACCTTTACATGTACATATGCTTACTTGATAAACTGGCTTTGCTTCTGGATTACTTTCCTGTGAAAACAGAATATTAAAAGGTTAAGTATCTGTTTGCTTCAATCACAATCACATAATATGCCAAGCCCAGTATTTAAACTTAGAATACATTGGTGGGAGGCAAGTGCTCTCAACACCACACCACCCTTGCTCTTATGACTTTACTCTGGTTGCAGAGTTAAGCAAGAACATGCATCAAAAGCAATAATAAAGATGAGTAAATTTGTGCTTACAACAATTTCTCCATCATCGCTTGAGCTTTGCTTGACTCTCTGTAAAACAAAAATGACCGTTTGGAAATGTTTGAAATCCCATATTATAGAGTAACTGACAATAATGCTTTTTATGGTTATTATTTGTGACAATATTTCAAAAGTTTCGGTGTGCACTGTTAGTATACTGGCAGTAATAACTTCTAACATTTTACTTCTTTTATTTTTTTCTGTGCAGTGGGTGTTCCACTGTATCCTTTAAAATTTATTTCTGGCAAATATCTAAAATCCTCACTGGTGCAGCTTTCTTGAACCTGCTGACATATAAATTTTTGAATGAAAAAATATTAACACTAAATATTAATATTAATTGCTGCACTAATACAAATCTTTGACTAAATTAAACATGCCAAATGTTTATTTTACTAAATGCATTACTGCATATAACAATTAGGCATGTTGGTCTCGTCAAATGGCCATCTTATAATTTTCTTTTCTTTTTCCTCTCCACTAGCAGCCTTTTATTATGCTTAAACAGAATGTGAACACAATAATTCTAAAAAGATATATTATCAGAAGGATTACATGTAGGGCCATCTAAAAATGAAACACTCCAATTTAAGGTAATTTTTAATTCACTCAAATAGTCCTTATGAGGCCAATCTGAGTAAAAATATGACACATGTGGCTATGCCCTGAGCACCTTAAATGTATTTTTAGATAATGCTTTGACTTTTAATAACAAGTAAATCACTGTACCTTTCTTTTATAGGCAGTAGGCTTTCGGTTTGAGGCTAGCTTTCTCGCAATAAGGACCTTGGCCTTTGACCGGTTTAATGTAAAACTCCCACTCTTGCCAAAGTGGAAAGTTCCGTAGAACTTTGCCACAGAAGGACTGTCAACAATTTCATCGGCAATATCCGTGTTTTCCTTTGCATCGTCTCCATCAGTGCTGTCACAGCATTTTAAAGCTCCAGCTCCCTTCCACTATGATGACAATTGAAATACATTTAATTCTGATTTTTGGTGACACAAGAAAGATTCATATTTTAGTCGGTGACACAGGCGTAATTTCACTGCATACAGTTTGAGTTTGAGTAGGCGGGGTCGTACTTTACCTACAGTAACTTCACTTCACCCTTATCTCATGACTAAAATTGAAATCAATAACATTTTAATCATTAAAATGTGGAAAACATTAGCTGTCTGTTTAGAAAACGGACGGCTATTTACAAAAGATATGTTGATTGGGCTCACATTTACTTTTAAATTCTCCCAAACACCAATTCTTATGTTATGAAATGCATGATGCAGACTTTTTGCCAGAAATTGAAAAATGGGTGTCCTGGAGGTCTTTAGATGTTATTTCTAAGAATTTCATGGTATCCCTTCTGCCAAGAATGCATGTAATGCAAGCACAAGGGCAATCAACATATGCAGAAGCAGTAACATGTTGATCATATCAGTCTCTTTGGTTAGCATTTGTCCTAACATAAGCAACTTAGTATATTGACCAATGACCAATAAATTATTACAAATAACTGTGTCTTCATCTATTGCTTGACTTGGTTTTAATTATTAAACTCATATTTGTTTCACCAAAATGTGTGCAAGTTGAAATTTGCTCATTGCAAACTCGTCTCTTCAGGGGCAGATTGTCAACAAAATGGTCATCATGTAATAAGAAATTGATTTGCCTTCATGACCTAAATCTTTGAAGAACTGTTATACCAATCTAGTTGTTTAGATAGCAATACAGATTATTGTGTGCAGTGTAGACCATTTAACCCTAAAATACAAAACATAATTTACAAGTGTACTAACCATCTTCAGGAAACTTGTTAGCCTTTTTTTTGGGACCCAGACTGGGATTTACAATTAATCTGCAGACTGGCTTGCGTATTGTCTGTGAAACAGAATAGAATTGACCATCACTAATGGGTGAACATGTAAATAACACATTAAAAAAAAAAACAGACTGTATATGTGTATACAAATACATCACATGGCAGACCATGTAATTCAAAACTTCCAAACACTACTCCATCAACCTCAAAAAGACAACATTAACCACAAGAAGTTGGTAACATCTTTAGTATAGCTAGTAAAAATGGAGCTGTAACCAGGATAAGACATGTCCAAGTAAAAAGCGTTCTCTGGTTAAAAAGATTAAAAACATAAGCTTTCGGCTATCAGTCTATAGCCTTTGACGAATGGAAAAATGTGGCACGCAAACGTGAATATATACGAAGGGGTGCAAAAATTTGAGAATAAAAATGAGAATAAAAGAAGTGTGAGAAAAAAAAGCGAGAAGGTAAAAATGTAAATAGGACTAATTACAATAAAATGGAGTATTGCCTAGGCAACGGTTTAGAATTATTATCCGCGTCGACAGTTTTTGCTGTGTGCCAGGATTCGAGTGTTTTTCTAACGCGGTAATCACCTTTGTCTATGACACAAGCATTGTCGAAGTCAATGCAATGATTGTTTTACCACGCATGGTTGGCGATGTTGGAACCATTTGAATAGTTCTTCAAGTTCCTTTGATGTTCCCTTTTGTGTGTTAGGAAGCATCTTCCGGTTTCTCCTATGCAGTTCCAAGGACAGTCTTTGCATGGAATCTGGTAAACAACATTACATTGAAGATCAGAGGGTTGTCGAACTTAGGAGACGGGAATTCTTGTTGAAGGGTTTTGAGTGGTTTATTGACAACCCAAATGCTTAGTGATAAAGGGAAAGCCAGAGCTTTTATTTTTCAAACATACTATATTTTCCCTTTTGAATAACCCCAAAGTATATTTTAAGCTTTCCTATTATAAGCACCTTACATGTATCTAGGTTAAGAGTTGGCATTGAATGCAGGACCTGAACAATCGATGAAAATCGATGATCGAAAAATCGGAAAATTACTGTTGATTTGCATCGATTGGCATTGGCCAATCGATGATCAATTGATAATCACACTTAGGTGGTCACGAACTTCATCGACTGCCATTACAAAACTTTTTCTCAGTGCAAATAAAAAAATGTCATGTATAACAGAAAATGTGTGCATTAAACTGAACATATTTTACGAATACTTAGCTAAACTGTTGGCTCCAAACGTTACATCGTGCATAAAATATTTCACACCATATTTTTGCCTAATTTGCCAGCTGTTTCGTTGAAGCATAATGGTGTTTGTTTTTCTTACACACAAATGCGTAGTACGTTTCTATGAATTTTAAACTTGTGGGAAACGCGTGGACGAATAAACAAGTTTACACATTGCTACTCACTAGTTTTTACTCAAATAAAACAATCTATTATGTTAATTGATTGATTCCCATCGATTATCAATTCATATTGATAATCGATGTAGTTAATTGATCGATTCTTATTGATTATCGATTAATACTGATAATCAATGACAATCAATAATCACAAAAATTTTTGCGATCGATTGTCCATCGAATATCAATCGATTAATTGATATCGATTGTCATCGATTGCCATCGATTATTGATTTCATCGATTGTTCAGGTCCCGTTGAATGTGAAGCAAGAATGGACTTCTGATGCTCTCCATGATACCATACTTGAATCTGTCTTCAGGTGTTCTTCCATTGTATTGCTTCTCCAAGCCTAAAATGAATGCTTAAAATTTGATCCCCAAACTGTCATTGAAAAGTCCCCTCAATCAAATGAATCCCTCTCTATCACCTCTATGCCGCTTATATGAGGTGATGGATATCAGGGGGATTTTTCGTTCAGAAGCACTTGACCCAGGGGACTTTGTCTTGTTAGATTCCCCCACCCCTGGGGGAAATTCTCAACTTTGCTCCAACCATTTTACAGTCCCCCTGGTTGGCCCAGGGTCCTACCCCAAGGGCAAGCCGATGACATGTGCATAATTAAAAATGAAAATGTATCTGCTTGTGCTGTTTGCAATATAGTGTGCATGTAACTATTGTATGCTAGCTGTATAACAACAAGTGGGCAAAAACATGTCAGGTTATAATAAATTTTATAAACCAGGGGCATTTTGAGTGTGTGTGTTTAGGAGGATCGAGGAGGGGTGGCAGTGGTAACTTTTCAGCTGTCTGAAAATTGCACAAGATCTCAATGTCAATATTGTGATGTTTGCCAAGTTGTTATTATTTAGCTTTCAATAAGCAAGGTAAATGAGTCAGCAATGGAAAACAGAGCGATTAATCAAAATTTCCTTGCTGAAGACCATCATTAATGATTTCCCGACCCCCACCCCAGAAGGTATCTCAGTCGGTAAAAATTCGCTGAGCGATCGATCGTGCCAAATAAGTTTATATTTTAGACCGTTTTACCTTATTATCTTCCACCACAATCTTTATAAGGTCTGCTAACCCATGTTTTCTAAGAAAATCGCCAGCATCCATGGTCTAAGGAAAGAACCGGCGTAAGTCAAACATAATGAAGCTTACATCAGTGCGGGTCGTGTCCACCATCGACAGCAGCGATCGCAACGATCCAATTCCATCGACATGACTAACAATTTCCAATGTTGAAAAAGCTAAAACTAAGATTTGAACACTGATATACTCACTCGCTTTGAAATTGTCCACTGTCCGACGAAAAAAAAAGATATAATTACACAAAATGTACAAGCGAAGATGAACTTGCATGAACTCAACAACGAAAAAGAGCGCGACTAACATGTGACTTGAACATGTGACCTACGTCGACCTACGTCACATCCATTCCTGTCCCCAGGCCTCCACCGTTTTTCCGAAAGAACGAAACGAAGCCTCTGGGGAAGAGAATGTGTCAAAATACTTCACGTGTTTGTAGCTGTCATGTCGGTCTTTTTTTTGTGAAAAATGTCGCGGTAACGTATCGTGGCATCGAACCACTGTAAATCGCCACTTTGAACGCCAAGATGTGTTAAATAGTAGTTTGGAAGATGCCAGCTTGGATGAATCTTGGATGAATCGTATTGCCGTTCCGAAGGCTTTATAGGACAGGGAGAAATTCGCCTTCTTTAGTTCTGTGAAAACAACTTTCACTTCGATTTTGCATCCAGCCTCTTCACGCAGGTTTGTCTTTGTCCTAATAAAGCAAAACAGAAGAACTGATATAGCAAAAAGAATCGGTAAATACCGTATCAAAATAAGGGTTTTCTTACCATTTGACTGCCTCAGCAATAAAATGAGACAATAACTTTCTCGCATAGGTGTTCTTGTCCGCCATGTTAGTTTAACATACCGCTGACCGATAGCCATTGCATTCTCACTTCATTCCCAGGTTCTACCGCTTTCTTGCAACCGTGTGTCCTTGCTCGTTTCTGAAACCGACTGATTAGCTCGGTTGTTAGTTAAGTAATCCCGGTTAGCTTGAGTTTTTTTTAACCACCAGGTCGTCCTCCATCAACAACGCATTTCGTGATTCTACTTTTGTGTAATATTTTGCAGTTTTATGCTTTTGACTGTTTCGTAAAACGTGGCTGTCTACTACACCTTAATATCAAGAGCAATACAGAAAGTAAAATATTGATTTACCATTTAATGACTTAACTGTTTGAACAAAAATTTTGTCACTGACAATTGTAGAGAATTCAGTTAGAATGCCCCGTATATGCTATTTTACAGAGATTTTACAATGCCCCGTATATGCCATTTTACAGAGATTTTACAATGCCCCGTATATGTCATTTTACAGAGATTTTACAATGCCCCGTATATGCTATTTTACAGAGATTTTACAATGCCCCGTATATGCCATTTTACAGAGATTTTACAATGCCCCGTATATGCCATTTTACAGAGATTTTACAATGCCTACAAAATTTACAAACATTGCTGAATTCCAGCAAAATCTCTGTAAATCGCATATTTACAGATATTCTACAGAGTTTTTGTTAACTCTGTAAATCATTTTCAGTATTTCATATTCGATACACTAGAATTTACAGACATTTTATAAAGCTTTCAAACCATACAACGATAACTAATGTCTGTAAAATATCTGTAAAACAATAATTTACAGACATTTTGTTTTTCACCCAAATAAAAGCCATAAATTCGTTTGTGATAAAAAGTCTGTAAAAACTAGATTTACAGAAATTTTGTAAACTCTGTAAATGGTCCAGTTTTTCCAGTGTTCAAGGGTTCCAAAAATATATGATAGCATTTGTCCTCCTGAGTGGTACCGAACACCCTATTTTGGGGGTCTTGGCCCATGGACTAATAAATGAAGAAGTCTACTCCCAAAAAGATGCATGCTGGGAACTCAGTGTGCCGGCTTTGTGGTGGTGTGTACGAAAGTCAACATATGCTACGTATTTTAGGCCAACCCCCGTTGACAAGAAACTCCTGCAAAAATTCGTGATGCCAGTGGAATTACGGTTACCGAAGGTGATTGCCTTCCAAAGCTGATCTGTAGGAAGTGTGAAGGATTTGTCTTCAAGGTGACTGGAATTAACAGAAACCTTCAGTGAAGCATTGCATGGAATTATCGCCCTCTTGTAAACAACCCGCGAAGCGATCGGCAACAAAGATTCGCGAACAATCATCCGCAAAACATATTATTTTCGGAGAAAAGCCATTCCGATTGTGATAAAGGTGATCATGTAGAGTGCATGGACGAGGCCTCTCCGCAGTTGAACGGCTAAAAAATGTAGAATAATTGCCTGAAGTTGGTGATCAAGGCCACAAATAAACGAGAATGACCAGATCATTGGCGCATTACAAAGCCATCTCATGTCATTGCAGAAGGCATAAAGAAATAGTTCGAGTGTACTTTGTGGGCGCAAATTGGTCTTCGTTGAGGAGATCAAGCTGGGCGGACGTTCAGATTGCTCTTTATTGTATGGCGCCAGCTACAAGAACCTAAAGGAATTTAGTTTTGACAGTATGTAGAATGAAATGGACTCGAACATTTCCTTTGTTATTGACATAATGAATGCCGTATCTTGAAAAAACTCTACAACCGGTGGCAAAGATACAAATACTGATTTAAGAGTAAAATACAGCTTCTTTTACTCGCTTCTCATGAACGAACGATGACTTGAACTTACAGTCTATTGAAGCGGTCATAGAGTGTGCATGCACTAAGCAAGACTGGTGAGAATGTCTCCCCCCTTTCCTCCTTCCCATCACCCCTCGCGCTCCCCTCGTTATTGATAGACGACTGAGGACGAGTCAGGATGAGAATTTCCTTTACTTTCAGGCGCTTACCATTTCTCAGAACCGGCTGGCCGGGCGGGTCAGTTTGTTACTATAATGCGGGTTTTTTGAAGACTTGTTCCTTGAAGTCCATCAAAAGGGTGTATGCTATTTCCAAATTTACCAGTCCGGCCGACCAGTTCTGACAAATGGAAAGCGCCCTTAGATTGGCATACTAAGATTTAAAGTGGTCATGTTCTACATGTCCGAGCTATACAATTAAAAAATTGTGAATAAGAAAATGTAATATAACTATTTTTTTTTCTTATTTTATTCTGTTGAATATTTATTCAAGGGCATCTGATTTAGCATACACAGCTAGTTTAAACAGAGCCCTGACTAAATTAACAATTTAAACAGCTGATACTAGACAATACGGTACTAACAAATTTACGGAACTGAAAAAGAAATTAATAAGTATATAAAATATACACAAAGCTAGGGTATTAACATAGAGCGCTTAAGATGGAGTTTCGCCAAGTCTTAAATTCCTTGAGGTCAATTGCATTTCGTATTTTAGGGGGCAAGGCATTGAATACCCGCGCGCCATTGAGCCTAAAACTGCCCTGGTATTTGGCAGTTTTAGCTAAAGGCAAGCGCAATAGGTCAAGGTGTCTGGTGTTATAGGAATGGAATTGGTGTGCGTATTTAAATTCAGTTAATAAATAAGCTGGTGCCAAGTTGTGTTAAGATTTATAAACAAGGACGCACTTAAGATAATCCCGACGCGCTTGTAGATTAGGCCAGCTAAATACGGTGTGCAACTCATCAGCTCCTATAGATCGGCCCTCGATTATTCACGTGCGGCACGTCGGTTTAGCTTATCAAGGTAGCCCTTACAGCCTATACCACTGCTGTCCCAAACGGCTGCGCAGTAGTCAAACAAAGGTAGCACCATCGTGTTGTATAGTGTCACACATGTGGGCTTCGGCAGTACATGTGTACCTTGCGCGCGCGGCGCAGCATACCCAATCAAGAGGAGATCTTTTTGCCTAAAGAATCTATGTGGTCTTTCCAAGATAGGGTTTGGTCCAGAAGGACACCAAGATATTTAAAAGTATACACCTTGTCTAGATCGGTGTTATCTGCCCTAAGTGAGAACCTATCGACTGCACTGAGTCTCTGGTGCGCACCTATAAGCATCATTTTAGTTTTATTAACATTAAGTATCAGAAAGTTGGAGTGGAACCAACTGATCAAATTCTCTAAGTCGGACGTAAGCTGAGACTCAATCTATCTTACAGATTTGCTAGCAAAGAATATAAGCGTATCTTCGGCAATGAGCTCTTCACTGCATACTCTTACTGCAAGTGGAAGATTGTTGATATGCATAATAAATGACAATGGTCCTAGAACACTACCCTGGGATACCCCAAACTGAATTGGCATATAAATTATTATTAATGTCCGGGAGCGGGAGTCCGGGAGCGGCTTATAATGCCTTTATAGTCCTCCTTTCCATGACAGTGAAAGCAGATCGCTTAGGCTTCAGCCTTGCAGCCTACTTCTTCATACACCTCTTCACCTTTTCTTGTGTTTCCTTGGGTGAAGCCAACATTGTGATAGCCGAGAGATGTGTTTTTGCATTGCAGTGACTGGTACTCAAGTGGGGCACTTGACTGCTCTCCTGAAGGCCTGGAGTGGAGCTCCATATAAATGCCTGGCTCTGACACGTGCTGGTCATGTGTCATTTGACGCTGACCAACTCTATCAGAGGTATGCCGGTCAGGAGTGTGTACTTTATCAGGAGGCTTTCGTCTTTGTCGCCAAATTAACAAGCCATTTACAAGAAATGACAGGACGACAACACAGGACAAAGCGATAACAGTAACACGGTAGATGTTGAGTTGTTCTATTGAAAAATACCAAAAACATAAATATTTCAAATTAAAGGTATTCCAATTACTGTCACGGAAACTCTGCAGTTAAAGAACTATACTCAGTTTAGGGCCTTTGCAGTTTGTACTTTTTCACTTAAGTAAAATAATTTTGTTCAAAGGGGCCAAAAACATACACCAAAACCTTGTACGAGCAAGGATTATTGTAACGAGTAAACAGTTTCAATGCACCGTCTTTATCTCTGTTTAAACATTGAATTGTCGTTAATAACAGGTTTAGAATCGGTATCTCTTACGGGAAATGGGAATTTGCGCCAAGTCCACAAAATAAGATTCTGAAATTTCTTACATATTACTGAAGAAAGTGTGGGTTAGCTATAACAAACCGTTCATTCGTTATCGTACAGGCTAACGCTTCTTCAAATATAATTAAGAAAACTTACCCCGAAATAAACGCGTGAACGCGAACATAGTGATGCGGACATTGTGATGCGGGAAAACAAAGTTTTACAATCCTACAGATATATTATTCTTTAAGTACCTTCCTTTGTGAAATTTTAGAAAAAAAAATGGGAACATGATCCACAGATAACAATGCAAAAGTTACTATTTTGAAGTATTTTACTGAAAGGACGATGAATTTTGTGAGAAACAGACACTATTTGTTTTAAAGATCACTGCATCTGACGGTTTCAACGATACTCACTTTCATCCTTTTCGGTCTTTTCAGCAGAAATACCTGATAAAACGAAACATAGAACATGCAGAAAACATTAAGAGAGGCATGTAATCACAGGCATCATAACTAAACCAAGCTTCTCGACTAAAAGGATCAATTTTTACACTAGAATTATGTATAATAACATCATTTTACTCCAGAAAATGGATTGCAAAAAAAAAAACAATGGCTGTGTTTTCACGAGGCGGTTTTTCTCGCTTAACATTCCTGTAGGTAATTTGTTTACTGACCGTGTTAAGCAGCTTAGAAAATTTATGCGTTTTCACGGACAGAACTTTATTCATTTTTCTTATACCATGCGCGATATATTTTCTTTTGTTAAAACAATAGAAAATTAGAACACAAAAGAACGACAATACAATGCCCTTCTTTGTTGTTTAATTGCCGACAAGCTTAAGCGACCTGGTTGGTGGCTTAAATTTAATGAGAATTCTATTGTAGTTCGCCAACTCGCTTAACTTTAAGCGAGTTGGACAAGCAACTGTTTTCACGAGATTTCCGACTGTCACTCGCTCAGCGACTCGAAAAATCGCTCGTGAAAACACGGCCAATATCTACTATGCAAGAGATATTTTTCAATAGCAAAATGCCTATAGACCAGTGATCAATTCAATAAAACGTTTACAGTAATGAAGTTGTCTTTCAGTAGCATCGTGTTGCAATGAAATAAAATAATGATAATAGGCCATACGCTACTGTGATTGTATGTTTTTACTCTCAAGCTTTCGTCGGACACCGACATCGTCAGGAGAAAACTGAAAGAATTTACATAAATGCGAAGCAATATAAAGACTAGCGTGGATTATGATGTAACACCTAAACAAAAGCAAAAACACTTAAACAAAGAATTCAGACTGACAAAAGATTCAAAATAAAATATTCAAAATAGAGGCTTAGAGGCTGCACATATTCGAAACAAAAAACCCAAAATAAACTCTCGTGACGAATGCACAGAACTGAGGGACCTTTTATTTTGAATATTTTATTTTGAATCTTTTGTCAGTCTGAATTCTTTGTTTAAGTGTTTTTGCTTTTGTTTAGGTGTTACATCATAATCCACGCTAGTCTTTATATTGCTTCGCATTTATGTAAATTCTTTCAGTTTTCTCCTGACGATGTCGGTGTCCGACGAAAGCTTGAGAGTAAAAACATACAATCACAGTAGCGTATGGCCTATTATCATTATTTTATTTCAAAACGTTTACACTTGAGCAAAAAAGTTTACACAAGCGAAAAAGTGTTCAATAATTGTGACTTGTAATTACAGGTGAAGCGCTAAAAGAATTTGGTAGTTATCCAATTCAATAAAACTTTTAGTACACTTGTAATTTACAAAAAAAAAAATAAAATAAAAGCTTGACCCTTGCTTTTACAAGCGCAAGCGAAAACGAGTTCAGTAAACATTGTTACAAGTCCTTTATATAAGCCTCTGATCTCTAAACCTGTAGAAAATATTACAGTAAAATGTGCAAATTTCAAAAAAAGTGAGTAATCAGAGCTTACGCCTGTAGTCTACAAGCGTTGTCAAGTGTATAAAACTAAATATAAATAAATGAAATGAATATGTTCTCAAAAGTACTAGAAGTTATTGATCTACAGCATGAACTTTCCCTTTTACTCTAACCAAACCAAACACTATTTTAAAACTGTTTTTAATGTATTTTGTAAAGCTATTTTTAATCTATTTTTTAAAAATATATGAAAAATATGCGTTTGAATCATGTTTTGTAAGTATTTTTTGGCAATTGTTTTCGATGCTTAAACCCGTTTAAAACGATTTTGAAATATATTTTTAAAGTGTAGTTTTAAAATACTCTTGGTTTGGTCAGGGTAGAGTCTGGACATTATTTGCCAATGCATGTTTTAAAATGCTTGCCGTTTAGTGTTGGAATTACGTCAGATATCTACAATTCCTAAAATATCTCTATCTTGAAACTACTTAAAAGTAGAACTTTCTAGAACATTTGCGTTACCCAAAATCTCCCTTTTCAAGAATAAAACATGTTTCGTAATTCGCTTTAGCAAAGTGAAAAAGATGTAAAATAAATGTTGTTTTAATTTCCTGATCTCTTATGACAAAATGCAACTAAGTGACCTATACCATAAATATCTGTTTAGACGCTTAAACACACTTAGGCCCCGACCACACTAATGCGTTTTCGTTTAAAAACGCATACATTTTGATGCGTTTTCGCCTATCATCCACACTAAAACGCCTGAAAACGCTGAAGAAAACGGAGGCTTTCGAAAACGGTTTCAAAAGTGGAGACTTTTGAAAACGCATCGTTTTGAAAACGCTTCGTTTCTAGTGTGGACAGATGAAAACGGAGCCTTTTGAAAACGATGACGTACTGAGAGCGTCACATGCCATCGGTTCCAGTCCAAATCCATGCGCAATCCCCGGTCCCAGTTGTTTTCATCGTTTTCGACCGTTTTAGTGTGGACAGGTGAAAACGATGCGAAAACGCTAGTGTGGGCGAAAATATTTTGCTTCGTTTTCTTCGAGATGAAAACGGAGACTTTTGAAAACGCATTAGTGTGGTCGGGGCCTTAGCCTTACGACAACTTACGCTAATTCTACTCAACGCGAACTTACTGTCTTACTGGCTTATCGTCGAAATCTTGCCATGGAGAAAACTCAACTCATTTTATAAAAGCGGCGCCGACACATAAAAGCCAACCCGCTTTAACTGATATTATTATACATTGGTGTCACTAGCTCGATTTTGATTGGCTGTAAGCACGCAGCTAATTATTGCTTGCTGTTTCTGTTACGTCATACCTACAGACAATAGTTTTATGCATGCAGAAGTGACGTCATACCTACAGACAATAGTTTTATGCATGCAGAAGTGACGTAAGTTGTTTACTTACAAGTTGACTGCTGTGAATTGATCACTTTTTTGTGCACGCTCTTGTCTTTACAAGTGCAGCTCAGGAATATGCATAATAAAACAATTATTGGATTCGGTTTTCGCATGATAGCGATAATTATCAAGGCCTCAGTTTGTGTTATCCGCCTCAGCCTTCGGCTTCGGCAGATAACACTAACTTTGGCCTTGATAATTATTGCTATCATGCTCAACCTCATCCAATAATTGTTAATTCTATCGCTTTATGGTATCAAATTTGTTGACAATCAATATCAATCAATTACATGTAGTTTTTATTAATTGTAAATCTTTAGAATTTTTATAAATATCTATTTATAACAAATTAACTTCATCGGCTTTCAAACGAGTCTTTGGGTTGTTTTTAAATGTATGGTAGGAAATACTGACTTGAGAGACTTATGACAAAACACCAGATTGTGCTATTACAATTTATGACAGTTAACACAAATTGAGTCTAACTAAATCGAGTCTACAATGAAGGAAATATATTAGGGTTTTCCGATTTAGCGGAAAATCCGCGGAAGTGGAAGTTACAGTCTCTTAATGTTGTGGAGTCAGTTTGGTGCTTTATAATACTTTCAAAAACTCACCGATAATTCATAAGCAAATGAGCCTATCAGAGACGTCTAATTGATCACGTGCATGAACCTTTATACCTGGCAATCCATGGTCATTCTGAAAGCCGGAGAGAGATTTGATTTCAGTCCCGGGAGAAAGTGGGGTTGAATGTGCAAACAATACAATAATCACTGAACTGCTCAAAGAGAATGATTTTAAAATGACCACCATGATCTTTATATAAAGAATACTAATATGGGTAGTAATTATTCAGGATTCTTAGCACAACAAATGGTGACTTTAATGGAAAGATTTAGCTATGCATACAGTTCTAAAAACTGAAACAAACGCCAAAAAAATAGAAGGGCTAAAGAAAAACAACAGCGCATAAGATGCGAGCTGCTTATTTATCCACGGTACCTGTCAACTTTAGTATAACATTTTTCAGTAGATTGTATTTTCCTGAGAACTTAACAATACCAAAGCTTTCGATAATTGCCGGAAAACCATGCTCACTTCGTCGAAGCCAGTCGGTATGTTATGTGGCACATGTGTTGTATGCTAATCTATCTACTTGTTTTTCTTGTATGCTAATTTCCTCTTTGCACAAAAGTGCAGTAATGTTGATTATTCTCCTTCGAGACACGCTTTTTGTGGAATGTTTTTGAAGTCGTTCTTAAAACTTGCACGACGTGTTTTATCAGGTTGAAAACTATCGGCTTCACCTCAAATTTTATATTAAACCTGATAACGTGTCGAGTTTTAAACCTGATGAAACACTACTAGTAAATTTTTAAACAGTACATAAAGACCATAAAGTCCGGAAAAAATCGCTCATTTGTTTTGTGATATAGCCACTCATTTCAAAACAGAAGCTGTATTTCGCTGTACTCAGTCATGCGCATACAGGAATTTCACGGGTTCTTTCTGCATGTAACGGAGCACATATTACGTAAAAGAAAAGGAACAAAGAACGACAATAATACAAATGCAAAACAAGACCAAAAATACAATACTCCACAAACAATAGAAGACAATGAGTGGCTCATGGGTACCGGTACATGCAGAAAGACCCATGTCAGTTGAGAACGCGCCATCTTGGAAAGCCTTGGTTCATTTAAAGCCCCAATCCAATCCCGACCATAAATAATGATTAGATCCTAACAGCAACGTTTGCTACATTTGAAATAAATGATGTATTCGACAAACATGTCGATGTCGATCGACTTACTATTTTTCCACTAAAAGCTGCTCGAATTCGATCGAATTCCTCCATGGTCCACAACAGCTCTGCAATTGTGCAGTAAACTTTGAAAATATATCTATAATTAAGCCCCACAAGGCTGATTAATATTATTGATTTTGTCACGACGTTTTGTTAAAAATTGTAAAACCTAATTATTTGTTTATCAAAAAGCAGGTGGCAGCTTTTCACACACGTATTTGTGGTATGTGAGACAAAAGCATGAAAATTAGACGTTTTTGATTCGTGCCCGTGGAAAAAAAATACTTTACAACCTTTTTGTTGTGCTGGCTTTGTGTAAAAATTGAAACATATATTTTGGTTAAGACTTACATATTCTCTGTTTTCATACGTAAACTAGCTGGATCAATGTCAATTTCAAAATAAAGTGCCTCCTAATAGGTGTTAACTAGGGGGTATACGCATTCTCACTTAAGAGTGCGGAAGATTGGCTTAATTTTCCGCTAAATCGGAAAACCCTATAAGAAAACTTGAAAGTATGTAATGACGGCCTCGCATCTACATGAAAATTTGTGACTTTTCAGGTCACACCTTAGGATTTCAACCATTAAATAAAAGTAAAAAGCGCATTACACCAGTCAACGTTTCACGTCTTGTTTCTTCTGTCGATGACATAAAAACTTTCATTCAAGCTTTACAGGTTTAATCCCGTCTCTTTACCATCAGCTAGTATGTAAATTTTAAAGTTCAATAGTTATATTCATGATCAAAACCTAGTCAAGTGACAACAATGCCTTAATATCTGCATTATACACCAACTTGAAGAAACGTTGTCGGGAAAAATGCATAAACCATTAACGATGCGACCCAAAGGTTAACTGGGAAGTTGGATAAATTTATCTTCCTCTGTGACAGAATACACATCATACACGATGCATAAATCATGCTCTAAAATGTCTCAAACTAAGAAAACATCATTCAAGAATATCAAGAAATGGAATCAGTTACTAATAGAGTGTTTTCACTGACGTCATATCAAAATTCAGAAGCAGTTTTCGATTCTAAAATGTTTATGTAATTGTAGAGAATTAAAAACTACACACCTGGGCCAAATGTTTAAGCGCAAGAGCATTTCTTTCAAGAGTTATAGGCGAATGAGTATAGACATTTTTAGTAAGAAATGTATGGAGCAGCCATCTTGGTGTCCCACTTAGGGACACCAACATGGCGGCCAAAAATTCAAAGTCTTAATAACACCAAAAATCTCGAAAAATTCTCATCACAAAATATTGCATTCACTATAAGAGGCATGAAATCGGCTTATAAGCATCTATAATTCAAAAATAACTTTCAACTAGTTCAATTTTGTTTATTTTCACGGCTTATTTGAAATAGCGTGACAAATTGCGTGACACATTTACAACCTTTATAAATCGAAAACGAAACATCGTTAAAACCTGAAACGTTTTGTGAAAGATTAGAACACTGGTATCCACATACCATGTTAGAAGCTTTGTAGGCTGTATACTTTAGATTTTTGAATTTTTATGACGTCATGTGCAAACACTCTCTACCCCATTCAAGCCAACGGTTAAACATGTTTAAATGTTGTTTAGTTTACGATTTTAGCCTGTATCTTGAACGTTTTAAAATGTATCTGACTCATACTACCTGGAATGGTAATAAAAGTTAAAAAAGTTGCTTTTATTAAAGATTTCACTCCAAATATTCGGCACGTTTTGGGGGTATTTTTCTAAACCTGTTTTAAACTAAACAACATTTAAACATGTTTAAGCGTTGGTGTGAACGGGGGTATAAGCTTGCTAATGCTGCCTACCCAGAATCCCATTCTGTATAACAGTTCATGGTTTATGCTTTTCACGGGTCAATGTTTCTTCAATTAGGTGTATACTGGGCCGAGTCAATTTCTACATACATCGCCATATCACGGGAATAAATATAACGAGACAAGTTTATTGCCTACAGTTGATGTTTACGCCACATATTCCAGTAGAGCGAAACATATTTTGATTAGGTCGATTCGCCCTTTTAGTGTAAATCCCCAATCAAGCAGTGCACGATAGTCGATGATAGTTTGGGTGAGAGTTTTGATCCAACCATCATGTTCTGTCAAGCTGGCGATGAAATGTTGCATTGTGGTACAAAATAGTTGTCGACAATTGGTAGAACATAACATAACATAAAACCTTTATTTTAACACGATAACAGTTAAAGCTAAAAAGCTTGTGGGGTCGTGTATACTACTAAACTAATATATGCTAATTGAAGTATGTACATAAAAATTACTAAGTACAGAGCTAAGAACTAAGCATTAATCTAAGACCTTAAAATAATAATTTAATTTAATGAATTTTTGTTGAGTGATCAGAAATTGGTCAGATGTGTCAAGCCGCCAACTGTCACATGTTTTGCACGTGAGCATTCGCCTGATGTCAAAAACAAACCAATCAGCACTCGTTATTTCGAACGACACTACCGTTGGAAGATTCCAATAATCAATTTTAAACCCGAATTTTGATTTCAATATTGCAAACCGTTCCCTATTAATGAAAGCCATTCCCAAATAATAAGCGGAACGCGCTTGTGTTCCGTGCGCGTGTTTCTTTAACCGCAAAATTACGCTCCAGACTGTCATACAATACGAGTTATTGATCGGATCAGGACTCTTATTCTTACAATGGTCATCCAAACGCGGGGTAGGCGTTTCTTTCATATTCCTTTCAGTTTTAACCATCTAAATAAAATTTTAATCCTCCAAAAGAAAGTTCTACGCATGATATATTTTGTGAATACTCGTGAGCATGCGATCCCGCTATTTATTGACGCTGACATCTTACCTGTATCTTACCTGTATCGTTCCTCTTTACTGTATCGTTCATACAGCTAGTATAATGCATGACATAAATAACATTTCACCACAAAATATCTTAAAAACAAAATATCTTAAAAACTTCTAGTGTTCATTCATACAATACGCGGTCATCGACCTCTAGTAAATTTTATGTGAAAAGCTCCAGGATGGATAATTTCAAAAATTCACTCTCTCGATTTGGCGTTAAACTTTGGAATGAGATACCTCACTATATCTGAGTTCTCCCTAGGAAAATTTTTTAAAACCACTGCTTAATTTCCTACTTAATATTTTACAAAACGAAAATGACTATATTGAAACGCCTTTGATAATAAAAAAATGATTTCTAGTTAAATTCAACAACAATTGTTTTACTTATTTAACTATTTTATTAATTTTCTCTTAATTCTCAACTTTCTAATTGTAAAAAGTAATAACTTTCTCCGTGTACTTTTCTTTAATCTGCCCGTCTATAATAGCCTTTGCTGAACGCGGGCAGCTAAAATGTAACTGTTTCTTTTTTTGTTGTTGTTGTTGTTGACTTGTTGTTGTTGTTGTTGTCTTAAGATTGCGCATCTCACAACGCTTTTTAAAGCGCTTTTTTTTAACGATATGCGTTAACGCGGTACAAATTAAAGGTCAATCACATGCTTTTAATTGAGTAAATAAGTCATTCTTACTAACTGAGCCATTTCACTGCATTTCACTTGAAGCTAACAGTTTTGCAAAATAATGTAATGTTCGTAGAATACATAAATGCAAATCGGGCCAACACCAAAGCGCGCTCTCCTAAAAGGAGAACATTACCAAGTGGTGAATGTGAAAGATAACCTAAAGAAGTGCTCAAGTGTTTTATGAGTATCCATCACCGATCCATCAGATAGGAAATTATAGCTCCATGTTGTTCTGAGAGTGTTTAACTGTTTTGCATACATACCTGTACATCATGCAGTATACTTACTTTGCGTTCAAAATGACCTACCGAAGAGTAGGCTAGGGATTGTACAGTATCCACACACTTCCGCTGCTAATGGCTATAAATGTCAAACAAGTGTTATCCCAACTTCTACAAAATGACATTATACAATGGAATAATCATTAGAAATAAAATCTCACAAACTTAACTGCGATAGACAATCACCACAACAGCTTCACCAACTTTATTGCAAACTTTTTACAATACAAGTTTGCAACTTTCCAATAGAAAATTACTGCAAAAGGTTTACAAACCTAACTGAGTGTAAAGTTTTGCAGCAAAAGTCCTTTCTTATGCTAATAGACAATCACTGCAAATAGTTCACAAAATTATTTGCTATGTTTTGCAGTGAAAGTCTAATCTGATGGCTAATAGACGATCCCCGCAAAATGTTCACAAAATTAATTGCAAAGTTTTGCGGAAAAAGTCCTTGGGCTTATGGAAAATCATTGCAAAGTTGTGCAGTGAAATTCCAATCCTATAAGTGTAGGCAATCACTGCAAAAACGTCACAGCACTTTTTGCAGCAAAAGACTAATCACATGATTGAATAGTGTCTGAAAACGTACCTTTTTGACCTGTGGTAACCATGATAGGTGAGCTAATATTTCCATCTCCTTTTACAGTGGAGGCAAATACTGTAATGCTGTAGTTGTTTTCATTCAAACCCGCTAGTATTGTTTGAGTTGTTGGAGCATTCACTGCTTGGGTTTGTGGATTGCCATTAGGTAACGCCATGTAGGTAACTGTGTAACTCAGTATAACGCCATTTTGACCAGCTGCTGGAACATTGCGCCATTGAACCAAAACACTGGTAACGTTTAAAATGTTCACCTTGACATTAGCTGGGGGAGCGCTTGGTGCTGTAAATTGAACAAACAGAATTCAAAAACTCCTTGCGATTTGTATATTGTAGAATAAACTCATATTAATAAACCTTGAAACAATCAGAAACAGATAGCTGAACACTTGAGACCTGAAGCCTCCGGTATTTACTTTTAAGCTTACTAATGTAATAGTGTTGCTCTATCGCGCAATCGTCACTCAAGACAGGGAACATCTGTAGTTTAAAGAATGTAAACAATATTCAAAGTTTAAGTAGTACAATCCACAATGGCTTCTTATGTACTACAATTTATCTTTTTTTCAATGATAAAAGGTCAGTGTAATTGAACCTCTCTAGAATATATGTATCTCAAGATAAGTTCCAGTCAGCTTTTCACATACTCGGCAAATACTTTTTTCCCACCTTCTCATAATTCTATACCACACTGACGTCTTGCACTTTTACTTTTTTAAGCCCTGGCTTTGGTACCATCTAACCTTAGTTTATTCCCTCCCACCCTCACAGGATTGGAATATTGTTAGTATCTCACATGTAAGTTAGTAGCCACCAAACGCTCTGTTAGCTGTTAGGTATCGGAATTAGCAGTGAAGTACCACTCTCTACTGCACTTTATCCCACAGTAACTCTTAGCCCTTGGAGACAGGATGGAAAAATATCCATTCCAAGGTAGTTACTAATATCCTCCGAGACAATGGAATATGGATCCCAGGGTATGGGGACAGGACCGAACCATTCAGTCCAGGGTGGCTATCCCCAGTTTCACCTCCTGTGTTTTCCGCCTAGGAGAACACTAACCCCCCACCCCCCCCCCCCCCGCCTTGGTACCCTGCATTCCTTAGCTATAGTCGCGCTTCCATGTCACCCAAATGTTGTTCATTATCTGTTAGTCGTCATACTTAGTACACTGCACAAAAAAATTGAGATTGCATTCAATGATAATAACTTTTAACTCTCGGACGTACAATCCTCCCTCCCCCTAAAACTTTAACTCCGATTTCAATATCAGTTATTGTTAGTTCATGCCATTTTCAGTAGCTATTCGCTTATCCATGAGATATATTTTGTTAAAGTTTAATGACAATTCGTTGCTATGGTAACAAATATGACGTCATAAGTAGCATGAGGTCAAACCATTGTTGTAATAAAAATGCGTTTCCTTAATGTCCTCGAAAACTTGGAACAGCAAACAACAACAGAACATTGCGGTGGTTGGGTTCCGGCCCCAAAATCGTCCATTTATTAACAAACAACATAACAAACCCTAGTATAATACAGTACGGCTATACACATGTACATATCCGCTTCATGAGGAGTTTTTAGGCATATTCAGAAGTAGAATGACAACAACCATCCGAAAGTTAAAGCTCGATTACGTTGAAGATATCGACACAAAGGTGCCAGAATCACAATGGCTAAATAACCGTTACACATTACTTTTAAACAACCTAATTATCATATATTTGAATACCAAAACCCAGGACCTCCCTCGTCCATAAGGAAATCATTTCTCTTTCCGCTACTTATTCATTGCATTCATAATACGCTACAAGAGAAATGGAATTTTTTATCTTTTTTCTGTGAAAAAAAAAACATACAAAATGCTACCAGAAGCAGCAAAATGTTTAACTATATCATATTCTCAATCAGTTTAAGGACTGGATTTAAAGTCTGTTCCGAAATATGGTTGACACTTAATATCTTCCTCTAGATTGCCTTGACCAGGTTGAATTTTCCATGAATGTAAATCTTGACGTTTTCTTCTGCCTTAAGGCATTTGTTTGGTCACGTGAAAGGTCACGTGATCAAACTATAGAAATTAAGCAAGTCGGCGCTATGCCAACGACGTTTCTTTGTATAGTTACATAAATTAGCTTTTCCGATGGAGATTTAACATATTTAACCTTTTACATATACGTTTGGAATAATTACCCTCGAGTTTTAAAATGACAGTTATAGACTGAATCAAAGGTTAAATTTTGGAGCACTCAAAAGAAAACTAGAAATCGACAGGATGGTTTGGCACCGGCAAATATGACTGTATGGTAAATATTAAAATTGATTGTCATATAACCGCACGACGTACGTTTAATAGTCTTTCATAGTATCAATATATTGTATATATTTTATTATTAACTTTTAAATATCTCGTAAATTACCTAGATTGTGTGCAAAGATGTGCAGATAAAACCTCTTTATAAATAGAATTGTTACATCTATAATCGTATTTTTACTATTCAACAGTAACGTTGTGATAAGTTAAGCATACGCAAGGCATTTGCGAACTTACTGTCTTCATCTGTGATGACAAAGATAGAAGCACTTATTATTCCACCTCCCTTCTTAGTTGAGGCAAACATCGTGATGCCGTACTCAGTGTATTCATTCAGACCCATCAGTGTAGTGTTTGTTCTGAAAGCATTTACTACCTTGATTTGGGGACCACCATCAGGTAACGCCCTGTAGGTAACTGTGTAGCTCAGTATAATACCATTTTGGTCAGCTGGTGGAACAAAGCCCCACTGAACCAAAATACTGTTAGAGCTTGTGTTGTGTCCCTGGATAGCAGATGGGGAAGCGTTTGGTGCTGTTAAGAAAGGTTTTCAAACGCAGGGTAAATATATTGTTGCATCTGATTCTGAATGAAAAACATAACATCAGGTAAAAAGCAAAAACCATAAAAGATACAACCGAATGGTTTCTAGGAAGATACATTGTACAACAACAAATAAGTGACAACAATAACTGCTTAGACATCAACAGAAGCTTAACAATAAACTTTTCTACTTACTGCCCTCATCAGTTCTCACAACAAGAACAGGCGAACTAGGTGGTCCATCTCCTTTGGCAGTAGACGCGAACACTGTGATATTGTAGTCAACATACTCCTTTAGTCCTGTTAGTTCCCTTTGACGATCATTAGGACCAGCTGGTACAGTTCCGTTGTGATTCTCTGTTTGTGACTGGTAGGTAATAGTGTAACCTGTGATGATACCATTCTGTTGCACAACTGGAACTTCATCCCACAAGACTAAGATGCTAGTTGAACTGGTGTTATGTCCTATAACATTTTGTGGACTTCCATCTGGTTCTAATAGCACAAAAATGAAAGTATTTATGTTACTGTTAAATCTTAGTTGGCGAGGAATAATTAATGGATATTGATTACCTGTCAATAATAAAGGTTATTGTTATTCATCATGAACATTCTCTAGAAAATTGTAAGTTATAATGCTATTTTTATTAGAAAAAATAAATGTTAAATTTGGAGGTTTGACGTTTGTACTAAAAGAACAATGCAGCTAAGTATGTAAGTGCGAAGAAATTAGGCACAATAAAAAGATAACTTCTCACAGAAATCAACGGAAAATTTGAGACAAACATTACTACTTACCGTCCTCGTCAGTTCTCGCAACAAGAACAGGTGAACTAGGTGGTCCATCTCCTTTGGCAGTAGACGCGAACACTGTGATATTGTAGTCAACATACTCTTTTAGTCCTGTTAGTTCCTTTTGACGATCATTAGGACCGGCTAGTACATTTCCATTGTGATTCTCTATTTGTGACTGGTAGGTAATAGTGTAACCTGTGATGATACCATTCTGTTGTTCAAATGGCACTTCATCCCACAAGACTAAGATGCTAGTTGAACTGGTGTTATTTCCTCTAACAATTTGTGGACTTCCATCTGGTTCTGACAGCACAAAAAATAACGTTTATATGACATTGGAGTTAATAATTTTAGTTAAACCTGAGTTCAGGAACAATAATGAATTTCTATTGATGTCCTGTACGTAACAAAATAAAGGTTATTGTTCTTCATCATTAACATTCTGTAAGATATTGTTATAATGCTATTTTTATTAGGAAAAAATAAATGTTATATTTGGAGATTTGTCTTTCGTACTAGTACAACAATGCAGCTAAGTGCGAACAAATTAACCACAATAGTATTGAGCTAACTGCTCACAATAACCAACGGAAACTTTAAAACAAACATTGACTACTTACTGTCCTCATCCGTTCTTACAACAAGAGCAGGTGAACTGGGTGGTCCATCTCCTTTGGCAGTAGACGCGAACACTGTGATATTGTAGTCGACATACTTCTTTAGTCCTGTTAGTTCCTTTTGACGATCATTAGGACCAGCTGGTACATTTCCATTGTAATTCCCTGTTTGTGACTGGTAGGTAATAGTGTAACCTGTGATGATACCATTCTGTTGCACAACTGGAACTTCATCCCACAAAACTAAGATGCTGGTTGAACTGGTGTTATGTCCTCTCGTATTTAGTGGAATTCCATCAGGTTCTGATAAAACAAAAATTTAAGTTCATTATACAGCTGTACCCCGGGGAGCTGTACTACCCATAACATGCATGGCTTTGATAATTCTAACCAAACAAGAGTTCGTGAGCGATAACGATGTTTTATGAATGTCCACATGATGATGAATAAGGTCATTGTTTGTCTACGTTGCGTGTTTTAACAAAAAGTTATAATTCTCACTCTCATTAGCAGAAACTGTACTAATTCTTAAGATTTCTCTTTCGTACCAGGAGAACAATGCATCTCATTATAAAATGTTACAGTGTTAACAAATAAGTGACAACAATAACTGCTTAGACATCAACAGAAGCTTAACAATAAACGTTTCTACTTACTGCCCTCATCAGTTCTCACAACAAGAACAGGTGAACTGGGTGGTCCATCTCCTTTGGAAGTAGATGCAAACACTGTGATATTGTAGACAACATACTCCTTTAGTCCTGTTAGTTCCTTTTGACGTTCATTATGACCAGCTCGTACAGTTCCGCTGCGATTCTCTATTTGTGACTGGTAGGTAATAGTGTAACCTGTGATGATACCATTCTGTTGCACAACTGGAACTTCATCCCACAAGACTAAGATGCTGGTTGAACTGGTGTTGTGTCCTCTCGTATTTTGTGGAATTCCATCAGGTTCTGATAAAATAACAATTTACGTTCATGATACAGCTGTACTAGGAGCGATAACGATGTTTTATGGATGTCCTCAAAGTAATAAATAAGGTTATTGTTTGTCTACATTGTGTGTTTTAACAAAAAGTTATAATTCCCACTCTCATTAGCAGCAAATGTACTAAATCTTGAGATTTCTCTTTCGTACCAGGAGAACAATGCACCTCATTATAAAATGTTACAGTGTTAACAAATAAGTGACAACAATAACTGCTTAGACATCAACAGAAGCTTAACAATAAACCTTTCTACTTACTGCCCTCATCAGTTCTCACAACAAGAACAGGCGAACTAGGTGGTCCATCTCCTTTGGCAGTAGACGCGAACACTGTGATATTGTAGTCAACATACTCCTTTAGTCCTGCTAGTTTCTTTCGACGATCATTAGGACCAGCTGGTACAGTTCCATTGTGATTCCCTGTTTGTGACTGGTAGGTAATAGTGTAACCTGTGATGATACCATTCTGTTGCGCAACTGGAACTTCATCCCACAAGACTAAGATGCTGGTTGAACTGGTGTTGTGTCCTCTCGTATTTTGTGGAATTCCATCAGGTTCTGATAAAACAACAATTTACGTTCATGATACAGCTGTACTAGGAGCGATAACGATGTTTTATGGATGTCCTCAAAGTAATAAATAAGGTTATTGTTTGTCTACATTGTGTTTTAACAAAAAGTTATAATCCTCACTCTCATTAGCAGAAAATGTACTAAATCTTGAGATTTCTCTTTCGTACCAGGAGAACAATGCACCTCATTATAAAATGTTACAGTGTTAGCAAATAAGTGACAACAATAACTGCTTAGACATCAACAGAAGCTTAACAATAAACTTTTCTACTTACTGCCCTCATCAGTTTTCACAACAAGAACAGGCGAACTAGGTGGTCCATCTCCTTTGGCAGTAGACGCGAACACTGTGATATTGTAGTCAACATACTCCTTTAGTCCTGTTAGTTCCCTTTGACGATCATTAGGACCAGCTGGTACAGTTCCATTGTGATTCTCTGTTTGTGACTGGTAGGTAATAGTGTAACCTGTGATGATACCATTCTGTTGCTCAACTGGAACTTCATCCCACAAAACTAAGATGCTGGTTGAACTGGTGTTGTGTCCTCTCGTATTTTGTGGAATTCCACCAGGTTCTGATAAAACAACAATTTAAGTTCATAATACAGCTGTACTACCCATTACATGCATGGCTTTGACAATTCTAATGAAACATGAGTTCACGAGCGATAACGATGCTTTATGGATGTCCTCATAGTAATAAATAAGGCTATTGTTTGTCTACGTTGTGTGTTTTAACAAAAAGTTACAATTCTCACTCTCATTAGCAGAAAATGTACTAAATCTTGAGATTTCTCTTTCGTGCCAGGAGAACAATGCATCTCATTATAAAATGTTACAGTGTGAACAAATAAGTGATAACAATAACTGCTTAGACATCAACAGAAGTTTAACAATGAACTTTTCTACTTACTGCCCTCATCCGTTCTCACAACCAGAACAGGTGAACTGGGTGGTCCATCTCCTTTGGTAGTAAACGCGAACACTGTGATATTGTAGTCAACATACTCCTTTAGTCCTGTTAGCTCCTTTTGATGATCAGAGTGACCAGCTGGTACATTTCCATTGTGACTCTCTGTTTGTGACTGGTAGGTAATAGTGTAACCTGTGATGATACCATTCGGTTGATCAAATGGCACTTCATCCCACAAGACTAAGATGCTAGTTGAACTGGTGTTATGTCCTCTAACATTTTGTGGACTTCCATCTGGTTCTGACAGGACAAAAAAAAAAACGTTTATGTTACTGGCCATGACATTGAGTTAATAATTTTAGTTAAACGTGAGTTCACGTACAATAATGAATTTCTATTAATGTTCTGTATGTAAATAATAACGGTTATTGTTCTTCATCATTAACATTCTTTTAAATATTGTTGTAATGCTATTTTTATTAAAAAAATAAGTGTTATATTTGGAGATTTGTCTTTCGTACTAGTACAAGTATATAAGTGCGAACAAATTAACCACAGTAGTATTGAGTTAACTACTCACAATAATTAACGAAAACTTTAAAACAAACATTGACTACTTACTGTCCTCATCCGTTCTCACAACAAGAACAGGTGAACTGGGTGGTCCATCTCCTTTGGCAGTAGACGCGAACACTGTGATATTGTAGTCAACATACTCCTTTAGTCCTGTTAGTTTCTTTTGACGATCATTAGGACCAGCTGGTACAGTTCCATTGTGATTCCCTGTTTGTGACTGGTAGGTAATAGTGTAACCTGTGATGATACCATTCTGTTGCACAACTGGAACTTCATCCCACAAGACTAAGATGCTAGTTGAACTGGTGTTATGTCCTATAACATTTTGTGGACTTCCATCTGGTTCTAATAGCACAAAAATGAAAGTATTTATGTTACTGTTAAATCTTAGTTGGCGAGGAATAATTAATGGATATTGATTACCTGTCAATAATAAAGGTTATTGTTATTCATCATGAACATTCTCTAGAAAATTGTAAGTTATAATGCTATTTTTATTAGAAAAAATAAATGTTAAATTTGGAGGTTTGACGTTTGTACTAAAAGAACAATGCAGCTAAGTATGTAAGTGCGAAGAAATTAGGCACAATAAAAAGATAACTTCTCACAGAAATCAACGGAAAATTTGAGACAAACATTACTACTTACCGTCCTCGTCAGTTCTCGCAACAAGAACAGGTGAACTAGGTGGTCCATCTCCTTTGGCAGTAGACGCGAACACTGTGATATTGTAGTCAACATACTCTTTTAGTCCTGTTAGTTCCTTTTGACGATCATTAGGACCGGCTAGTACATTTCCATTGTGATTCTCTATTTGTGACTGGTAGGTAATAGTGTAACCTGTGATGATACCATTCTGTTGTTCAAATGGCACTTCATCCCACAAGACTAAGATGCTAGTTGAACTGGTGTTATTTCCTCTAACAATTTGTGGACTTCCATCTGGTTCTGACAGCACAAAAAATAACGTTTATATGACATTGGAGTTAATAATTTTAGTTAAACCTGAGTTCAGGAACAATAATGAATTTCTATTGATGTCCTGTACGTAACAAAATAAAGGTTATTGTTCTTCATCATTAACATTCTGTAAGATATTGTTATAATGCTATTTTTATTAGGAAAAAATAAATGTTATATTTGGAGATTTGTCTTTCGTACTAGTACAACAATGCAGCTAAGTGCGAACAAATTAACCACAATAGTATTGAGCTAACTGCTCACAATAACCAACGGAAACTTTAAAACAAACATTGACTACTTACTGTCCTCATCCGTTCTTACAACAAGAGCAGGTGAACTGGGTGGTCCATCTCCTTTGGCAGTAGACGCGAACACTGTGATATTGTAGTCGACATACTTCTTTAGTCCTGTTAGTTCCTTTTGATGATCAGAGTGACCAGCTGATACATTTCCATTGTGATTCCCTGTTTGTGACTGGTAGGTAATAGTGTAACCTGTGATGAAACCATTCTGTTGCACAACTGGAACTTCATCCCACAAAACTAAGATGCTGGTTGAACTGGTGTTATGTCCTGTCACATTTTGTGGACTTCCATCAGGTTCTGACAGCACAAAAGTTTACGTTTGTGTTACGGGCCATAACATTGCATTTAATAATTTTAGTTAAACCTGTGTTCACGAACAATAGTGAATTTCTTTTGATGTCCTGTATGTAAGTAATAAAGGTTATTGTTCTTTATCATGAACATTCTGTAAGAAATTGTTACTTCGCGCGTTGTCCATTATCTCGGAGCCTCCTGAGTGAAACAGGCTAGTGTCGCACAAAAAGGAAGAAAACGAATCTCGGAAAGTCTGAAGTGAATATTTTGGTTTACTCACGAAAATATCGATTTTGGATCTCTTTTCCCCTCTAAGCTAATTACAACCAAACTTCAATGTAAAATAAGCCAGTTATTTTAACTGTATTAAAAAGAGGCATCGTTAAATAACATCCAACGAAGAGCCAGGAAACGTTTTTGTGAAGTCGGACGTTGTTAAACTCGCGCTGTTTGTTTTAATACACGCGAAAGCTCCCAGTTTCTCTGAAACTATTTTGATGAAATAATCCAACAAAAGCAACCTACAGAAAAGGAACTGATCGATTCGTTTATGAAACAAATTTGTCAAGGCGAATGTTACATGAAAAGATGTTAATAATCCTAGTATCCTAAGTTAATAATCCTAGTAGTATAAAAGTTTATCGATGAAAACAATAACTACGCAAGAATGAAAATACGCAAATTTTGCTTAGTACATTTTAGTTCCAAATAACCTCTAACCTGCCAATCTAAGAGTTTTTTAGCAGCTGTCTTCAACAGAAGTGATATTTCAAGTCGAGAATGGAAAGAAGATGCACTTGATAAAGTCCTTCCAAAAAATTTTATGAAAACAAGATGCACTCAAAATAACATCCCTTAGCTACAAAATAAATTAAGAATTTAAACGAACGATCCGTGCGCCTGGGTGATTGATTGGCATCTGTCAGGTGAGTTGGATTGTCTGGCAACAGTTCGTGTTATAAGATCTATAGTGTATTTAGCCACTGTGGTACGTTCTTTGCTCAAATAGGACCATTTTACCTTGATTTTACCTAATCATTCACATGCGAAATTACCGCCGCGATGGTCGCCATTTTTTTTAATTTGTTGACTCCGCCTCGCTTTGACGCGCTTATTCATGAAAACGAGTCTTCCGGAAGTAAACCATCTCACCGGAAACTGTTTCCGCACGGTTTGCATAGTGTAATATTCTGCCCTGGGTATTGTTATTTATGACATGTAAATGAGGTATGCGGAATCGCTCTGGCCTTCCCCAAGCCCAGCGCCACCGCTCATCATAAACCAATAGAGAGTATCCGGCTTAACA
This sequence comes from Cladopsammia gracilis, assembly GCA_022457155.1. Lineage (NCBI taxonomy): Eukaryota > Metazoa > Cnidaria > Anthozoa > Scleractinia > Dendrophylliidae > Cladopsammia > Cladopsammia gracilis. The sequence goes on from JAJGOT010000219.1 coordinate 272,852, forward strand.
TAACCTTTATTTAGCACACTCTTCCCAATCCTTATATCCTCTATGAAAAAAGAAAAAACACTTTGGCTAAACGTATACAAAGTAAAAGTATCAAGCGACTATCCGCACATCCTAGACTCTCTGGCTGAAACAGTAGTTCTATAACCGATACTATATCAAACCTCAGAATCAGAGTTCAAAACCATTATCCTCATTTTTAATCTTGGAAAGCTTGCGAAAAATCCTTTAAATTATTAAGCCTTTTGTATGTCTTGCCAGTTTCAATATCTAGGTTCGCCAATGTGCGGCCGCACCTGCCGGGTTCACTACTTTTTTTAACTTGATTTAATGCAACGCCGTTTTGCTATTCTTCCAACCCACATGATCCATGATTTCATGCAAGCTTAGACCCGCGAGCGCTAAAGAAACTGCACCACCACTACGAAAACCATGAAGTGTAAAATGCGCACTAGATAAACTATGAGACAAAGGGGTGATATATGCATTTAATCTATCGTGGGCTGCAGTTGCATCCAACCCCTGGGGTGAAATATTCCCTGATTTAGTTACAGATCGGAACAAAAAAAACCGAAATTTAACTTTAACCCCATAGACCTAGAAATGCTAAAATACAACTCAATTCCTCTAACAGGACATACACACGCATTGGTACCCCTCTTCAAAGCAAAAACATGAGCATCCCCCGACCTTAATGATTTTGTCCAAAGATGGTTCAACAACAAACCAGAATTATCCGGGAAACGTAAAATATCCATCGTTTTTAAACCTAACAAATCGGCTGCACGATCTCCCGCAAAAAATAGGGCTTTAAACATGGCCTGGTCCCGTGCCAGGATATAAATCTGAGAGGGAGTTAAATTCGCAGAACGCATAAGCCGGAAATGGATGTGGCGAGAGATCTTCATCAAATCTTCAAGAAGGAAAGGCTCAGCCTGGCGCGGAACAACTCGTGCCTTAACTGTTCCTCACGAACATCCGCTAAATATCGCTTTACCGACCAGTCAGAAGCAGGATTACCAATATTCAACACTGACTGCCATTCGGAACCCCTTCTATGTTCCACAAAAATTGCCCGCAACTTCCCTATAAGAGAGTCCACAGTCCCAAAGGCAAGTCTCTTAGGACATTGACAAATACCCTGGCCAACTCTCTGATGTGAGAAGTTTGGGCATTTTGAAAGATGAACATGTGTTTTCCCCCACGATCCTTCCATACTAGAAAAGCTAACACATCTGCTGGGAAAGCTGAAGCCAGGGATTTTGGACTTGCAAGATTATGCAAGAAGATAGAAAATTCCCGTTCTAGAGCACTCTTTTGTTTGACATAACGCGAGGATCCCCGTTGCTGTGATAACTGATCCAAACGTTGAGCAATGTTTTCCTCATCAATCTTGACTTTCTTGGCTTGCTGTACGATCTCGGAAACATAAGCACCACCCCTGGTATAGCCACATTGCTGACAAAACCGAAACTGTTCATCATTGGCATGGGAGCATCTAGGACAAGCCATCGACGGTGTAAAGAGCTTCGGAACCCTAGGAAGCGGCTGTAAAAAATGACCACAAAAACGAAAAAATCACTCAAAGAATCAAAACGATACTCTGCAAGCCCAAAGGTTAAATGGACAAGGCGTTGGTTTATAGCCAGACTTGGACGGTGCCAAAAGGACACCGAAACTAACCTTCGCACCAAGGCAAACTTTAGAAGAAGAACGAACCATCAGCTCAGGCCACCAAAAAAGGTGTGGACAGATCTCTGGGACAATTACAGTGAATGGGATCTGGAAGCCATACAAAAACCTCAAAACTGGACCAACTAATCCAAAGGAGGGAAAACATATGGATTAGACATATTGGACATTGCATGCAAATCGTGAGAAAATAAATTGATGCCTTGCGAACGTGGACTTGAAAAAGGAGTAAAATGTGGCAAAGGGCTTCCATCCAGTCCAATTACCGCATTGGAATCCAAAGCCATAAGGTCAAATGAGTGCCCACATGTGCCCCCAAATGATTGTTCCACCAAGACCCATGCCCTATCCGACAATTTTGAATCTGACTTTGACAAGCGACGTGAAGGACCATCTGCCTGGTTGTCACTAGACTTGACATGGAACAGGCTAAGCTGAAAATTGCGATCTGATAGCGCGTAGGAAGGGTCCTTGGAGGCCTTTGTCAATTGACGGGACTTCTTACTCCCTTGGCCCTCCCAAACGCCAATAAGAACAGTACTGTCAACATAAACCTCAAGTCGACAATCCCGCAAACTAGCGGGAAGAGCTTTTATGGCGTTTACCAAAGCTAACATTTCTTTGGTAGAGATGTTGAGATCCTTGTGTCGCTCATCCCAGTAGTCACTTATAGTTTGATCACCGGAGGGCAGATGAACGACACAACCCCAGCCATATCCCGAGGCGTCCGAAGACAAAGTCACTCCTAAGTGCTTCTCGTCTCGCCAAGGAGGAAACCTCTGCCAAGAGTCCAAAAAACGCCTATGCGTCAATTCTTCCCGCAAGGCCGATGAAAACGAAACAAGACCATTCGCTGAATTAGATGCAATTGCTGAACTCATTTCCCTTGTAAACAACTTGGTCGCAGGGACCGCCAATGAGAATGACACACATTTTCCTTCAAAACACTGCAGCGTTTTTACATCCACATATCTCTTACACGCCAAAATGTGCTCTCTCAAGGATGCCCAAGAAACAATCTTCCGTTCCGCACTAGGAAGGATTGCTTTGCAGAGTCCACTACGAGACCCAAGTACTCTAGTGAGGTAGTCGGGATAAAAACCGACTTACTTATACCAATTGTGTAACCTAAATAAACGAAGACTGATAAGACACAAAATATTGCGGCAGTCGCTGCGTCACGTCTAAATTGCTCCTGTCGACATGCTGGGAGGGCTGACCATGGCCCTGATGAGGTGAGGAGTTCACCATTAAGACGATCGTCAATGTACAGTGAACAGGGAACACCTTGAGCTCTTAAGAAACCGGACGCCGCCAAACCTATTGTATGGTATATGTAGGGGGTAATTTTCCACCCAAATGGAAGAGTAGCACAGACAAATCAATAACCCTTCCATTCAAAACCAACATATGTCTGAGAGCATGCGGAGAGTAACACATGATCATAACCTGACTTGTCGTCACACTTCGTCATGTAGGACCCCTTATAAACATACCTTGGAACTTGGAACATCGGCTAATTTATCCAGGGAAAAAGGCATATCCCTCATCCACAAATTCAAAAACCTAGCATCTAAGCAGAGTCTTGGTTTCGTAGGCTCTACTGTTAGTGGTAAAACCAAATGAGGTGGACTATCAACCCGGAGTTTCCCCCACACCCTAACTGCTCCGGTAATAGTGCGCTTTAAATTCCTGCGACACAAATTCTGTAAATCTTTTACATGACACATGATTTGGGAACCGCTTTTGCGGCGGAAAATCTGAGCAATAGTTAAACCCCTTATAAGCACCCTTAAAAGGTTGACTAAAATGCCTAATGTTCACTTTATTCCGGATCCAATCACTGATTGATGCAGCAAGCGGATGACCTTCGAGAATCGTCCCCCAAGCTTCAGGATGCCTGTGGATGCCTCCAGCAACAAACTCGTCTGGATCTCTTAGTCTAATTCTTCCCAGATCTGGAACAGTTTCAGAGACTAAAACATCTTTCCACTTGTAGACACAAGATGCCTCCCCCCGATCGGGAACCCCATTTACATTAACCCAAGATTCGAACGTTCTTGGTTGCGAAGCCAGAAGGTGAGTACCAAATTAAAATCCTCAAAAAACTCATTTTCACTAACAGGCTCTTGTAATCTTAGCTTCTTGAAAGGAGGACTCTGCAGGAGGAAACAAAAGAGAACAACCCTAAATGAACGAATCCAAATGGACATGCAAATGGGGTTCCCGATCAGGAGGGAGTAACTTCACAACGCCTGAAAACAGTACGTCAACTGGCCACCGAGATATTGCGGTAAGCCAACAGGAGTCACTCGCCCCAATCTAGGAATGTCGAAAAAAATTTAAGCCCAGATACAACATAAACGAAACAAAAAGAAAACTAGAGGGGAATCCCTAATGGTCACAAACGAAAACACCGATTCATTAGCTGCAAAAAGCATACTTTAATAACTGGAAAGAAAAAGGAAAAATGCACCAAGTCAGACAATAGCCACGACGTCATGTATTTATTTTAAACTGTCCCGAGCGAATCTCCCTCTCTTAGCGGGAGGTCCTGCAGCTTCTCCAAAGGCCTGTCGTCGATCCGGGCAGTAACTCTGATAGTGGCCAAAACGACGGCAATGGTAACACTGCACAGAACGGGAGGAATGGCCACGCCCTCTCCAAGGAACACGATTGAACCCAGAGGTAGGACACCTCATGGACTTATCCACTTTGGACATCATGTCCAACACCTTTTCTTGATCCTTGTCACCCAGAATGACTTCTAGGTATTTCTTGAACTGGACGTCTGGAGTCGCTGATTTCTTCCACAAGGAACAGAACCCGCATCAAAAAACCCTGCCCTAAGGTGATTCGTTTCCTTAGCAACCATCTTTAGATTAAGTAGAAGATCTAACGCCTGATCTTTATTGAAAGACGGAGCCTTGAGAAGTAGCCTGATGTCTGCTAATGTGGAATCCACAGAAGCCTTTTGGGACTCCTCCAACCTTTTTAACCTCTGCAAAACTTCATCGAAGTTATGCTCCTCCTAGAACAAGGAAATAAATCACAAAAGTTATAAGGCTAACTCTTTCTCTCTCTCTGTTTTTAACTTTACCCACAGAAACACTTTAGATAATATCACAAGCAAACCAGCCTCTCGCCAAACAGGCAAATAAATCTCTTAAGCCTCACAGGTAAACCAGTCTCTTGCCACACAGGCAATAAAATATCTCAAGCCTCAGGCAAACCAGTGTTTAGCCACACAGGCAATAAATTCTCTTAAGCCTCACAGGCAAACTAGTCTTTAGCCACACAGGCAAATAAATCCCTTTAGCCACACAGGCACACCAATCTTTAGCCACACAGGCAAACCAACTGTAGCCACATAGGCAATTAAAATCTCTTTGGCCACATAGGCAAACCGGTATCTAGCCACACAGGCAAATAAATCTCTTTAGCCACACAGGCAAACCAACTTTAGCCACACAGGCAATTAAATCTCTTTAGCCACACAGGCAATTAAATCTCTTAAGCCTCACAGGCAAAGCAGTCTTTAGCCACACAGGCAATAAAAATCTTAGATATGCACAAACCCATTGTAGAAAATATATGTAACGGAATGCAAGAAACCACACCTTGCTAAGAAAGAAAATTGAAACTTACACGACTACTCTTGGTGAAATACCGGCACTAAGAAATAGCCACTAATGAAAAAACTACCGCCAAGAAAAAATAAAAGGGCAAGTTTACCTCAACGGCGTGCGCCGGATTAACAGGGAGGTTTTGTTGACCTGCTTGACCTTCGTTCGCCCGTTCGACTCTCTGGTCCGCCAAAGCCGCCACCGGCGGAGGGACGTCAACAGCCGCTATCAAACCCGGGACAGGAATCTCCGGGCGATGTGGAACCTGGTCAGCCATAAAGTACAACAAAAAGACAGTCGAAGAACACAGTCGAAGGAACCCGTCGAAGAAGGCGGGTTTGCAGGAAACACACGACAAACAATCACTGACCGTGACTAGAGCAAAGTGCATTGAATAGAGCATATGTTTGTCTTTTATACATACATTAATATTCATCCCCAGGGCATTAATTAACAATGCAAATTGAATTTACATAGTTACTAAAAATTATTATAAGGTTTTTATGTATCCCAGCCACCCCAACCTTTTGCATCCTCCCGATTATTCGAACCAAACCTCGTTTCCCTTGGATTTGATTTCAGTCAATACCACCTTCCATTTTTCGAACTCCCGACTTTTCGAGCCAATTTCCGTTTCCCTTGGAGGTTTGAAAAATCGGGATTCCACTGTAATAATACCTTCTTCATTTGTGATTGTGTCCACTACTGAGCTTGCATCACTTTGACCGACTTTATTATTTGCAAACACCCTAATGTAAAAAGTCCTTCCAGGATGGAGGTTCTCAAGAGAAGCACTCGTGAAGGAGCTGGATATCACGCATGCACTACTTGACAATCCTTGACAAGTACCAGGTCTAAAGTTTTGATTATTTGTACTGGTCTCCACCGTGTAGTTGAGAATTTCACTGCTTCCATCAAAACCAGCTGTCCAGGAGATATTCACCACTCGTGAGCTCTGTGAGACAACTGTCACATTCTGTGGTGGGCATGGTACCACTGTAAAGTACAATTGAAAAAAACATTTGTTAATCAGATGACATACCAAGAGACAGTTGAAGATATCCAGGCAGGAATGTCTTAATATTGAATTTTTGGTCCATTTTCTTAACACATTTCGAAGAATTTTTGAAGCATTTTCATGGGTGTTTGAGACACATGGCAAAGAGCTATTTCTTGTCAGCATAATGACTGTTTCATGAGATTCATAATGCAAAAAACAAACAAAAGAAAAAAGAAAACATTTTGAAAGGGAAAAGACAACCTGGGTAACTTTCAGGAGGCAATTTGTTTTATATTTACTTACACTTTAGAAAACGTAGGCATTTTCAATGGCATGGTTGATATTCTTTCAATTTAATTTGCATCTACAATTATAATTTAGAAAAGGCTTTCTTTCCACACCAACAACACAAAAACTATTATGATAATGTTTATGTGAAAAAAAAAACCAATTAATATGAACTGCGAAGAAAGAATGAAAGAGAATGTGATCATCACAGTTATGCAGCAACTGACGGAGTTGCAATTACAGCCTGTATAATAATAATAATAATAATAATAATAATAATAATAATAGTAATAATTAAAGAGAATGTGATCATCACAGTTGTGCAGAAACTGAAAGAGTTGCAATTAGAGCCTATAATAATAATAATAATAATAATAATAATTAAAGAGAATGTGATCATTACAGTTATGCAGCAACTGAAGGAGTTGCAATTAGAGCCAATAATAATAATAATAATAATAATAATAGTAACAATTAAAGTAAGAACAAGATGTTTATTAACAATTAAAATAACTATTTACAATACATTAAAATTCTAATTACGATAAAATATGTACATTTGAAAAAGCTATAACGTTCATTCATATAAATTTTCATTTCATAACGCTTGACAAGTTCAAGCAAATAGATATTCAAAAATGTATAATTTAAAAAACTAATGGAGTAAAACAAATACAAAATATTAACTATACGTAATTAAAATATATTTATATACATATCGATTAAAAAACGTACTCAATTCTTTTCATAAGATCAAAAATAATAATTTAAAAATAAATGAAGCAATTAATATTTCCTTCGGCAGTCTCTATCTCTATATCTACACTTCTAAAGTCCCAAGACTCTCTCTTAACAGTCCGTGACAAATCAGTGCGGATCTTAGAAGTGCAAAAGATATTCTTGCACGGATCCATGAAATTGTTTTCGCATAATCTTCTCCCTTCTTTATCGCGATCATCTCAGCTAGGCGACTGTGATACATCAAGCATTCCTTACCCATTCCACCGGTTGTCGTAAATACGAGAGGTGTAAATGTCCCGTGTTCGACGTCGAGGACTCTACTAGAGTATTGGCGCTTTTTCTCGTTCTCGTGCATACGGTAGATTTGATCTGGGCTGAGATTCCTGTACGATTCAGCGTTTGGGTGACAAACCCTGACATCAAAAAAGGCTGATCGTTGGGGCTCCCAAAATCCACGTGCATGTATATCGAGCCTTGCATCCCGCGATTTGTTAGATCCTCTTGTTAACTGCTCTCCTAACGTATCTTGGAGCACCGGTTCAATAGCGACGTCATAACATACCATATCCAGAAACTCCGCCTCAAGGTCTCTGAGCTCATTATGTCTCTGGATGACAAAACCGCCCTTCTTACAGATCATGGCGTGGTCGACGGTAAACGCTTCCCCGCATACACACGTTGATGGTATGTCGTTAATTGGCCAGTCATAGCGTAGCAAGATCCCATCGCGAAACTGCCTTTTGTTAAGGTTGAACCCCAGCTCTTTGAGAGGAAGCACTGTGAGCCACATCGACGATCCTTTTTCCGTAGCCAGATCTAGTGCGCGCCGGGTCTTCTCTGGTGCAATCTCCTTTCATCTCTCCGCCCTGTCTTCGAGATCCTTGACTCGCTCTCTTCTCACTTCATGTTGTACTGATTTTATCAGAGAGTCATCCGGAAGTTGGTGCGTCTGAGACACGATCTGCTCGACAAGGGGCGTGGTCACTCTTATTGATGACGTATACTCACGATGAGCATCTTGACATGGATTGCTCAGTCCCAGACCACCCAACCGAGCTGGTAATGCTAGTATTTCCCTGTCAAGCTGGCCACACTGCCGTTCTGTAATGGCAGGGATGAGCACGCGAGATATTGCATTCTCCAGTGGCTCAAGCAGATCCTGAATATCGGGCAAAGTTCTTATGAAGTAGGTCCATCGATGTTTTAGACCAAAACTATACGCCGCATAACACGCCTGAGGTTGTAACAATTAAAGTAGTAACAATTAAAGACAATGTGATCATCACAGTTATGCAGAACTGAAAGAGTTGCAATTAGAGCCTATAATAATAATAATAATAATGATAACAATAATAATAGTAATAATTAAAGAGAATGTGATCATTACAGTTATGCAGCAACTGAAGGAGTTTCAATTAAAGCCTATAATAATAATAATAATGATAACAATAATAATAGTAATAATTAAAGAGAATGTGATCATCACAGTTATGCAGAAACTTAAGGAGTTGCAATTTGAGACTAAAAAAAAATTGGGCCTCCGCGGGATTCGAACTCATAACCTTTTCCATTTCGGTGCTCCTTCAGTTGCTGCCAAAATGCAATGATCAGAATTCTCTTTCACAATGAATATTGGAGTCAAAATTGTCCCAACAGCCACTTAGAACCCTTCATTTAATGTTACAATATTGTACTTTATGTCTACAAGTTTTAACTAAAAAACTCCTAGAAGCCAACTCGTGAATACGAAACACTGTGATAAAAGATTCTGGACTCCCCTCTCCCTAGTAGACATTATCCTCCACCGACACACCGAATGGTTTGTAGCATTCGTAATCGAACTTGTTGTGAGATATAACGCATGCCTATACAACATATTCTTGGTGTTCAGTGTCCATGATTATCATTTTTTGAGGCACAATAAATATTTATTTCACCTCGGGTGGAAATAAGCTCCTAGGTTGACTGTATTTCTGTTGATTTGTTTCTGTTCCGACGAATTTTTTGTAACTTGGCCACATTCTAGACTGTATCAAAGAAGTCGATTCCCAAATTTTGAGCCAAGTAAAACGGACCATTTTTTTTTTCTAGGAGGGCCTCAATATGAAATGAGGAGTTTGCACAAATCCAGATTTTGGCTCCTGTATTTATTTTGAAGAAAATCGATTCAAATTTATTAACCCTTATTTCATTCAACTAGCAGATACAAAAACAATTTTTGCAATAGAGTGAAAAACAAAGAAGTTATAACCAAAAGTTTGCCGTTGCTAAATTGCATCCAGGTCACAGATGAGCGTATTTTGCATTTCGAACGAGTCACCTTCGCGAATGTTTTTTAGTTTAATCCCCCGCCCCACGGGAAATTCCAGTTCAGCTTCATACTTTCCTCATAAAACTGTCACTTTTGAGACACCCCCCCCCTCCATTTAATTAAGGGGGGTGGGTGGTAACACTTTCTTTTTTAACACTTTCTGGAAATGCACACTATCTGAAGGGCCTCAAACAATTCCACAAATATATTCCGAGGACACCAATTTTGGTGGCAGGTGAAAGGTGCAGGTCGGTTTATGAAATCATGTATACAGAATCTGTTTGATTGGTCTGTCAGGGTTAGGGTTTAAAGAATGAAGTTCTTTGGAGCGTACTCAATCTCATCCGCAGAGCCTTTGTCAAGCCCAAATCCGATACCGTCCAGAAGGACGTCGGACACCTTATTGAGACTTATATAACGGAGTAACTGGTTAGCTTTCAGTTGAGGTTAGGGATAGCAGTTTATATAGTTAAATTTAGGACTAAGCAACCCGAGAAGCTAGGTGGTACAGTGGTACGGTAGGCTATGTAAGCCTAAGCTTAGCTAAGGTCACAGGTTTAATTCTGAGTGGGGATTTTAGATTTTCTTTTTTACACTTTTTTGTCGGCGTTACGTTATATAAGTCTCAATAAGGTGTCCGACGTCCTTCTGGACAACCCAGAGCCTTCTCCACTTTCAAACTGGCAGGCCAGGCGGACTAAAGCTGCCAAAATATTCCAAAAATCCTATAGTGATTTGTCGTGTAAAACATGATGAATTTCTTTGTTTCTTTTCAACAACGGTTTGAGATTGCCAGAAAACAAAAACTCCCCACGGCCTGTTGTTGATTTAAAACAGTCATTCTGACGGTTATCATTTGACCTTTAATTAATTTACAGGAGCTTTTGATACTAACAATTAATTTACTACCATTGGACCGAGAGGTGTTTTTGTTATTGAAAACAATTACTTTTCGTTTGAATTTGCATTTAATAGCTTCTTTGATTTTTCTTTATAGTGTGAACTGATGTAATGGTCGGCGAGAGTTGTTTAATTCTGTAAAATTAATATGGTCATCCATCGAACCCCACCTCCGAGTATGTGGCAGATCTATATAATCCTTGTAACTTGCAACGTAAGGCCCAATGATTCAAAACAAACCTTGAATTATAACTGATGTTGTACCAGATGAACTATCGACTCTGTTGATAACCACACAGGTGTAATTCCCAGTATCATTTGCAATACTTAAGCTGATTGTTAACTGCACTAAGCTTTCATTGAAATGTGTGATATTCCCTCGTGCTCCATTCTTCATAGTACCATTCTGAGATATAACAGCTCCATTTTTTCGCCACTGCACTTCAGATGCAGGTGGTGAAGCATTATAGTGACAAGTCAGCTGTAATTCATTTCCTACCACCACAAACTGATTTGCATCGCCATCAATTGTCACTTCTGGCTGAACTGCAATCACAACAGTATTGGAGTAAAAAAGTGTTCAATTCTTTGGATGATTACAATAACTTTAGTTTTGACTATGTGATTTAAAATCCAACCAATAGAGTGTTTTCACTCACTTAAATTGGCTTCCTAGCACCCTTACCATCCGCAATATTGGTGTCTCATGAAAGAAAGCGTGAGCTGGTCATTTCTTGTATTTATCGTTTTATATATCAAAAGATCACTCCTATACTGTTTAATATTGCCATGGTTCTGTGAATCATTGTCGGCTTTGGTAACAAGATTGGAAAAAAGTCAAAAAAAAATATTCTGAAGCTGAAAAATTGAGATTTAGTCGCATTCCGAAAATCGAGAAGAACGAAGGTGAGATGATGGAGGAGTTAACGACCAGAAGAAGGCAAGCATGCATGGCTTTCTGCCATAAGTCGTAATGACCTTACGGAGAATAATGCTGAAAATGAGAGGGTTTGTTGTAAGCATTTTGTTTCATGCCAAGCTTGGCCTCAGTTAGAGCTGGAATGTCCTTTTTTTCGTTTTACTGTTGTCTTAGAATCTTCTGGGACTAAAAATGAAGCATTATCATCGAGTTTTCCCACTGTTTCGTTAAGTTTTTGCTTCAGTTTAGTGATGGACTAAAAGTCGATGTCTTGAACTTCGTCAAATGGTACGTCTTTGTTGTAAGTTGACAAAATCCAAGCACATTTTATATCGGTGCAAGCCAGCTTTTCTAGTACTCAACGTTTGAATGAAAATAACACACTAGCTTTCTCCTTGGCAAGCCATTCACCTGCGGCAATGTGCGCTTAAAATTTTGTGATAATCCACAGAGGAACAGAGTTGGGTCCTTCAACACTCTATATAAATCCAGAGACCATCTGGTTATACGTTTGAAGACTTTTGAAGGCTCTGAATTGTTCTTTAGTGTAGTAGCTAGTTTCAAGGACTAGATACGAAACGAGGTCAATTGACTCTGTCGGAGGAAGACATTAAAGATCGTAATTTTTGCCATAAATTAGAAAAGGATCGACTCCGATGCATGTTATTTTCTGCATGTACCTTTTCGTGACAATAGGATCAAGATCATTTGCATATTCAGACAATTGGGAAGCTTTGTTATCCTCCAGAGGAATCTTTATTTATATTTTCAGCAAAAAATATTTGCAATTTCCACATTTTCCTGATAATTTTTAATTTTTAGCAAAATCCGAGTTGACGGCATCTTGGCGCGCCATTTTGTTAAATATTTTCTTAATCATATTAAACAGCTTAGCGTGTAGGTTTGCATTACGTCGGAGTTAAACAGTGAAACACACAAACGAATGAGAAGAGGGACGACTTCATTTAAATGTCTGGTTTAGCTTTTGCTGTATAATTAATTATACTAAATGCGCACTATGTCTGTTTGCGTTATTGTCTCTGAGAACGTAACGGAACAGAAATAATATAAATATATCATTAATAATTTATTATTTTTTAATTGACAGTGATAGTACGTAAGTGAGTTACCTGCAGTCTTAAGTAATCCATATACTTCTATTCTGAGAGCTTTGCCATTGTGATAATCAGTTGGCTGGAACCGGATAAACCTCGCTCTATTGATTCCTACTAGCATGTGTTTTACTATGTCATTTCTTCCATCATTTGCGTTAAAGATCTGCAGTCAAAGTCAAATGTTTGCTCAATTTAATTGGTCAGATTTAGACGGATTAAAACAACTTAAACTAAAAACTACATTTAATATATTTGTTAGACAACCGCGTGGCGAGTTCGTATTGTGTTTTCCTCCAATTGCTATCAATAGCGGTTTGCTGTAAAAAAAAATCAAAAATCGTTATCCCGTCTACCGCATTACCACCATGCATTTGTCTAACTGATGTGTTGTATCCTACCGTGTACGAGGAAATTTTTGCGGGCGGGAAAATTTTGCGGATTGCCGACTGAATTTGTTTTGCGAGAGGAAATTTTTGCGGATCGAGACAACTAAAATTTCTGCTGGGAGGAAATTTTTGTGGATTTCTGGTCAAGTATAAATAAAATTTAAGGCAATATCGGTATTAAATTGCAATTTTACTTCCTGACCGGAATTTTCTATAGTTTCCATAGTTATGGTTGCTGTTCTAGCGCCAACATGAACATTAACAACAATAAAACCTGAGTGAATTATTGTACGTTCTTGTAAAAACGTATTAGTCGATTATGATAAAAGTCTCTGGTTCTTTTGAGGACGTGTCTGGAGTTGAATCGGGAATACAGATGACTGTTGTGCCGGTCGCCTCGGAGTTATGAGAGCACTGTTCACTGTAAAAAGTTCCTGTTAAACACGAAGTTCCGGTATAAAAGGCTTAGCTCCTCCCCCATTTCACACCTTACACCTTTTGGGTGTGAAATGCAAATTTAGGCGTCTTTCAGTCACAAAACGTGGTTAACTTGCGCGTCCTTTGAACATAATTTGTTTCAAAAATCTGATAAAACCAAGATTTTACCTAAGCTAAAAAAGAAATAGAAGTTCATAAAGACTTCTGATATAGCTTTCATAAAGTTTTTCCAAATTGTGTTAGCAATGGTCTTAGCAATGACGCATGTTATTTGTCAGTTGTTTATGCTTCAGTGGTTGATTGACGACTGGAGGTGAGAATGGCCAGGCCAGGCTCCTTTTATACCGGAACTTCGTCTTTAAGCCAATATACACCATTAAAACAAGATTTACTAATTTTTCGGCGGGAGTATATTCTAAGATATTAAATGTAGACTCGGAAAAAAATCCGAGTCCCAGATGGGATTTAAACCCACGACCCTCCGTGATCTAGTCGGATGCTCTAACCACTGAGCTACTGGAGACTCTATGGTGAGCAAGGGTCAATTTGTGGGTCTTGACTGGAATCGCATCGCGCGGCTACACAGCCAAGTATTGACTAGCACATGTGAAACTCACTAACAGCATCGCGCTGTCACATTAAAGCATATCAAGATGCAGCCAACCAACTTCCAAAGTGAGTATATAAAGATGAAACAACAATAACAACAAAGATCTTTGTTGTTATTGTTGTTTCATCTGAGTATATTTCTGCGGCGGAAAATTTTGCGGGAGTTTTTTTCTGCTGGAGTTTTTTTTTTTTTTTTTTTTTTTTTTTGCGGATAGAAGGAAATCCGCAAAAATTAACTCCAGCAAAATTAAACTCTTACACGGTATATTCAAAGGTTTCACGTGGTATAATTACCTAAAATGACGTGGCCCACCCTATTTATGTATATTCGTTGTCTCACACGCTAAACGAGCTCCTCCTTTATCTTGCGTCCTAATGGTAAAACAAACCTTATCAGCATTGTTTTCCTGGTAGGTTACCCAGTCGGCGTTGTTCAATGATAAAAGCAATTTGTATTTCTTTGTCCAATGATCAGCAGTTGAACTTCCTTGAGTTGCTACAGCACAGATAAAAAACTCGTATTGCAGGTTGATTTGTAGGTAGTCATTAGCATTACCATTAGTGCTGGGTGACCACGCACCATTCCCATCTAGTCGACCTTTAGAAGCTTCTTTACCAGAACCTGATGTCGAGGCGGAGAAGCTGCTGTCTGGAAATGCGTAACTGCTGTGCAAACCGAGTGACTGGATCGGACAGGCTATAATAAAAACAAGTCTGATAAATTTGCATCGCAAATATGTTTTCCTTTCTGCATTTCCCATTTACCCTTCGCTTTATTGTGGTAGACAGACAATGTTGGCTTCCCAGGAAAAATCGCTTATTGCTCGAATGCTGTTACACTCTTATATAAGATACATATTTAATAAGAACGTTGAGGCTAGGCTTGGCCAAAATTAAAAGAACGTGCTACGAACGTACATGCTCAGGCTGAGATTTATTTAGGAACCTCTTTATACTGTACTTTTATTTTTACTACTTAAAACATGAAGTGTATTAAATTTGGTCATAGAAAATTGAAAGGTCAATTGAGGCCAAAATACTGGAGAAATGGTTAAAGTATAAAATACAGGATTACAGTGTTATCTTAAAATTTCTTTCCCTAGTTTTGCAAACAAGTTATAACATTGTAACAAATGAAATTGATTAAAACGTCCTTTTTCTGTTTACTAAGAACTTTGACTTTTCCTTCAGTAAATAATTATATGTAACGTGATTGGTGTACCCCGGGCTACGTAGAGGGGAATATTACACACTGCTCTGTAATATTCCCCTAGAGAGGATATCAGCCCCCCTTCTCCCCTGGCGCAATCAATTCCCCACCGCCCACCCCTCCACCTCAACTTGTTCAGCCAGTTGGTAATTGACAAGGTTTATTCAATACAATTACCTGGAAGAACAAAGGAAAACAAGCAATGTGGAAAATGGTAGCTTGAAAACAGTAGTTTTATTTTTCGTTTTTTCCCTTGCTGCCCCCTAATCCCTTAACCTTTATAAGAAAGGGAGACCTGTCGTTTAGAGAAGATGAAAATATAATCGTAAGTACAGGTGACAAAGAAATGGTGTGGTATTACATTGATGCAATAAAACTATTTATGGACTGGAAAGTAGATTTTGTGAAAATAACCGAAAATTATCACTTTGTCCAAGTATAAATGGCCTGCAAAAATTACGTTAGTGCCTGCTTACTTTTAAGCACCAAAATGTTTTCAAAGGACTGAACATTCATTTCCAGTTTCAATTTTGATCAAAATAAGACTACAAGTATGAAAAATACCGAGGTCAAAAGTGTTTCATTTTCAGCTGCTCAAAAAGACAGGTCCCCTCTTCCTTATACAGGTCAAGCTGCCAGGAAAACAACTAGAGAGGAACAATGAATATGTTTGCATCACTTTTCAGTAGTTTTCATTGTGTGTAATAATTCTAGTTGATAATGGTTACTCTCGTAAAATAATTCGTCTTTAAAATAACAATTACCATACCCCTTCGGGCGGAATAAACTTCTACTTCACAGAGTGTGAGATACTCTGCACTGCTTTTAGTAATTCTTATGGTGACATATCTTCCGTACAAAGTGGGGCGACAGAAGAAGGATGCACCTTGTCCTTGAGGAACACTGTAGCCGCCTACACCACACTTAGGGTTAGCGACACCCCCATTACTTGAACTTGTGCCTAAAATAGTTTATAATGACTGAGGCAATTCATCATATAGTTAACAAATAAATTTTACTAGCACAAAAAAATGTTTTTGCTGTTTAGCACTCACGTTGAATGATAATATTGAAATTTAGTTAAGATTGAGTGCTTAAAATACTGTTACAAAGACAGTCAGATTTTTCAGGGATAACCCCTTCATCGGTGTTTGTGTTCCCTTTTGAACACAAACACTGATGAATGGGTTATCCCCGAAACGTCAATAAATTTTACTTGTCTGTCGAGTGTGATCGTCCGGGTTAGTGTAGTTCTTAAAAGGACTTTTGTTGCTGGTATTGACTGACGTTTTAACAACCTGAGCGGAAGTCATCTTAAGAGTCATCTGAATTATGAATCGTTAGTTGATGGTATATCCGTCTGGTTATTATCGTCATTGGTCAGTTTAGCCATGATGTTATTGGCTGTTGAGACTCAAATGAGTGATTGGTGCGTTTCCGGCGTTTTAGGCGACGCCTAATTCTGTAGTTAGGGATACCCAATGTCAGTCCTCACATATCTTCCCTAGCCTCTGTAGTGTGTTTTACTGTGTTTGTATTTGGTAAGGTGAGTCCATTTGTGGCTGCAAGGTAGCACTGACCGAGAGAAGCTGATAGCAAGCAAAGCCCTAAGAAGGCAAATAGATATAATTGTTTATCTTCATTCTTTCTGCGCAAGTAACTCTGTGAATACATCAAGGGCTGGCCCAGCGTAAACTTTGCCTGAATTTCATTTCCTCCGATGGTCGGTGACACTTATTTTTTTGTTTTATATATCGGTTTATTTACCTTCTCGTGTACAAATTTGAGATTTTAGTAAATTTCTACGCTCGTCCCAGAATTCAGCTCTTATTTTATCTGTTAACCGCATTTGAAAATACCTTCATTATAAGCTAATTTCAATCGAGAGGACACCAGATGAAATTATTTACCCAATCATCCCTTGAGATAAATTTTAACCAATAAACACTAGAGAATATCGAGCTACGATATTAAGATATTAAAAACACAGCGATATGTTTTTGTCCGCAATGGTACGCAATAATACTGAGGCAGATGTTTGGTATAGGTACATAGGTAAGGCATCATCTAGCAGTGGCAAAAGTTTAAAAAAAGTATGACCTGAAGAAGATTTTCGCGCGAACGTTCATAAATAACATGACAATTATGTCGGCGACGCTGCAGGGCAAACTGTATCAATTACCATCTTTGTCGATCGTTCTTACTTTATTGAAATTTGAAAGTTTCATTTAACCTGGTAGATTGCAATAGAATCTTTAGTCATATTGACTTACCAACTCTGATCTCGAATTGATTCAATCTATCCCCGAAGTTGTCTCTGTTGACTATGTACACTTCAGTCACAGGCTCCACTTGTCCCAGGTCCACTCTCCACCAAGGTTTAGTTTCATGAAGTGTGTGTGTACATGATTTACCCGCATCGTAGTTTGTGTTGCTGTTTCCGTCCACTGCTAAGTTACTATAACCCTGAACATAAGGGCTTGTGCTTATCTGCGTCGTGTTCTTGTTGTATGCCAGATTATCTTAAAGGAAAAAAAAACGAAATCATACAAATAAACTCCTGAATACATTTATCTAAATAGAATTGTTATTTTGACTTCACTAACAGCAAAAGACATAGTGTAACAACAACAACAACAACAACAACAAAAACGTCTTTATTTTTAAAAACAGTTACATTTTAGCTGCCTGCGTTTAGAAAAGGCTATTCTAGGCAGGCAGATTAAAGAAAAAGTACACAGAGAAAATTATAATTACAATTATAATTGAACATAATTTAAAATAATAAATAATAAATATAATAATAAATTGAAAATAATAAATATAATTGAAATAATTGAAAATAAATATAATTGAAAATTATAGTTTTTTTACAATTAGAAAGTTTAGAATTGAGAGAAAATAAATGAATAGTTAAATAAATAATTGTTGTTGAATTTAACTGGAAGTCAATTTTTTTTATTATCAAAGGCGTTTTAATATAGTTATTTTCGTTTTGTAAAATATCAAGCAGAAAATTGTGTAATGTTTTTATTTTTTTTTTCGTAGGAAGATCTCTAACATAGTGAGGTATCTCATTGCAAAGTTTAACGCCAAATCGAGAGAGTGAATATTTGAGTTTATCCATCCTAGAGCTTTTTACATAAAATTTATTACCAGAGGTCGATGACCGCGTATTGAATGAATGAACTTTGGAAGTTTTTCATGGCAAAAAATTGGGTGACATTTGCCTCTAATTTTTTTAACTCGTCTCCAGACCCCCAATTTGACCCTTAAAATCACTGTGAAAACGCCATTTTTTTAAGGGAAAATGGAAATTTCGCCCATTTATGAATTACGTTTCGGAAATCCACACTCGGATTCCAGTAATTTGGTTATTACTCTATCTGGAAACGGTAAAATATTTTAATAACTTAAAAAAAAAAGTCCCGTCATTTTGACCTTGAAGTGACCAATGTCAAGTGAAGGCTTATATGAAGTTCAACCGCGCGGTCATCGCTTTTAGCGGTATAACTCATTTTAATAGGCATAATGTCAACATCCACACCCAGTTTTGAAGAGACTGGGATCTTGTGAACATTTTGGTGGGAAATGTGATTTAGTTGGAGCGAAAAAAATCCCGTCATTTTGCCATTTTTTCAGTGTACTATGCTTCGACTGAGCCAATTTTGGCTTCTTTTAGTCTGTATATATTCGCATGCTCTTCTGTCAATGCATGGCCTGGCAATTTATGAATACTTTTCGGAAGTCCACACTCGGATTCCAGTAATATGGTTATTATTCTATCTAGAAACGTTAAAATATTTTAATAACTTTTAAAAAAGGTACCGTCATTTTTACCTTGAAGTGAGCAATTTCGTATAAAAGCTTGTAAGGAGTTCAACCGCGCAGTCATCGCTTTAAGCGTTCTAACTCATTTTAACAGGCGCAATGTCAACATCCAAACTCGGTTTTGGAAAGATTGGAATTTAGTAAACATTTCGGTGGAAAATTTGCTTTGGTTCGAGCGAAAAAACCTCCGTCATTTTGCACTTTTCAGCCGGAAAGATTTCCGTTTAACCCCAACATTAGTTATGCATACCGTTCTTAAAACTAAAACAAAAGCCAAAACAATAGAAATCCAAAAGCAAAACAATAGCGCATACATACATAATTATGAGCAACAGTTCATTTTGGTAACGCGCATGCCCGGAGCAAATGTCTCGTCTGAGGGATCAATATTTTGGAATGAAATAGTGTCAAGTAGATAAGTTTATTTTGGAGGGGCTTAGCGAGAACCAACCCTGCAAAGTATGTACAACAGCTAACATACAATCTGCGACAACTTATTTACAATTCACGTATTCTCTGGCTTTTACCTAAAAGCTGCTATCACGGTCAATCTTGACCTACATCCAAAATTAAGCACACGGGCGTAGTGCCAGTTAGGATGGGGACTACCTCTGATAAAACGGGATCATCTTCACTTACGTACCCAAAAATACACGCGAGCAAATAGCCAGTTAGGCTAGGACACAAAATCTCGAGCATAACAGCTGACTTAATTCCGACCCTGGCTGGAGGTCTACAACATAGCCATTATAAGTCCATCTTGACTTTTGTCGCCAACGTAGGAACTATTCCGGCTCAGGTGACCTAAGTGTACACTGAAGACTAAATAACCCGTTCCGGTATGGGGCCTATGAAAACTTGATAAGTTAAGGAACAGGTGCAAAACTGTAACAATCTTACATTAGTTTAGGCGCCAGGTGGCAAAAAGAACTTAAAAATGGTCGATACATGGACAGCCTGATATAAAATTCTAACATACGCCATTCGAAAGAGAAAATGTGGTGTTGGACGTTGCAAAACTCTTGCAAACCTTCCAAAAAGACGCTATAATGACATCACCCACGTACGTGACAATGTGTCCAGAGGACGTCTGGAAGCAAGGGAAATTGTTACTTTTCTTGTGGAAACCACGAAAGCTATTTTGTACTTGAACGTATATTTCAGGATTAACACATACCTCCAAAGTTCACATCTTTATTACAGTATATGAGGTCATATGCATGGTCACGTGACTCAAAATATGAGGAAAAACAATAAAAAACAAATGTCGTGCCATACCTGAGAGGGTGAATCAATGCTTTCCAGGATTAAACTAAAGAACTGAGAAGATTATTAATACCATTAGTAGTATACAGAATAGGGGTTTTGCGTCGGGCGGATCATGCGGATATCATGCGGATCCTCATAATAAGAGATGTAATATGTAAATAGTAACGTCATCGCCGTAGACAATAGGGTTATAGGGCCTGTTCAAGCTTGTCCGAGTCAGTAAAGTATGACATAGGAGTTAAAAATATGACATACGAGAAATTTTGACTGTTTTTGACTGTTTCGTCTTTATAGTGTTCACTTCTATTCTTTGTAAAACTTCATCTTAATAAAACATTGTTTCTCTCTCTCTAGAAGACGATTGGTTAAAAGCGGTTTCGCACCATTCAATTCTTTCAATTGGTAGTTTTATGAAGGCCATTCGATCCACAAATTGTGGTGTATTTTAATCGATGATTTCAGTAGGTTAAGTCTACTCTTTATTTATCACTTTGACTTTCCGGTAGCTTCAAAGTTCAAACTTTTAATTATGCGAACACTGAACTATAAATTTGCATGAAAAATTAGCACCTCGGAAAATAAACAAAGCAACCAATTTCACGCGCGCGTTAAAACAATAAAACCACACTTTGTTAAGTTCAACCTATATTTATTGATAACAAACAAGTACATCATTATATAGGCAATTTTAAAGCTTAGTTGGAAAGGAACAGACAGAGTTGGCCAGCCCAAATATGTCAACAAAAAAAAAAGCTCTAGCGAATTTTCAATTAGCTGTAGGTGTATATTTTTACCGAGCTACAAATGTTAACAAGCGTTGATCTTATAATGTCCATAAGCCAGTGTCTCACATCCGTTTTGTAAAATATAGCGTTTGTCGTCATAGGGAGATAGACTTGTTTTGGTCAAAGTCACAGAATAGAGTTGATGATTCTCGCTTCTAATTTGGTTCATCCGTGCCATCTGTAGCTGTTTCTCAAAGAGACAGCTCTTGTAGTCCTGGTGACGAATCGTCCGCTTGGTCACGTTCTTGGAAATACCTTTAGCTGTTTTCTTTTCCACCGGTTTGTTCTCTTCAGTGAACAAGATTGAGTACAATTTGGGTCGAAGACCAACAAATTCTTCAATTGGAATTCCTTTCGTTTCATCCTTCATTTTCCCCAGGACCTTTTTATTTCTCGCACTGTACAGGAAATGTTCTGCTGGATATTCTGAAGTGTCAAAGGAATCCAGATCTTCTAGGAAATCACGGTACAGGTCATCTGTCTTCACATCATAACACAGACTGTCAGTATCGGTAAAAAGTAATTTGGACTGAGATCCGTATTTTGAAGCCATGTAGTTATAATGGAAATCGTACATCAGCACTTTAGAGAGATCAAGTATGGCAAAACCAACATAAATGGGGCGATTCAGGTACAACGTAGTCTTCTTCATGTTAACAGCGGCCAGGTCTTCAGAGAAGATGCGAAATGAGTCAAAGGAAGGTGATGCGGCGAGCTTGATTAGTTTTTCTTCGTTAGTGACCAGCTTGACATTCACTCGCTTTCGGAGGTTCTCCATAGTTTTTCCGAACACGGAATTGTTAAGGAGCTTGAAAAAATCTTTCTCAAAGTCATTTGTCGCCATTTTGCGCTTTTCCGTGTTAAAGTCGATGTAACTCTTCAACCACGTGCTCTGTGCAAAGCCCAAAACTCGGTGAATCTTTGTCAACTTCATGCCCAGGTCCAAGTATAATTTCAAGTTGCGGTAGTGAAGAATGTAGCTTTTTTTTGTTGCAGAGATTCGGCACTAGTTTAGGTACCGATGCGTCGCCCAAGGTTTAGGTCTTCATTCAGCTGTTGACAGTAGGGAGAAAGCATGTTGGAGGTGACTTTCATTTTCTCTGGCGCCAATGGATAATCCGAATGCAAGTCGTGAAGCTCTGGTGGGTATTCTAGATCTACCTCGAGTATAAAACCCTCCTCGCAGTCATCGGCCACATCCAGCACATCTAAATCTTCGATTTCGTTTTTAGTCAGCCAAACAAAATCGTGGGTCGGGAGCGGTTGACTCATTGCCCATCCATACAAGTTGTTGGCATCTAGGTACATGATATAGTGTTTGTCTTGAGCTGCATCATAATCAGGGACATATGGGTTGTTCGCTTTGCTGTAGCGATTACTGATCATCGAGATGCCACCACGTATGCCCTCCTCTACGAACAAATACATGTCTGGGTCGGTCAAAAGTTCAAGTTCTACATTGGTCATCTTGAGACAGGCAGACCAAGCTAGAGAGGGAGAGGTGAAAAAGTGTGCGGGGTCCAACTGGTAGTAGTTGAGGCAGATGCTCCGAAAGTTTTCAAATACATCGGCTAATAAAAGCACGTCTGAGAGAAGATACAAGTCGTGGTAATCGCCAAGATTTTGCATTTGAAAGCTTGTAAATACGGTTTGTGCATGTTGATAATCGTCGTCACCAATGGGCTCCTCTGTTAGCTTACTATAGAATGCTTCTTTGGGAGGCAGCTGATGTTCTTGGAACCTGTTCATAGAGTCCATATAATCGTACGGGTAGACACCTTTTCTCAGCAATAGGGGAACTTTGCTTTCTTCGATATAACGCTTGAGGACTTGAAATTTCTGATCTCCTTCCTTTGCCAAGTTACACACAAGCTTTTCCAATGACGCATTCATAAACTGATATGAATCAATAAAATCCAAGTGACCGATCGAAAAGGAAATGTACTTTTCCATATTGTTCGCAATACAGTTAATGGTCTTGTTCTTCAACTTTCCGACACCTTGCATAATGAGGTGGGAGTCATACCCTCGGAGGTTGTGGAAAATCACAGGTATCCTACCGGTAAATTGAAAGTTCAAGTTGCAGCCGTTATGGGCAGCACCTCTAAATTTACCAGTAATGTGACAGTGATCGCGAACTCTGTCTGCGCCCAGCTCTTCTCTACAAATGTGGCAATGAGTTGCTCGTTGAAACTGCTGTTCTTCAGGCGGAGTGATTTGCATGGGAACAATCTCATTCAAAAGGGTTCGAATACTCTGTTCTTCTTGCAGTAACAAATCAAGAAATTTGTCCACAGCATCTTCTCCGCGGTAGACGACAGGAGGTTTACAGTAATCCGGCCTTTCGGAGACAACGACATACGAGAACCCACAGGCTTGGTGATTTTGGAACTTCTCAGTCGATGACTTGCTGGGGTCTGGAGAAGCAGACTGAATCTTAGTGGTAAGACTTTCAAAATCAGCATAGATGGCGAATGGTACTCGAAGCTGCTTGTGAAAATCTTTAAACTGTAGAAACATGTTGTCATCACTCGGTAGCTCTATTCTCTGTGGACCATGCTGACTGCAGATACGCTTGTGATCTTCTAGAAGCTGCTCTCGAACAAATCCGTGGAGACAGTAAGGGCAGTAATACATTCGGCCTTTATATCGCGTTTGACTTGAAAGAAATCGGTTGAGATTTCTAATCAAACAATAATGCCGTTTCTCTCCTAGTGAATACAGCAGTAAGTTGACATGAACGCGGAATCGCTCCTTGCTGATATATACAGGAAATGAACACCTTGCTCAAATCCAAAGACATTAATCGCAATCTCGTTTTGCTTCTCAAACTTTGGGATTTTATTGACAGGCACCGGAAACTCGATGTCATTAAAGTTCAGTTCCTGTAAGTGTGGTTGATAATGATGGATGCGTTCAGGATTAGACCTGCGTGGAACTGGGTGTAAAGCCGCCAAGACACTCCACATGAAACATCTGTTGTCGTTATTTTTGATATTGACGATCACCTTCCGGTTCTCCAACGATTTTGGCAGAGGAAGGTAGCTTGATCCTTTCAGAGGCTTGTACTGAGCCACATTCAAATCAATACTTAGTATTTCAGAGAGCATCCAACCACTTCCTTCTTTCTGATAACTTGCAAAGGCGCTGAAAATCTTCTGGTTCACTTCGTTAAGCTGTTCGTCTATTTCGTGTGGGTTGACTGTTGTCATGCATAAACTTCGAAAGTGTGGTTCTGAGACCAAATCAGAACCATCTACTTTTGGTTTCACAAACGTGACTTGGACGCTGATGAACCACTTTATTCCCTTCTTAGCGATAAGTTCTTGTTTCAGATAGCGGAAGAGCGGCTTCTTCTTGCTGTGTAGAAACAGCCTTAGATCGCGTTTCTGCTGAATTCCAGGCTTTAACTTGAAGGTCTTCAAAGTATCCTTTAAAGCCGAGGTGAAACCGCAAGGATCCCCAAGGTTGTCGTGTACATCTTCATTATCGGCTTGCGAAGCCGACGAACTATTGAGCGCCTTGTCATCTAATTTGATTTCTTTCCCTGTTGAACCGTCGTTGTCAGACTCTTCCGCGGTGAATTTTCGCTTGATGCCGTTATCAGAGATTGGCTTCTCAAACTCACATACTTTCTGATGCTCTAAGCACTTATCTTGACGATAAAACTTGCGACTGCAATGCTGACATTGATGTGTCTTGTCTTGAAAATGTTTCTTCATGTGCCGCTTTAAAATATCTTTTCGATTAAAGGAATCACCACATCGCTCACATTGAAAGGAACTGGCTCCGTGAACTGCTTTCTTGTGTCGTACCAGGTTAGTTTCTGAGAGAACTGCTTCTCGCAAATATCGCATACGAAAGCCATCCTATTATTATTAACAACTGACTTTGCTTTCCGCTTACTTTTGATCCGCACTCTTCGAAAGCTTGCTTTGAAATAAATGGAGGTTATATTGAAGTTAAATTTATTTACGTCCTAAACAATACCATTGTGAAATCCTTCTTCCCATTGGTTAACAAGAAAACCTATTATGACTTCACTTGGGCAAGTTTAGGCATGTTTAGAGTAAATGAGTGTGTCGTGATTGTCCAATTCCGGGATGTGAAGCAAAATACCTCGTGAAATTATCTAATCATCTCACTGATGTGCACCAACTGGATCATATTCAGCGAAGAAAGTAACTACAAGAGGCCAAACTACAACCCAAGGTTAAAGTGGTTATCATGACACGGAGAACAGCAAAGACTCGAGAGTATGTTCCACAAGTAACCATGTTAACCATGTTCATTTTGTAGGAGAATTACAATCTAATGTTTTTAACAGTATGCAAATACAAACGAGTAGTCCAATTTCCCCTTGAGACAAATAAATCGCAATTAAAAAGAGTAGTTTAAACTCGTGTCATTTCGCAGAGCACTTGCAAAGTTTCGCTACGTAAAGGATTGTTAGGCTTTAGTTTCTCATTCGATACAAACATAGTGTACTTTCCTTACATTTCCTGAAAGGTTTTCCCTGCATCTCAGCCACGCTCAAAATTAATTGATATAACGAAAGTTTTCGCTTTAATTGTCCATTTGCTTTGTCTATTGTCCCCCTTAACCCCTTTTAGCTGTTAACATAATAAGAAAAAGTTATTTTACACGACAAGACATTAACTGATAGGCGCGCGCTATCTTCAGATTTACTGATATCCCGGATGTAATGACCGTTGCGCCTCAAATTTGAATTTTGCTATGGTGAGAATACTCCAGAAAAAGCGTTTCGCTCGCTTCGTCTAGATCTTTTTATCCTTAAATAATTGAATTCAAACAGTTTTATCGTTTCAAAGACAAAATTTCTTTTATTTGAAAAAGAAAAATCGTCTTCACGAGAAATAAAAAACACAAGCGACGAAAAAAGGTACGTTTTTCATGTTTATGTTTGTTAATTAATATAAATATGATACGTTTTGAGGCTTTTATAAGTTAACTTTACGTCCGCTTTTACTTACTTAACATAAAAAAAAAACTAAAATAGTAACTTGAACTGATCTTAAATAGTTTTCTTTTTTTACTTTCTCTTAGTTGCTCTGTTAGAGAATTAAGCGATTTTTTCCTGTTGTTAGGTTAACCCTATTCAGCCTTGGGGGGGGGGGGGGGGGCACAAGGTGCCCGCGCTAACTTTCAACATTCATAACTTCTTTGACATGTATTCAAACGCCATCAAACTTTGTGAATTTTCCTAAAATTTATCTGGCAGCAATTTCATATGACAATTTATTGATCACGTGACTTGATGTTTCCATGGCAACAAGATTTTGACAGCCATATTTTTTTAAATTTGCATATTTGTACCTTTGAATGAAGAAAAACCAATGTTTATTGGTATAACTTTCACATTTTTACGTCATTTAGCGTTGTTAAGAGGTTTTTAAGAGGTTTTAGAAAATTTCAGAAATCCAAGATGGCGGCCGTATAACTAATTACCTAATAACTACGTCATATGACGATATCGTTCCATTGTGCGGACCGCAAAGGAGACAGCTTTGGACGTATTATGTACCCTCTTGGTTTCATTGTCAAAGCCTTAATATTCTTGAAGGGGAAGGGGGGGGCACAATGTGCCCCCCCCCCCTCACCAGGCTCAGAAACAAGCCCAGGCCGACAAAGACAAAGCTCTCTCTATAGAGACCATTTTTCCTTCCAAACGACCACTATTCTTGGTTTTCACATGACGTCATAAAAATTAAAAAATCTAAAGTATACGTCCTACAAAGCTGTTTCTAACAGGGTATGCGGATACAAGTGTTATAATCTTTCACAAAAAGTTTCAGGTTTTAGCGATGTTTTGCTTCCGATTTACAAAGGTTTTAAATATGTCACGCAATTCGTCACGCTATTTCAAATAAGCCGCGAAAATAAACAAAATTGAATCAGCTGAAAGTTATTGTTTGCATTATAAGTGCTTATAAGCCGAGTTAATTGAGCTTATAGCAAATACAATATTTTTGGATGTGATTTTTGGTTTAATTAAGACTTTGAATTTTTGGCCGCCATCTTTGTGCCCCTGAGTGGGGCACAAAGATGGCCGCTCCATACATTTCTTACTAAAAATATTAAATACTCGTTCGCCTATAACTCTTGAACGAAATGCTTTTACGCTTCAAAATTTGGCCAAGATATGTAGTTTTAAACTCTTTACAATTCCATAAACATTTTGGATTTGAAATCTATTTTTTTAATGCTTCTGAATTTTATAAGACGTAAGTGAAAGCCAAGAATACACTCAGGAAACAATCGACTTCACGAAGTGCATTATTTGTCAGCTCACATTAGAAAACGAGGATTTAAATTATCTTACTAAATGTGGAATACCCGCATTAAAAAATGCCCTGAGGGTTAGAAAAGACGATGTCTATGATCGTTTATGGTCAGAAATTGAAAACATTGAGTCATTTTTGGAAAAGAAACCATGATGCCACAGGGGATGTAGAAGCAACTATACGCACAACGAAAAGACTAGAGAAACATATCAATTGTTTTGACATATTGTGTAATAGAATTTTATTCAGATGGTTTGAAAATACATTTAATATCTTTCCCCTATTAGTAGAGGTTCTATT
This sequence comes from Cladopsammia gracilis, assembly GCA_022457155.1. Lineage (NCBI taxonomy): Eukaryota > Metazoa > Cnidaria > Anthozoa > Scleractinia > Dendrophylliidae > Cladopsammia > Cladopsammia gracilis. The sequence goes on from JAJGOT010000219.1 coordinate 300,574, forward strand.
CCCTCGGCTATCTCTAAGTAGACACGTTAATAAAGTTATTATTAAAGACAGAGGAGGAGGTTAGCATCTGGGGTGATCAGGAGAGGGGAACCAGAAGGTCTACTAAGCCAGTAGATTACAAAACGTGCTGTTTTGTTTGTAACAAGAAACTTGATTCGAAACTTGATTATTTATTTAGTAGCTGTTTTTTTTTAAATCACTTTATGTTTGGTAAATACGACTGTAATTAGTACAACCCGCCTAGATTAGCTATGCTATAAGCGGGTTTGTAGATATTTAAATTTTATTTCTTTAAATTTAGATCAATTAATTAATGTAATAGTTTTGAAAACCGATAATAATAAACCTCAAACCTCAAACCTCAAGCTAACCCTCATTGCTACGGAAACGAGACAGCGAGCTGTTCACGAAAAGGCTAAAAACCTGAACGACGAAGAAATGCTTTTAAAAGTTCAAGGCTATGGCAAAGAACCAATAGACATGATTGCTGCAGATTTCCGTTACCATAAATCCTGTATGCATACTTTTATGAACAGGAAACAGCCTACAGTGAAACTGAACGAGTATGACTCAGCCTTCGACGAGCTGGTAACCGACATTTCAGATAGTCTGCTGAAAGACCGGTCTGCATTTTACACGACGCAGTTGTTAAAAACATACCGGGGATACCTTGCCAAGCGAGGTGCAGAGAACGTGGAGTCGTATAGAAGTGATAGACTTAAGAAACGTCTTCAAAATCATTTTGGATCGGACATACAGATAGTAGCTCAAAGAGGGAAAGCTAGTATAGTGTGCTCATCCAATATCACTGATAGAGAGATGCGCGCTCTTGCTGCTAACCTCCAGAGAGAACTCCAGAAGTCGGACACACAAACAGAATCAGAAGATTCAGACGAAAGATGTCGCAGAGAGCTTTACGAAGAGATCGGTGCTTGCAAATAGTGAACTGTTTGTTACAGCGAAGCAATTGATAGGAAAGATGAAAGAAAAGCAAAAGGCGCGAGACTGTACATGTAGAAGTGAGTCCTTTGAGATAACCTATGAATCAGCAGCTAAAACCATTCCAGACGATCTCTACAACCATTTAGCTTTGATGATATGCGACACCGGTGCCCAAGTTAGCCAAACAGGAAGAGTGATTCTCACAGAAATTCAGGAACGCATAGTCCTTAATATTGCACAGGAACTGATGGCAAATACAACAACGTTGCCTATGCGGAATCACGGCACTGGAGCAGACTTGTAACAAGGAGGGAAAAATGTCACTATGAAAGGGAATCACGCAGAGCCCTACTGCCCGTGAAAAGTATGTAAAGACTGCGCCGTTTCTGACAAAGATTTCTGAAAGTGTTAAAGACATGGCACAGCTGCGGCAGACTTCATCTCATCGTCACGGGGAATCCGCAAGACAAGTTCTTGACGACCAGAAGCTAGGAGGGAATACTAGAAAGATCGTGAATGAGAAGAAGGTCAATCCATTTACGTCTGCTAATTTCGATTATCTCATTAATATAGCGTCTGGAGAAAAAGCCCTTCCTCAGAAGTCATCAATGCTCGAGACCTTGGATTGCAAGCCATGAGGAAAGCAAAAGAGGAAGAAAGCTCCAAAATCGTGCCTCCAAAGTTGACAACCTTATCCGCTAGGAAGAAATCAGTGCCTTCAAAAGCTCAAAATCTTGTCAAAATCTACCAAGATTGAAGTTGTGTTTCTAGGGTTTTATGTTTCTTCCAGGCCTGTGATGACCAAACAAGGAATACTGCGTTTTCACATGAATGGACAAAGTACCCTTCATCTCTTTTTGAAGTTGATCCTACAGTAGAACGGGGATACAGCATGAGGAAGGGCACCAAGTCGGACTACCTGACTTCTCTTAAGGCACTCATTTCACCCGAAGCTCCGTTGGCAACACTTCCTGCATCAGGTTTCCCCACTGCCTTTCTTGTTGACGCTATGGCATTTGTGAACCGCTTCCAGTACCTGGGTGCTAAAACATGCATTCGATGAAGTGACGCGGTTGTACGCTAGACGAATGTTGAATTTAAAGCCATCACATTGTACCTGTGTACATTTTGTCGGTGATCGATATTTACTTCGGACAAGATAATTCATTAACGGGGGATGAGCGCCATTGGCGTGATCCGAGTCAGAGAAGTAACGGGAGTACCATCCATCGAGTGCTTTACCCATACAAGACTTCAAGAGTTTCATGAAAACAAAGCAAATCTTCTCGACTTTTTTTCGTCACCGCTTCAAGAAAATAAGCACTTAATCCCCGATGGTGTGGCATTTTTTCTCGGAGGTACTGTCAAAGAACCTTCTCGTCACGAACAGTTCTGTCTTAAACGTAGAAAACCTTTCATGCATCGAACATGAAGAGGCAGATACAGGAATCTTTGCACACTTGCACTACAGCGTACAAGATCTTGGCTGCACAAGAGCGGTTCTACACGCAACAGATATGGAAATCATAAAGCTAGCCATGTATTATTTTACTCGCTTGCCATCGCTCCAGGAGCTTTGGGTTTAAGCAAAGCCTGATAGCTATCTCCCAGTCCACACACTAGTAGCAGTTTTTAGTAGGAAATATGTGAAAGGCCCCAAAGATCGCACGTCTACCCTCCTCTGTGCATACGTGTTAAGTGGCTGCGACACAGTGAGCTACCTTTTAAAGCGTGGGAAGAAGAAGGCCGCATCAGTAGCCATTCATATAGTCAGACGCCTGCCAACCCTATCAGCGTATGGTGACGATGGCATCTTCGAGCTGACCGAAGACCTCATAAGTGAAGCGACCCTCTTCTTTACCGCACTCTATGGCAGGAAAGGCCAATACAAGCTCAATACGCTACGCCAGCACATGTTCGTGTCATCGAAATCAGATTTGATGATGCTTCCCCCTACAGATGATGCCTTCCGCTTACATTTGCTAAGAGCACTTTATCAACTGGCTGTGTGGGAAGACAGCCCTCCTGTGGCAGAATTATCTAAGATTCTTCCTCAGAAGATGACGATGACACAGTATAACTTTAGCACAATTTCGCTGAGTTACATTGTTTGTTCAAAACAGAGACAGCGAAAATAAGAAGACTTAGTGAGTGACTGTAGCAGTTATTTGAAACTTTTTTTTTTAAATCTCGTGGTCCTCTGAAAGAGTTAAAGGGACACTATCACGAGGGCGCATGCGCCAGTTTCTCGAATCAAAACTTGAAAAGTTCAGCCAGAATTTTTACAAGGGAACAGCATGAAATGAAGCTTTTTAGGAATAAAAATTCGAGCCTGTGATCTTTGTGTGAAAAACATTCAAATGGTACCAAAAGTAATCATATTATACTTTGTAAGCTTACAATTTTTCAACTTAAGCTCTTTCTCAGCCAAAATCCAAGATGGCGGCCAAGGTGACGGCCATTTGGGGGTGACGTCACAAGTCCCCAGCGGTGTTATTAACCACAATAATAACCTTATTTTGCAAAGCACAACAAAAGCAAAGTATTTGCAGTAGAATCTCATCAAATCCTTTAACCTTTCCTTCCTGTGTCTCGTTGGGGATACGAGCTTCCTTGCACACTGGGGAACTAAAAGAATGTCTTGGCTGCCAGACAGTGCTATCAGAAAAGCTGCTGCTTCAATGTTGTGCAAGAGTATCAGTACGTCCAACATCAATTTTTGCATAGCTGAATGATCCCTCTTATCAGTTATCAACATTAAAATTTTATATCAAGGTGTCCGCCATCTTCCGAAAAAGTTTGGGTCTGGCCCCCTGACTACATACAGATACAGGAAATAAACGAAGAAAAAATGAACACAAGCAGAGCTGAGCTACCGCTTACAATTGAAAAATAAAAATGCGATCTGACGGAGGCCAGAAAAAAATCTGCCCAAAACAAACCAGAGGGGAACAAACTGGGCAGGAAATCTAGGTATGAACCAAGGTTTAAGTTCAAAATGGTTACCAGTCCTTCCTACGAGGCTTGAACAAGGTAAACGAAAACGGCCGCTCCTAAGAAAAAAAAAAACAAAAAACAAAAAGAAAACATTAAGAAGACCAAACGAAGGTTGGTTCTGAAGCCTAGATGAACAACACGTGATATACGCTACCTTTTATATCCCAGTATGGCTACCCCCGGTGCCGCTGGCCATGGCCTAGAACTCAGGCCCTGTCGTATCTCGTGCCGTCAGAAATAGCATTAGTAACCACTATAATATACGTCTTTCCAGCGAATATACTTTCAGATCATTTCAAAACTGCAAAAACAAAATGTGCTAACATTTTTTGAGGAAATCTGAACAACTAATTACAATTTTGATACGGCAACACTGCATAATATATTGCCAGCTAGTTCGAAGAAAATATATTCTGTATTGTATGGAGTCGCAGAGAAAATATTATTTTCAAACACCGTTATATATTGTATTAAATTTGGAGTGATTTTTCCCGTCCCGCCATTTTGAAGGCAAAGAGGACCCTGAGGGCAAGGTTTTATTCTAGACTTTTAAAACAAGATATAACAAGAGGCTCCTAGCAGCCTATACTCATGCGCATGCGTAAGTTAGTTTCATGATATATTTTAAACATGATAAGAAGATGTCCGACATAGCGAACAGTACTCCTTTCATTCAGTCATCGTTCCTGCAAACCACGTTGTTTACTATTGATTGTTTTGGAAATGAAGGCTGTACCACAATGAAGGGAATGATTCTTCTAAGTCTTATAGATACCAAACATGAACATTGCTAATGTAAGTAGGGTTGTAGGAGACGCTGTCGTGACACTTGAGTAACGCTCTTTTACCGGAAGTGAGAGTAGCCGGAACTCACTAAACGGGAAGTGTAGTGGCAAAGCTATAAACCGGAAGTGTACAATTTAAAATATGCGTGCATAAATTTGCATGCAAAATCGTGACACAAAAAATAAAAATAATAACAAGAAAAACGGAGCCGAAACCTTACCTCATGCCGCTACGCGCATGAGTAATTACACATTTTTGCTTCTGACTTTTTGAATTTACTTTGTAGCATTATTTCCTTTTTTAAACATTTTACTAAACATTAAGGATGAATCAAAATGTAGCATCTAATTTAAAGTCGTTCTATTTAACAACAGGGACTGTAAATGAGCCTAAATTGTAAATAAGAACAAGAACAGTTACGATTAGTAAAACCGGGCTTTAAACGTACATAAGAAATTAAGAATTCGAAGTATACGTGCTAGTCGTGTAACTACTCCACAAAATTCACAATGTAAAGTCCATTGCTTTTTGTTTTGTTTCTTAATTTTTTTTTTTTTAAAAAAAACTTTTGTCTAGCATTGAGGAAACCAAGGAAAATAACAGATTTTGTCTCCACTACACAGCAAATAACACAGTAGTGTGAACCATTTAAGTTTATTTTAGGATACGGCCTGCCGAGAACCAACCCGATCGAGGCATACATTGTCGTACAAACAAGCAGTACGTAAATACATACACAACATTATATGTTATGCATCGTATACAATCCTGGTATGTAATCACTACCTTGTGCATTAAAGGTATACGCGACTGACAACTGAGCTCCGGCAATAATTGCCGCAAATCTCTATTAACAGAGCTGGGCAACCGCTCACAATAGACGCTACTGCGGTTAAACGGAGGCCAGAAAAAAAACTATCCAAAAAACCCCTGTGGGGAAAAACATGACAAGAAATCTAAGTGGGAACCATGACCCAAGCTCAAAGCTGTTAGCAGCCCTTCCTACGAGGCTTCACAGTTCAAACAAGACAAAGTTATACACTAATTAAAATTAATTTCGGTAAAAAACCAAGGGCGAACGGTTGGTTCTGAGGCTTAGATGAAATCCGCGTGCTTTACTCCTTCATATATACCACTGCATCATTACCCATGATGCTCAGGCCTAAGGCCCATGCCTTAGTTATTTCAGCCTAATTCGCAGGCTCAATCGTCAGAAATAACATCAATCTGAATTATTGTAATAATTATTATTATTATAGTTTGTCAACTCTCCTCGGTACGTTGTGTATATCTGCTTTATTAGTCAAGCAGCATGCCAAGGCTGCCCGACTTATAAATTCAGTTTGTTTCTCCGTAAGAAAAGTCGCTGTTTCAAGTAGTCTGTAGCTGCGGCTAAGTGTTTCATAAATCGTGCTGTAGCGTTTACCGACGTTGTTTTAAACAAAGGGCAATAAGTTGGTGTTGCTAAAGTAACCGCTGTCGCTTGGAAACCAGTGACACATAAAACTTTGATCACATGACATAAACTTGGTGAAGTATGAAAGCATGACTTCCCTGCAAAATTTCAAAACATACACCCCGCCGCCAATAAAAAAACTAAGTCGATCCTCCTTAAAACAGTCTAAAATTGTCTTCAAACTCAACGTTAAATTACCTCGTGAGTATACTTCCACCTCGCATAGCGAAAGAAACTGTTTCTTTGTGGTCATAATACCAAGATATCTGCCAGTCTTCAGTGGATTTCTGTAACACACAGCAGATGCTATGAACTGAATAAAAGTGTACAGTCCCACACACGCAGGATTACTTGTTACAGTCGCGCTGTTACCTGTCATAATGAAGCAAAATACAATATTACCAAAGGCCCCAAGCCCCCAGCTTCTACGCTCTCGCTTTAGTGGACCAAATAAGTGGGGTTACGAAAGAATAAAAGAATATCGTTAAACTCTTTGTTGCAAATAAAACAACCGCGGATATTAGCGATCGGTAGGGGTAGTCCTTCAATTTCAAGAACTGTCGTGGTATCATAATTAATCATAAACTTAGCCATGAGAGCTTCTTGTTTAGTTATGATTGTGGTTCGGTCGAAGGTAATTTCACGCGGACAAGTATGTCCCTTAGCTATTTTCCTTCCTGTAGGAGACAATCGTTGAAAATTTGGTAAGGCTCGATTGGGCTCAACTCTACGAATTTTTTAATGTTACTACCCTTTTTCTATTCTGAATGTATATAGCAGTGCGTATATGCCTAACTGTTGGCATTTTACTCGTTTGAAATATTTGACATTTTCATACTCGTAACGGATTCCGTCTCAGAGGCATTGTCCGTCTCAAACGAATAGTTAGGCTTAATTTAATTTGCTGAATAGTCCATAAAATGTGTACATCAGTTTGCAAAGTAATTTATTAATCATTTACACTTTTTTATTTCTTTAAATGTTTAACAGTTTTCTATAATCACAATACCCACCTAACGTTATTTTATAGTCTTCATTTCTTTGCTGAATACTGCTGTACTGCGAGAACCTGTTGACTAGGCGAACGTCAGAGACAGGCACGTTATTTGAACCCAGGTCCACTCGCCACCAGCTGGGATTGTTTTCATTAGTATGTGAACAGTGTCCATTATTATAGTCTGTATCAGCATTGCCATCCACTGCTTTTGCTGAATCACCAGTACTGTAGGTAGAAGATTGTTGAGTGGTCTTACCAGCAGCAAGGTTATCTGGGTTAATAGTCAAAATAATCGTAAATATTAATCCTCGTTCGTACGCTCAAAGGTTTACAATAAGCGAGTACGGCGTTTGAAGAATAGGTTCAGTGGGTATGCGTTTTTATCCCGAGATTATTCTCTTCTTTGTTATTTAAAATAGTTGAATTTGAATTCTATTGTATTTTTAGAAATCCGAATTAGCTTATGCAAGAGAAAGAAAGCGACGTACTGCAGTGTACATGTATGTGGATCCAGATGCGAAGTATGCAAATGGTAGCAAATAAATAGTTACGAGCAGTTCACAGATTTCAAATCTTATAAGTCTTTGCTAGAGATCTTTTCTATGAGATTACGAAATAGAGTAAAAGCTCTTGTATTTTGGGTGAGGTTAACCGCGGCCAAACGAGAGAAATTTGCAAAAGTTAAGCAAAGTACTTAAAAGAGTTGTCATTTTCACTGTTAGAAGTTTAATATATTGCCAATACACTGTCAATTTACCAAACGTTTTGAAAGTATACAAAAAAAGTTCTAAGCGATCAAAAACTGTGAACTGCAGAATTGTCGGCGCCATTTGCCAACATAATTTTGATCAGGCGCAAAGAGTTTTGGTCAGTTTTCAACGGAAAAAAGCTCATCATTTTGGGAAAAATTAAAAGATAGTAACGTCAACTAATTTTTTTTATACATCCTTGCCCATATTTCCATTTAATATTAAATAAAATCCCACAAATAAAACGAAAAACGCCTCGGACGTTTGACCGCCGTCGATGTGTGAGACGAGGTGGTTCAGTGGTCAGCACGTTGGGTTACAGATCTGAAGTTCAGTAGTTCGAGGCCCAGTCTTTGCCGTCCTGTTGTTTGCGTTGACCTGAAACTTTGCTACGCATTGTCTCCCTTGTAGGTGTATACAGCCATTTCGGGATGGGTTGTCACATAGATGCGTTCAAGTGTACGCAACAATACTGTGATACTAACATCTAAGGAGGCACACGCGTTTTGCTGCCATATAATAAGTAGAAAAGGAAATAAAGAATTACGAACTATTCTTGTTACTAAGGATATACGCACAATCAATACACTTCTTTACATTCCCAGCGTGACCCGGGGGATTGCGTGGCATAACCCCAGACCTCCTCCCTCTATATATTAGCAGCCCGCTTCGTAATTCAACCTAATTCAGTCGAGTTTAGGTCTGGACCCTTGCAAGACGATAACGCCCCACCCTCCACCCCGCAGCGATGGAACACATTATCTCCAGGTCTACCAGCTCGCAAAGCCTCGGGCCGATTCTCCCATCTTACACATCTAGGTATAGATGTGTAAACAGAGTATAGCAAATCTCAAGCTGTTGTGCTGTTTTCAGACTTGTAGGGTAGAACTGTACAATTTCTTTTTTTCTTTTTGCACGTGAAGAATGCGTTTGCTTCTTACTAGAATAATGTTTTGTTTTCTTTTGACACTATCTGACCTACGTTCTTATGACTAGTGCTTACTGGCCATTTGTCAGAACAGGCCGTCTGGACCGGCCAATTCGTAAATAGAATGCCATTGATTTTCAGAAAAGGCCGGCCGTACGGGTAAGTCAAAAATAGTATGCATCATTTAAGGTCGCGGGGGACAGGTTCCACTCATCAGTATGCATTTATGAAAAGAGTATGCACGAAGTGCGATGGCTGATACCGAAAATGCGCGAAATGTTCATGAACAGGCTCCGTAACTTTTCTTCATCAATAATTGCACGTGCAAATCGCTGTCTGATAAAATACACTATTTTGCAACGCATTGTTCTTTCTGCATGAATTGTTGACAATAGCCCGTGAATTAAAATTAGCAAAGTTACCATAAATATATTTTTTATGAGTTAGAGAAATAACACAACAATTTTCAATTTACAAGATATGTTTCTGCAAACTTATGTCATCTTCAGTTGCAATAGCTCGTTACAATTTGAATATCTAAGGAGTAGTCAGAAGTAGTAAGAAGTAGTAAGAAGTAGTAAGAAGTAGTAACAATTTGAATATGCTAATTATAGCAGTTTAAATGGAAGCTAAATGGGACAAAAGAACAATAGGAAAGAAACAGAACTAACATAAATGACAACTGAACTAAATGGAAAGTGACAAGTTTGCATGCTTCGACTGTTGATTAGAATAGGTTTCTCCCACTTTATATACATCGAACTTGCAGAGAGTCCTGTTCTACGGAATGAAATGGGATGAAACAATGTGTTTGAGAAGCCTTGTCCTTGGGCATGTTTTCAACGTAAAAGATTCCGTGCCTCAAGGCCTCCGATCGGGCTCATCCTCGGTGTAAGAACCTGTGGAACTCACGAGTGACGTAAAACAAAGAAAACAAAAGACATAAAACAATAGAATCAAGTGGGAATGCAATACTACAAAGGTAAAAAACAAAGGAAAAAGTCACAGGTTCTTACATCGAGGTAAGCCAGTGTTACGTTGGCGAAACTACTCGCCACTTCTCTACTCGCGTCCGTGAGCACCTTGTTTCGGACAAGTCTTCTCATATCTACAAACACATTGTTTCATCTCAAACTTGCTGAGAGTCCTGTTGTACGGAATGTTTTACCATCCTTGATACCGCCGCCTCTGGATTCATTTCATTTTTTTTTATTTTTCATTTCATTTCATTTATTATTTTCTCCAAACCTTTGCAGATGATAATACTTGAATTAAGTCGCATTATATATAGGAAGGAGAAGAGAGGGGCACATCTAGATAAACTAATATTGTGCCCCTTAAGTTACATCAGTTTAAACAAAAAACTTGTAATTTTTAAGTAAAAAAAGTAAAGGAAAACTTATAAAAAAGCTCGGTAAAATGTCAAAAGAGATGATGTTTCATTAGTATTGAGCAAGGTACCAACGTAAAAGCGCTTTTCTAAACATCTTTTTAGATGGTTTGTCTCTGATTAATTGTGGAATACTATTCCAAAAATATCTTCCAATAACGCTCGGGCAGAATCTCCTGAGATTAGTTCGAAATAAGGGTATGAATACTTGATTAGATGATGCACTGCGGGTATTGTAGTTATGTAGCTCAGATACTAATGAAACAGGTACATAAGGAAACTTTTCATTGTGGAAATAATCATAAAAAAGCATAAATGTTTTCAGTTTAACAATATCAGGAAATTTCAAAAGGCTTAGGGATACGTAGTGTGGAGTTATTGATTCCATGAAAGGAACATCATTTATAATACGAACAACTTTGTTTTGTAATTTTACGATTTGAGACAGTGGAGCATTATAATTATTTTCCCATAGTGTACAAGCATAAGTAAGGTAAGGATATATAAGAGAATAATACAAACTAATAAGTGTTGCTTTTGAGACATAATGTTTTAACTTAACCAACTAAAGATTTTAAAAGATTGGGCTGGATTCCAACTAAAGATTAAGGAGGCGATGTATATAAAATGGGAGAAACCTATTATAAATCAACATTTGAAGCATGCAAACTTGTCACTTTCCATTTAGTTCAGTTGGCTGTGTTTTCACGAGGCGGGTTTTCTCGCTTAACATTCCTTGAGGTGATTTGTTTGCCGACAGCGTCAAGCAGCTTAAATAATTTATGCGTTTTCACGGACAGAGCTTTACACATTTTTCTTGATGTTTGTCCCTTGTTATTCGCTGAATAACAAGAAAGATGGCGGGAAACAGAGACGCTTGCAAATGTATGATTCTTATGTTTAGTGGTGTCAGTGCTATCGCGCTTGTTCCAGCATCAGAGACGGTGGAAAATTCAAACTGTAATCATGAGGAAATGGATAGCATACCATTTCGTTTCTGGCCAATTCAAATATTCGCGGCAAATGCAAATTATATCACCTCTGACTTGTTCTTATCGGTTGTTTGAACACTGGCGAAATGTGATTGGCCGAAATTAATTGCCGACAAGCTTAAGCCACCTGATTTGGTGGCTTAAATTTAATGAGAATTCTATTGACGTTAGCCGACTCGCTTAACTTTAAGCGAGTTGGACAAGCAACTGTTTTCACGAGATTTCCGACTATCACACGCTCAGCGACTTCAAAAATCGCTCGTGAAAACACGGCCATTGTTCTTTTGTCACATTTAGCTCCATTTAAATTGCTAATATATATAGATAGCCCAAGCCTAACAGCGTCGCACTTTGAATAAGCTTAACTAAGGTGAAATTTAACTAAGGTGAAAGGTTGATAAGGAAAAAGAGTCCGTCTCTTAACACTCAAAAAGACTCCATACCAGCGAAACTGTTTAGTTAATTAAGCCACATTCTTTCGTTCATCTTCGCATCTTTTATTTATTTATTTTCACACTTTCGACTTCACAAATAATTTTACATTTGATAATGGTGACATGTCGTCGCCGAAACGTCATGTTTTTATATCGCTGATATTTATTCTTAAATGTATATCTAAATCTTTCGTTATTGAAAGGTTGGAAGCACAAGAATTAAGATTGACGAACGGGCTATTTTCAATTTTAGCAATTCTCAAAAACAGTATTACGCGACCGTCTGCACAGTACATTTTTATAGACCGTACAAAAGTTCACAAAAACAACTTTTCTCTATCTAGAATAACTAGTACCACTAGTTTCCAAATAAAATACAGTTTATATTTGTCAAAAATAGCCCGAGAAACTGATTTGAAAATCAAAAATTGCAAACATACACAAACATATTTGCATAAGGCGATGCGAGTGAAGATAGAACTGTACTATAAAATCAAAGTCTTGTTTTGTTTACATAAAATCGCTTTTCAATCTATGTAATGAATGATCAAACACATAAAAATGGACAACACAATCTTCTTTCGAAAAAATTTATTGAAATCTCCATTAGTTTACGTTTAAAAGCAAAACGCGTACCATTTAATTATAGCTCATCGAGTTCAAGCTTTCTTCGATGAAATTCAAGAGATCGATACAACTGAATTGAAGCACGTTTTAAAATCAATTCTCCAAAACTAACAATAACACTAATAAAAAGTCACTCACAGATTGATATCAACATAAATTCTCATCGAAAACTGTAATTTGTTTTACCTTTAAGTCCCTCGCTTGCTTGGAAATTCAAATCTCCGCTTCTGGTTCTGAAATCCATAGAAAACAAACATCTCCCTCATTGATAAAAACGTAATACATGAAGTTCCTCGAAGCAAGATTTTATCTCTGAAAGCTCGTCTTTTTCCACTAAAGCGGCTTCTGAGCATACCTTAACCCTAGAACTGCCACTTATGTTTTGTAATCTCCAGCAATTTTCCAAAGGTAAACAAGCTTCGGGATCCTTTGGTTCCATATAAGGAGTTAATAAGAAAACATTCGCTGTTCTAAAAAACAGAGGGCTCAAGCTGTCCCGTGACATCAGCCTTGACAATGGTTTTCGTTCGGCTAGCGAGTATTCGAACTCGAATCGGGTCGGTGTTCAAGTTATGAGTGCTTTTTCGAGCCATTTTCCTCTGCAGAAGCCCCCAGGCTGGCATCCTAAAGCTGGAATGTGGGTAGAGGCAATCCTCTGAACGAATACAGAGGTGAAAGGTGGTTTCACGCTGACTGAGACGCCAAACATGGTTCGAAGCTGTTATGGCGGCTCATGAGTGAAGCTGTCTCTGTGGATGGATTCCGCGACCTACCTTGGCAATTTTGGCAAGTTTTGACCTCTAAAGAATGCAGTCGGTACAATATTTTGCCGGGAGGAGCGGGTGGCTCGACACTTATAAAAAAACTATAAAATAGGATTTGGTAGCCTTCCATGCACTCGGTACGGCCTCATTACCCATAATTCCTTTCGGGGGTAGAGAAGGAAAACGGAAGTTTGCTGGAATGGTCTTAATAAAATGGCTGTTGCTGGGCCGCCTAAAAGAGGAATAGGACAAACTTGTGATGAATGCAAAGGACTTCGATTGCGATTCGCTGTAAAATTAGACTTTTGGTTTCAGAAGAAATTTTTGCATTAAAAAATGAAATATAAAGATGAATGTTTTTTGGTGTTGTTGTGGCACGTACAAAACGTGCGTTTTTGCTTTCGCTGTAAAACAAACGGTAATACTCGACAAAAATCGGGACTTTTATTGGGTTTATTGGGTTTCATGAAGTGAAACATTTACCAGGATGATCTGTCAAGTGATCGTTAGCACCATGTTTACAGAACTGAGAAAGTTATAATTTTTCAAAGCAGTACTGTATTTAAGGCCGATTTAATCGGCCATGGTAGATCTAGGGTTAATTAGTATCCCTGTCTTGAGTAGCAAACCGCGAGAAAATGCAGGGAAATAACGACTTTAATTTAAACCGTTTTCTCCGCTCAGTAAACACAGCAAAACATCAAAGTGTTGCTCACGTGACATTCGGCCGTGTAACCGCGCGAAAAAAAGCCTCGCTTTGGTTTCAACATGACGTCGTACGCGCATGTTTTGCGACGTCATACGCGCCCGCGAGCTAGCCCTGCGCTACGGAGCCCAGTCCTGGGGTCCGGTCCTGTGCGTGGTCGGGTCCTGTGTGACGGGTTAGGGTTAGGGTTAGGGTTAGGGTTAGATGTTAGTGTGGTCCGGTCCTGTGTGACGGCGGAGTCCGGGCCTGTGTGACGGACGTTTGACGGCGGAGGGCACACGCGCGCCCGCGAAACATTCCGCTAGCCATGACCATGAAAAATGACGGCATAGGTTCTATGAGTATGGGGCTGCGCAGCCAGGCCATCGGCCTGGCAAGTGCTCCGCTATAATTAGCATATTCAAATTGTAACGAGCTTTTGCAACTGAAGATGGCATAAGCTTGTGAAAACATGTCTTGTAAATTGAAAATTGTTGTGTTTTTCCTTCAACTCATAACAAATGTTCTGCTATCGCGTCCGTTTGGTAAATATATTTTTGCATTCGTGTTTGCTCGGAAAGCCTTCGGAAGCGTAAAAACAAGCAATTTTGTGTCCAAGAATTCGGCGCGGATACAGAATTACAGAATTACAGAATTTCATGAGATGACACGGCACGGACGTAAACTACAGGTGTATTGTAGATTTTCATATCTGACGCAAAATTTTTTTAAATAGACTTTCAAAGGGAAGATATGAGGCTTCAAATTCTAACATGGAAAATTTTACTTCTTTAAAAGCTAATTACTTTTAATTAAAGTTGAAATAAAAAAATCGGCTTCAGATATGACACAATAGAGGTTTTGACAGATCAGTGAGTGGTGAAATCAACTTGCTTTGTGTTTTTCTCGAAGAGCAAACTTGGACACGAAATCACGTTTTACAAATTTTAACTTAATATGTTCATTACAGCATTTTCGTATGGCGCGTAACATTGAATAAAAAATAGCACTGGTGAACTCTCATTATTCACCAATATATCTGTCAAGTTTTAGCGAAATCGGCTTCTAAAGGCCTAAGATATAAAGCTTTTTAAAGTGATACCCCTGCCAAAATTTTGCCTTATGAATTTATTCAGGCAAAAACTCGGTTCATTATAAAAGAAATAAAAAAACTTATATTTCGTGCATTGTTTAGTTATATGAGCCCTTGGGAATTAAGGACACTTGAGAAGTACGAGGAGCACTCGCCTTTGGCTCGTGCTTCTCTGCACTTCTCTCGTGAGTCTTAAAAATTTCCGCGTGCTTACAATGCACTCAGCGCGTTTTTTATTTCTTTAATATAGTGCGCATGGCGTGACATACTGCTACATCATGCAACACAGGGTATTTCAAACAACAATAACATGTAAAACGTTTCCTGATGTGGATTTGCGTGCTTCTTGTCATTTTCTTTGTCCTTTTCCTTTCATTAATTTCGTAACAGTTTGAATACAAGATTAATATAATTTCCTTTGTTTTTTTCAACAGAAAGTCTTACGGGTTCTCATATGTCAATTTTGTTCTGCTCGGTTCAAAGCAAACTCGATAAACTAAGGCATGAGTGGTCATCAACAATTCGTTGGATGTAATTCGCACATCGTGTGCGAATTACATCCAATGATTGCAGGAAAAACAACTTTCACTTCAATCAGGTCAGTACTTGGGGACTTTTGCACTCTTTATACTAGCCTTCCACATGCCAAACTGAAACATCAACTCCATGATCTACTCGAAAGGGTTTTTAACACCAGATGGAAGAGTTTCGTAGCAACCAATAATTTCCACACATTCTGGGCTAATAATAGGAAGTCTACGAAGTACACTTACTTATCCTGTTGGGAATTGTGCCTCGCTATTGACCTTCTTATCGACAATATCTACGTCCGCTTCGGAAACTCAATTTTTCGACAAATTATTGGCATACCAATGGGCACTAACAGCGCACCTTTGTTGGCTGATCTGTTCCTCCACACCTTCGAGTATGATTTCATGCTCGGAACAATGAAGCAAGGTATGACCAAAGCTGTCCAATTTAGCAACACTTTTCGTTATATCGACGATTTATTGAGCGTTAACAATGAGAATTTTGGAAATTACATCAGCGACATTTACCCGTCGGACCTGAAACTAAAGGACACTACCTCAACATCAAATGAAGTGTGTTATCTGGAAACGAGAATCAAGAATGGTGACAGCAACACACCTTTCCATCTCAACGTCTACGACAAGAGGGATGACTGCTCATTTCGGATTGTCAATTTTCCTCATATGGACAGCAACATTTCCGCCAATCCGGCCTATGGTTTTTATCTCGTTAATGCGCATGCGCATTAAGCGAGATTTCGGAGTCAGTCACGAAAAAAGGGACAAAAGTTGTTAACAAAATTTTGTGGACTTTTGTCCGGGGGGGTTTCTTCCTTCTTCTTTATAGAAGCTATATTAGGGCATTGAAGATATGGTTGGTTAAACCGGTTAGGATTTCAAGAAGGGCGTCACATACTGCACCTAAAATTTTTGGGGAGCACCCCCGGACCTATTGTTAATTTCCCTAGGGTATTGGGATGTCAGAACTTGTCATGAACTTGTCATATCTCACATTACCTTACCGCAAAGGCATTAAGTTCTTCTTAAGTTTCGATATCTTACGTTACCTTTAGAAGGGTAAAAATAGGTCAAATGTTTTTTTTGGCAAACGCAGTTTGAGAATTTCACGGTGTATTTTTACGAATGGCGGCGTTTTAAGAAAGTTAAATGGGACGGGAAAGTTTGTGCTTTAATAAGAGCGATATGGCAGAGCAAAATTTGCGTTTCTATTTTTGAAACATTGCTATTACGGTTTGATTATGCAATAGTTTGGGAAAGACGTCATAGTTTTGTTGATTTAGCTACCGTGCACAAGTGTCCGACTGAATTTGTTTTTCGGGAGGAAATTTTTGCGGGTCGCAGAGACAGCTAAAATTTCTGGTTCTATTTGCAATTCTTCGACAACCACAAAGTGATTACAGTGGCAGTAAAGCTCACTGTCGTTGCAGATTAAAATTAAACTGATCACAGTACGCGGGTGGCGGCTTAGAATTTTAAACATGAACGCTTATCAGCATAAGTGGAAAAGCGTTATTTAATGAATTATTCTAGTGCTCTCACGCAAGTATGAACCTACCTGCCATGATCTATCAAGAAACGAAACATAATTATTATCAATTCGCTGTTCTGACTCGAATGAGTAAAAATTTTATATTCAAGTCCCGATGATTAGAATTTCATTGCATTCTCAAATGCTTGTTCATTTGGCTCGGATGGTTTTATGCCGGTGGATTTTCAAGATCAGTTGCTTATACGCGCCACACTGTGAAAGAAACTTCCGGGAAAGTTTAAAATTTTACAAGATTTTGGTGTATTCTCTTGCCAAATAATGCCATTTCAATGTAATCGATTTTTGTTACAGTTAGCGTAAACTTCGAGTTCTACGAAGGGTTCGAGTTTAATCAATTTTTGCATAACCGGAATTCAACTGGATAAAAATGTACGACGATAAGTCGTGCACTTGTAATAAGCTTAGCGTGCAAGGCCTAGCCGTGTGGTTTTAACGCAATGAGAAGTTCGTAGACAATATAATAATTAAGGCCTTTAAAAATCAGTTGAAATCATTAATTTAAATGGATGGACTCAATACCTATTTAGTTTACTCTTAATTCAAAAGATAAATAGTATTGAAATATTTATGAAGAGGAATTTAACCGTTGCACCCCCTTAAAACTGTACTTATCTATATCCTTGGTGCACTGTATTAAATTTTTCTTAATAGATTTTTAGAAGACTTACCTTCTACTTGCAGCTGAAAATGCTAGGCTTAAACGTAGCAGTCGCTAGACTGTCAAAATGCCAACGAAGGTTTTAGCGAGCTCCCCGCAGCTATAAAGCGTAGCGAATACGAGCTAAATTACAGCCTTTACTGAGACACTTACGACACGACCAAAAACAGATGGCTGCATTCACCCCTCTCATAAAATAGAAGTCTGTATACGGGTGAACATTTCAAATTCGTTTACGAACAGGTTGCAACTGAACTGACTGAAAATTCTAAAAACTGACAGGAATCTTCTGCGACACCTTCTTTCAACAACCTTGACGGGCTTTTTTAATTTCGTTCCTATTACAAATTAAGTTATCGTCTCTTTCGTAGAAAAATACGTAAACATTGGGAACATCAAACTTTAAGAGGGTATAAAGGAAAAGTAACATACATCTGAACAGGCCACCATTTTGGACGGCAATCTATCCGTTCCGATGTCAATCGCGTAACTCTTTCCTCCTTTCCGGTTCTAGATTTCTGTTCGTGAAATGACCAGATCACCCCCCCCCCCCCCCCCCCCCCCCCCCCCGAAAATAACCTTCAGGCTGATTAGGGTATTACATTTCACAATTCCAAACCTGAAAAACTTAGAAATTACAAAAAAAAAATAAACATAAATATATAGCGTTAAATAACGCGAAAACGGGAGGATTTTTTCCGGATATGTAATTGATACTATCCATTAGATTATTACAATGGAACTCAATTCATTCTATAGGTGTCAGAACATTCACTGAAGCGTGATGCTTGAAGTTGTTTCTCGCGGTGAATTTGCCTGTAAAAAGCTGTAAACCCGGCGCAGCTTTTTCTCGACAGCTACAGTGAGCTTACTTTACCATTTTGTAAACAAGGCCAAACACACGACAAATTAATCTAGCACTGGTAAATGAGGGTGCTAATGGGGGTACCCAATTGTCAGTTAACTACTATTTTTTCGGCCAATTGTCAGTTAACAAGAGGCTACACTGGTAGCATATACTCATGCGCTTGTATAAGAAAGTTTTATGTTTTTCTTTTTTAACTGGGTCACGCTGTCGGAAATCGGTTCATTTCAATATTTTCATTCATTGATCTTATCAAGTGATTTAGCTTGACAAGTAGGAAATTACGTATATCAGTAAGGCTTTTAAATTTGCAAAGTTAAGATAAGGCTACTTTACAGGCCATGTGAATGACCAGAGTGAATGCGTTTTCGGGATTGGTAGCCTGTTCCAGGCGTTCAGATAGTGGGGAAAGCGCTAATAGTTGGGGAAGGCGCGAAGAAAAGCGAGCGAAAAAATTCCCTCGCCTCGCCTCCCGCAATTTTTTTCGCTCGCTTTTCTTCGCGCCTTCCCCAACTATTCGCGCTTTCCCCACTATCTGAACGCCTGGAACAGGCTACGGGATTGGTGAACATTGTGACTAAAGATCTAGGGACTTTGCGATTAAATCATTCTCACTTGAGAATTGTCATGGACTTCTTGTGCCAAACAGAGGCGTTCGCGACAACGCACCCCTTCCCTCTCAACGAATTTTGCGTGACATAAGCCTTGTTTTGTTTACATAAAACCAGAGACAGAGAAATGTATGGAAAACTAAAACAAAAACAGGCCCCCAAAATTTGTCAGTAGAACTCTTTGCCGTGTAGCTTTAGTTTATATTTTTTTTTTAGAACAGCCGCTTTACGAAAATTATTCGACATTAGATTCTCATACAAAAACCATGATTTCTCACCTGTCAAGATAGCTTCCAAAACCGTAATAAGGATCGTCAGTAAGATGTCTGTTTGATACAGGATCGTACACAGAGAGTATGGGAAGGAAAAAAATCGAAACTCACTGATGCTTGTGTCCAATAAAATACCAACGGTGTGTCCACTTATTTTGGAGTCTGTTTAATACAGGTTTTAGTGTAATCAGAAATCTTACTCATTTAATCTAACACTGAAAAGGGCTCGTGTGGTCAAACCCGGGGTCAACCCGCGTTCGCGTGCTAGGACAAAATGACGAAACAAAATACATACCATGTATCTCACTTGTCGCACTTCCCATTAGAAAAGGTAGCTCCATTTCCAACTGAGCCTTTGTAACAGCTTTCCCGTCGATCTTCTCTAATCGGAACAACTTTAAATCAAACTCACCGAGTCCAAACTTTCCGCTTATTGTTTGATTATATGTCCATTGAATTGTGCTTTGTCATGTCAAACGGTATGCGACTTATGTGTCATTCGAATGCCGATCCTTTGTCATCATCTCGATAAAAACTCAGAATAACTTTGACCACGCCAGTCGACGCCATCACGGAGATCAAGGTCGAATACTGCTGGAGAGCTGAAAAAGAAATGGCTGATGGCGCGATGTCTGCTAAACATAGCTCAAATTGTCCTGGCATGGGGACAGGCAGCTCTAGAGAAATGACATGTTGTTACGGTCTCCTTCCATTAGATTCGGCACATGTGAAGTTCAATGTTTGAACCTGGCCATACTTTAAAGAATATTAAAGATTCAGTCACCATTTGTTGTGTCAATTGATATTTTGATAATTAATATTAATATGTTATCTGATCAGATATAAAGTCATTGCACGTGACGTATTATCGATCACTTGATAGGTTTGTGGGCTTTTAATTGTTTTGAAATTGCGGCAATCTATTGTATTTGATTTAGAAAGTCTTTTCCATTGTCAAATATCCCAACAGAAAATAGACAATGAATAACTGAAAATGCACTGTGTAAATTGAACCAACAACACATTTTCATCGTCAATTAGCTAGCAAGGCGGGAAAAGTCTTTCACTTTCACTTCACTAACATCAAAATTATTTAAATTCACACTCGTGATTATTTGTTACTCATAACTTTTTTTGACTTGCACCAACACGAATTTTCAAACTTTCTCTCAATCTTCTCTATCCTGCCAAGAACCATATCCAGTTGACTACTGCGCCTCGCATTTTCTACATAATGTCTGATTCTACAACGCCATCTTTACCATATTTATTTTATATTTATTTTAGATTCTTCTTTTTTTAACCTCATGTTCCAACGCATTAACGAGATGGCTTTAAGAGCCCTTTGATTATATATCTCAATTGGTGAGATATATATGCTAGAATTGGATTTTATACATAGACTTCGCCGACTTTCATCACGTCTCCTTCATCAAGGGTTCAAATCTACGCTCCTTCGTAAATCGTTTCCTTACAGGTAACCACTCTTAATTACAAAAAGTTGTAATTGGATAGTGACCACGTGCTTAAATTACGTAAAAATAGGCCTAGGATGACCAAACGCAATCTAAAAGTTTGTTGTTAAAACTTAACGATTAATTTAGAAATAGCACGCAGCTACTCTCAATCTAAAAACAAGAACTTTCCTCTTGTCTGCAGAGTTAACGAAAAAAAAGATGTTGGCCAGTGCTAAAATATTTTACACTATGAGATCTTTATCTGTTATTTGTAAAATAATCTTCTGGATAACTCTACTGACTCGAGTCTACAATAACGGAAATCTAATCAGAAAACTTGAAAATATGTAACAACGGCCTCAAATGTCAGAATAATTAGTACACAAAACAGACAGCATAAAATTGTAACTTTTCAGGTCACACCTTAGGATTTCAACCATTAAATAAAAGTTAAAAGCGCATTACAGGAGTCAACGTCTCACGTCTTGTTTCTTCTGTCGATGACATCAGAACTTTCATTCACTGAAGCTGTGCAGGTTTAATCCCGTCTCTTTACCTTCAGCTAGTATGTAAATTCTTCAGGTGCAATAGTTATATTCATAAAGAAAACTTAGTCAAGTGTTGGGCTAGTCAATCTCTACATAAATCGCCAAAACAATACGCAAACAAATGAACCTTTGTCCATTACATAGACATATTACTGGAATAAATATAACAAGATTAGTTTATTGCCTTCATTTGAGGTTTTCGCAACCTATTCCAGTAGAGCGAAACATAGTTTGTGTCGGTCGATACGGCTTTTCAGTGTAAAGTACCAATCAAACAGTGCACGACAGTCGATGAGAGTTATGATGAGAGTTTTGATGCCAACCATCATGTTCTGTCATGCTGACGATGAAACGTTGCATTGTGGTACAAAATAGTTGTCGATAGTTGGTGGAACATAACAGAGCAAAGTCACCCATTAACTCCTCGCTTGACCGCTCGCAGACACTATTTCGTGACGAATAAACAACTTGCTGGCTGAAATCGTCTTAGTTTTCGGGCCTCGAAAAGACTGATGACTTTTCGTGATCATTTTCAAATGTACAGCTGAGCAAGCTACTTCTTCTTTTTTTTAATTTTTTTTTAATTACAATACAATACAAAAACTAATTAACAACAGTAGTAGACACTAGTTACAATTACACTAATTATACTAGTTACGTTACCAAGTAAATGTAGAAAAAGAGAACAACTAAAAACGTAAACTAAAATAAAAGTAAAGTAAATTATAATATTCTTAATTTACGTAAAATATAATATTCTTAAAGATCATAACTGTTAATTGGTCACAAAAACCATTAGTTTGATTGGAGCAGTACACACTGCGATATCCATCAAGTTGTCTCTAGGTATAAGGTCGAAATCAGCAAGCTTTTCAGTCAAGGTTCCCCAAAACGTTTGAACGTTTGGACAGTGCCAGAAAAGATGAGCGAGATTTTCCTCAGTAGTACGGCAAAAGGAGCAGTTTGGGTCTTGCGTGATACCAATCTTTGTCAGAACGAGTTTGTGGGAAGTATTCTATGCAAAACTCGATATTGAAAATTAATTAGTGTCGTGCTTAATTAGTGCACTTGAAAGCCAAGGGGTATGCTGCATTCCAATCAGCAACACATCCCTCCTGGGAGACCGTAGTGTTCCATTTCGCCTGACTTCTCACCGGGGTGGACTTTTTTTTTACAGACAAGTTTTTTATAGACGACCTTAGTTCCTTTTGCGTTCTTAAGGAATAAGGTAAGAAGTGAATCTTCTGGGATTGAAAGAGTAGGGTTTTGAGTGATGCTATTATTTATGACTGAATCTTGCCAATTAACGTTAGCCGTCGGTACTTCCAACAGCTTAGAAGATTTCTTATTTGTTCCAGTTTTTCTGTGTAATTTAGATTTAGTGTGACGGTTGGGTTAGTTGAAATCCAAACACCGAGGAACTTAACTTTATTTTCTGGCCATTTAAATTTTTTTCTGGGAGGAGTTTTTTGTTCTTGCCCACATTTGACTCGATCCATAAGGCTTCAGTTTTCTTGTCGTTCAGTTTGAGGCCAGACGCATAGCCGAAATTTTCTATAGTATTAAGGGCAGCTGATAAAGATTCTTGTTCGCCGTTAAGGATCAATGTAGTGTCATCCGCGTATTGACCTATTTTAATTTCTGTGTTATTAACAGTGATACCTTTAATGTGAGAGTTAGCCCTAATTGATTTCCCTAGCACTTCAACAGACAGGATAAACAAGTAGGGCGACAGGGGGCAGCCTTGCCGAACTCTTCTTTGTAAAGTAAAGAAATCGCTCGACCATCCATTGTTCAAAATACAATTTTCAATGTTGGTATAAAAGAGCAAGAGAGCAAGCTACTTCGGGTGACAACAACTGACCGCACAACCGACATCAACTATCACGCGCTCGGTCAAACGATCAGTACTATCAACAACTAGAGTGATTTTACTTAACCGTGAAATAGTAGAATACTACGCACGAATCAGACATCTGCGTGATCATGAACAACATGGAACAGCCAAATCAGGGTAACAGGAAGTAAATTACATTTATTGGACATATCCGGAAAAACAATCAATCTCTTTGCAATTTCAAGATCTGCTAAGTTACTTATAATTATAGAAACCATATTAAACAAAGTAAAGTGCAGATTTTACTGTTTACTTCGATGCAAGATTCAATTTTATTCAAAGCATCATCGCGCATACTAAGCAGATATCAAAATATTTTAAGTTCGGTAAAATTCCACTATGAAATTCGCGTTTAGACTGTCGAAATTCCTGCAAAACAAACAAACTTAGCATATGGCCACATAGCAGATAACACTGGACTCACCTGACGCCAAACGAAGAAGAAGTGCGAGTAGTAACAGCCGGAAATACAGGTAAAAATCACATGACGCCATGTTAGCCTGTTTTAGTTATGGCCACTGAAGGCCGTCTCGTCTGTAAATGCACGTTTCGGTTGACCAGCCTTTTTAACATTTGTTTTCTTCGTCATCATATTCATGACAGCATGAAGCATAAAACCACAAAGACAAGTTTTGTTTTCGTACCTATAAATACATATTTTCAGTGGCATCAAGATTTTTTCTGTAGCCTTATTTAAGTATTCTTGCTTAACAGCTGAGGCAAATACACAACATATTTGGAAGCTTACATTCAGCAGTCGGTTTTGCAGCATGTCAAGGCAATCAAGTCAAGTCAAATTCCACAGCAATTTCTGTGCAGCCGATTTTGTCGAATCTTGCTCACAATAAAGCTTCAAGTCTTCGAACTTATTGAGCTTAATTAGAAACAAATCTGTCATCGCTTGATCGTGAAAAATATTAGCGTTTTCTTAAAAAAGCGGGGTTTTCTAAAAATGCTTGTAACTCTTAATCGCTTATCTCATTTTCACTAAAACTGAAAGTGCTGTATAACTTAAAGACGCTTTTATTAACCTACCAACTTACAGAAATAGGTTAACGCTTACATGTCGAAAATTCGTTTTATAAAAGGAAGCCTCCACGCCATAAATAGCCGGGGGCCACCTTAAACATGCTTGAAATAAATTAAAACTCCAAAACAATTTTTGGGCCCGAGACAATGCTTAGTTTGAGCAGCGGTAGTTCCATGAAATTTTTAAGTTGATAAGATTCAATTTATGTTGATCATAAAACTGTCTATTCATCATGCGCTCTTTTTCGAGCTTAATTATAATAGAACTAAAATCTGCAAAAGACCGCAAACGATAATGCTGTAAACGATACTTAGGAACTACGAAAGACCTAACCAGCCCAAAAAATGAACAAATCAGATCTGATTACGCAAAAAAGTAGACTTTGCGAGACACCAATACGACAGAAACCGATGAAGTAGGGTAGCAACCGCGAACAGCTGTTTCATTACATTACTTTTTCCTGCCTCGAATAGCGTTTTTGCTAATTTGTAGGGCAAAAAAACATTCAAAAAACATAAGTAGTTATATACGACACTATGGTTCACCATCCGCTAAAACTTTAGCGATCATTCTACCGCCGTCTCCTAGCGATAAAAACATCATCCATTTTCTGCTAAAACTTTAGCGATAATTCTACCGCCAACTCTTAGCGATCTTAAATCATCATCGGCAACTCTTAGCGCTAATTCTACCGCCGTCTCCTAGCGATAAAAACAACATCGCCCATTTTCCGCCAACTCTTTCCGCCAACTCTTTCCGCCAACGTCGAGACGGTTTGGCTCATTATGATTCCAAAAGCCTATACCCCCAAGCGAGAGTGTGTATTCCGTCTCCACAGATAAATCTTTTGTCATCGTCGGCGCTCAAGGCAATCTTATTTATTGTCTCAGAATATATTTCATGCTTCTGGCTTCTGATGACATTCATTTTTCTCATTTGCTTTGCTTTTTGTGTAAATAGACAGGTGAGTACACTTTTTTTAATTTAAATGCTAATTCAAGCTGTTTTATGACAGTCGTATGATTTTTTTTCAACCAATCAAAACCTTACACATTTTTACTTCACAGTTGTGAAATTTTTCACATTTGTGAAACTCAATTGTGAAATTTATTGTGTAGCTTGTGCCCACATTATTTTTAATTTAAATGCTAATTCAAGCTGTTTTCCTTAGCGGTAAATATCACGTGACGATGTTTTACCAATCATTATATTACACAAAATTTTCTACAGCTTGTATAAAATTCTGTGAAACTTCTACAGCTTGTATAAATTATTGTATTCATTCACTGCTAAACTTCAAGCGATTCAAAATCACCCTCCGCTCAAATCTAGCGGTATCAAATGATTGTTCTAAGGCTAGTGCTAGCTTAGCGAAATATAGTATCCCTAATATCCATACGGAAGCGTGTCCAACCCAGTTTCCACAGGATTTAAACATCGCTTGTCATAAACGAATCTAAAATCCTTCTCCTGATATTCATTAAACAATTCTTTTGTTTTTCGATTTCTAGCGATATGCCTTTCATTTACCAATGTTATTCTTTCCTTTTGTTTATTAATCATTTTCTTCATTTCCGTCAAATTCAAATATTGACTATTTTCATGGTTCAGCGAGAAGCCTTTCACTTTGCATGTTATCTTTCCTTTACCTGTCATATAACTGTATGACTTTGGTCCAGAGCCACACCAGTCCACAATCTTATCGCCATCAAGTTCGTCTGTCAACTCACCAAACATATCACCTGTTTCAACAGTGGCGCCTCCAGGCTTTTTCACATACCATGCACTATCGGTATCGAATCCTAACACACACTTGTTCACCTAACACATCCAGCACATCACACAGCATCATTCTTGCATGGCTAGTTGTGAATGCTGCCACAATGATATTAGTACAGTTTGCATTTTCAATAAACTGTCCTTTCAAATCATATGTCATTTGTACCATATTTTCGTTGATGAAATGCACCAACAGATTATCTATCTTATCGTCCAATAATATCGAATAAAATTCGTTCGGATCGGTTACGTATTTGGTTTGTTTCATATTGTTTCTTTGGCCAAACTTTCCCCATTAACTATTGAGGCAATATTTGGCTATTGTTCTTTTTCCCGCAATAAATTCAATATTTTCAAGTTCAATTCCTAACCTTTCTTTCACCACACTTTTGAAATGTTCCTGTGATTTATATTTACAGTTTTCACCAACTGTCAAAATAGGAATAAAAAATGATCCAAAATGTTCCTTTTGTGAAAAAGAACCAGATAAACTTGAACATCTTTTTTGGTCTTGTCCGAAAGTTGTTTCTTTTTGGAATTTTTTAATGGCGCGGTTAACTCTATCCCAAATTATTTCAGAAAATTATATAATGAGTACATCTCTTGCTTTGGGACTGATGCCGGATGCTTCAAAAAACCATCTACAATTAAATTTCTGCTTTCTGCTAGCAAGACACTACATCTGGATTTGTAAATGCAAAGAAACAGCACCTACAATCGAATGCTTCCTGCGATACCTTAAAACAATTTATGAAATCGAAGTCAAAGCGGGTGACACTCTCCCCAAAAAATGGAAACTCCTAGACACTCTTTGGTAAGAGATCCCCCCCCCCCCCCCCCCTCCGTTCCCCTCCTTCCCCTCCTCCTGTAGCAATATCCTTCAGTAGAAGTTGGCGAAAATGCCCTGTAATGACTGGCACAATGTTTTTAAACCCCTTTTTTCACCATTGTTATTAACTGTGTAAATAAGTAATGTGAGTAGTCAGATGTGTAAGTATCGCTTGTAAATAATGTACTTAGTATAGCAAGTGATGTAAATACTGTTAGTATAATGATGTAATACGTGAATCAATGTAAGTAAGTTATGTAAAGTTTAATAAACGTTTTTGTGTCAAAAAAAAAAAAAAAAAAACTGTCAAGGCGGATGATTCCATCTTAATCTTCATGAATTTTTTCACATATTCTTTGAAGAGGTCTTCCGTTGTTTCTGGAAAATGACAAACCTCATAAATCTTTTTAATCTTATAGCCTTTTTCCAAAGCTTTCTGCATTTCGTTCAAACACCAGGTTCCTACAAACGCTCTTTCTTCATCATTATGCCCACACCGTTGCTGTTTTGTTTCGGCACATGTTCGACACAGAGGAAACAACAACTTTTTCGCATTTCCGCACATTATCTTTTGCGGTAACACTGGGTGATATAAACCCCGCGGCGGCAAGACTTTGCATTTGATAAAGCCAAACCATGAAGGATTAAATCTTTTTGGTTCAATTATTTTTACCGGATGGCCTTTGGGATATTTCTTGAAGAATTGAACCGTTGGATACAGGCTCACAAAATCCACATAACCGCCTGATTCATTTTCTTTAAAGTCATATGTCAACTTGGTGATATTTGTTCGTCCGCCAAAGAAGGCATCTCGGGGATCCAATGGTTCAACACAATCGCGACCGTAATCCCGTTTCCACGTTTTCTTAAATAATCTGAATTCATTATTCTGTTTCAGTTGGCATTCTTTGCCTTCAACCAATTTATATCCAGCAGATCGAATCTTAGCATTTTTCTCAAGTGTCTTTTTTCTCAATGTAGCCATATCGATTTGATTCTTTTTGTTTATTGTTGCTCCATCAAAGCACTTTTCGCAACCATGCCAGAAACAACCTTGATATTCAAATACGGTGTTTGTTTCTTCGCAAAAACCATCGACTCGATACCGCCGATCTTCTAACCATAATTTCTTTTCACCGCCATTCAATGCATGTTGAATATTGCAACCATGTTTCTTCGCCAAAAAGTCTAGCCAGGCAATCGATGCTTGCGAATATGTTTCTCTTTTGGTTTTGTTTCTGACAACGGCGACAGTTCCTTCTTCCAAATAATTGCTCCGATATATTGCCATACACACAGATGCAATCGTGATATATTGCAGTGGATCGATATTTTCGAGTTCAATAAATTCTTCGCGGAATTTCGTCATAGGTCTTCTGAGAATATCTACATCTGATCAGCAATATTCAATCAGCTCTTTCTGAAAGTCAAAGACAGTTTTCTTTGACTCTTTCTTCATGCCAGGCCAGAAATGGTTTTCTGCAATAACTCTTCATTTGATCAGGTTCATAATATTTCTTATTCGGAATCGGCCCCACATAGTTTTGATTTGATTTCTTGTTGAAGAAATGCGGAAAATATCCTTTCTTTAATTCTTTCAGTCCAAATGTCTTCGGAAACATTGCAAGTGATCCAAGAACAAAATTCAAGCTCTCTATGAATTTAACGCCGAATCTCTTTATTTCCATTGACATTATTTTAGTGCCGGAATATATACAATAAGGTTTCAAACTGTTTTCCACACACCATTTCAAAATAAACTGTCCATCATAACCTCTTGCGTTATGCGCTACGAATGTATAACCAGCATGTTGATCATTGAAGACAAACCTGCAAAATTCATCGATATCTCTGAATATCCATTCATTTCCTTCATAATCATGAACTATTGCTAGATTCACTTTATGAATGCCCGTTTCCTGAATGCATTCAAAGTCATAAAACATATATTTTTCTGTGTAAGTTTTGCAGGAATAACATTGTTTCTCTTGGGTGCAGTCCGTACATCGGCCGCCTTTGGCTTTTGTCTTTTTCATATAGCATTTATGCTTCGACATATCGCAATATTCAAAACAATTAGGACACTTTGAATGATCACAAGTGGGATTTTCAAGACCATCAGTAATTGCCCGATTACAAACCAAACACTTGGCAACTGATTCGCAAACTGAATCAATTTTGTCGCCTGAAGATGATCTATTTCTTTGATGTTCTCTGAACCAGTTTTCACCTTTGAAAGTACGATTGCATTTCCTACAATTTATTTCACTACCCGCGCAGTCACCTTTGGGGCAATACTTGAAACAAGCAATGCATTTTACAGGACATTTGTGTCTGTCGCGGCGGCTGTATGACTTCTTGCATGTATGACAGTAATACGACGTACATGGAAATGCTGGCATCGAAGCGATTACATGAAAATGATTCTTGTTTTTCAAGAGATATATTCGCTGATCATAAGATTCCGAGCCGCCCGCGCGGTTCGATTCATCAGAAGCCGAATCTCCGGAGGAGGAATATATTATCTCATTAAATTGATCAGCATCTAAGATATTTATTTGAACTTTGAGATATTCAGCAAATCTTTTCACGTCTTCAAGAGTTGACCCAAAATCATTTACTGGAATTCCAGGTTCTTCATGAAGTTTTATGGCCTCGGTTTCTTGTAGATTTCTGGATTGATTGAAACCGTTTTTAATCTGTGAGTTTGTCCACTTGTGCTTATTCAAAGTTGCCATCGCTGTAACAATAGCTCTTGCCAAGCAAATTGAATCAGAATTCTTAACAGAAATAACACATCGTTTTCGGGAAACCTCATTCTTTGTGACTTGCAAGCAGCCACGGCCGCAAGGAATTTTAGTTGATTGCACTTCAATGCTGATTTCATCAAGAGGCACTTCCTTATATTCAAGAGGTCTGAATTTTTCATAAAGTTCAGGAATGGAAATACTCCTATCAGCAATCCGGAGATAATTGGTACTCAAGGGGCGATCAAGTTTGTTGTGGTCCACAATGATTCGAATTCTATCTCCATCCTGCAGGTCGCGTTTCTTTATGACTTCATTCGAATGAATTCAGTATTTCTCTTAGGATTTCCATAGGGTTCAATTCTATTGTTTTTCGCAGGATTTTGATTCGGACCTTATCCATGAATGTTGTGAATCTTTTATTTGCTTGTTCGCCGATCTGAATTATCTCATATTTCTCGCTGTGCTCATCCTCAACTGGACGTCCTCTTAATTCGGCAAGTTCTTGCCTTATTTTTTTTCTCTTAAAAGCAGGGTATTGTGTTGTCTTTTGCTGCTTCTTAACGTTTTGATCACTTTGCGAAGCGTTTTCTGCAGCCGGTTTATTTGCTTTCGTTTTGTTTTCGTTTTGTTTTCAAATCCATCGGCTTGGGTGTTCTTCTTTCTGTGTTTTCTTCATCTGATTCACAAGAAAGGCTTTCATTGCCTGTTTTGTTCTGATATTCTCAAAGCCTTCTAACCCATAATGTCTAGCCATTCCTTTCATTTCATCCAAAGTCTGCGTTTTTGGTTTGGCTTTATTTGCAACCAAAAGCTCAATTAATTCTGCTTTTGTTTTGGCCTTGGAATGGCCTTTAAACTTTAAATCACTTGCTAATTTTCTCAACTCATTACTCTCTTATCAACACTGATAAAAATGGACTAGTTAAAATAACTATTTTAATTAGTTGTAACTAAAAATAATGGTCATTTTAACCATTCTTAATAGTCAAAATTGTCAACAAAAGAAAACAGGTAAAATAACTTTTATAAAAGGTTATTTTTACCATTTACAATGGTCACAAAAATGGACTAGTTAAAATAACCAATATGATTGGTCGTGACTAATAAGAATGGTCATTTTGACCATTCTTAAGAGGCGAAAATATTAACTAAAGAAAAAAGGTCATAATAAACTTGAACTGGAAAACTTGAATGTCGTGTGTAAAATGTATTACCTCTAATATGGAAAGCAGCTTTCCCAGTTGGAGCTGTTTTCAAAACTTTAATATCATCTGGATTCTCTCCTGCAATACTATTGAAATATTTGACTGATGAGTGCTTCATATGGCAATGATTCAATATTCCAAAACCGACAGAACAAAAGCCAAATCCATACTCTTGCATAATCAAGCCGAAAGTTTTTTAGTTAGCTTAATCGGCAAAATCTTACCTTTCTAACATACTATTACATAATCATGACACCTCAACATTTAATACCCATTTAAAATTGAAATAACTCTTTCATAAATCAAACCGTAATAGCAATGATTCAGTATTCCAATGACTACTAAAAAAGGGACATTAACGTTAATTGTGCGCAAAAGTAAATCCATTGTATAATGCAATCAAATTAGGCCCCTCCACATATGCCGAATCTAATATAAATGAGCAACAACAACATATTTTGCCGGGAGCCATAGTCACCGAAAGAAACCGTGAGCGTTGGCCCCACGCATGCAAAGCCATATTAAAGACGTCTTGAGCTATTTTTCGCAGAAATTGCACCACCATTGACGCAATGAGAGCGCCGGCACCTACTATAGCTACCTTACAATATTTGGCGAGAATACTTCGTATTTAGATGCAACCGTTCCAGTTTCTTTGCAATTTGGTTGGACCACATTTAGTACAACAAGACACAAATATGCGACGAGAGAGGCATGAAAATAGAACGCTTTTTATTTCCAATTTGACAGCCTTGTCTGATAAATGACCACAACTGGCTTTTCATTGGCTAAAATTAATTGCCAAATCGATTAAGCTACCTGCTTTCGTGCCTTAAATTTAACGAAACTTCAATTCAATATAGCTGACTCGCTTTAATAACTTTAAGCGAGTTGAAAAGCAACTCTTTTCACGAAATTTCCGGTTGTCACTCGCTAATCGACCACATCTAGTACAACAAGACGCAAGTATGCGACGAGAAAGGCATGAAAATAGAACGCGTGCTTTATCTCCGATTTGACAGCCTTGTCGGATAAATGACCACAACTGGCTTCTCATTGGCTAAAATTAATTGCCGACTCGCTTTCCTGCCTTAACTTTAAGCAACTTTTCACGAGATGTCCGGTTGTCACTCGCTAAGCGACTTCACTTTAATATATTTTAAAACATCGATCATTCATATATTCCATAGGGCCCGGTCTGTTAAATGTTGTTTGATGTTTAATATTTTTCTTGTAATTTATTCAGATGTGGATCGGCTGAAATATCTCTGTTTTCCGTTTTTCGATTAGTGGTACGTCTGTTTGCGTTAAGTGGCAGTCCCGCTAAAAGCGGTCCGCTCGATTTCGCGACCAAAAATAGTTTTCCTTTATTTTTTGCTGGTCAAAAGGCTTTGGTACACATGTTTGAAATACACAATTCTTTTTTTTTTTTTAAATTCTTTATTTTCGCCCTGCTACAAGCAAGAAACGAATTCAGGCCGTATCGGCCCTTACGACGGTACTATAAGAAGCAAGGGCTGACAACTGCGTAGAAAAAGTAACGCAACAATGGCATGATTGAGACCAAACCGAAAGTTTAAATGCAACTGCGGAAAGGTATTTCGCCGTTATTGCGGATCGTCAGCACAGTGTAGCAACAAGTTCGAGTAACTAACCTGATTGAGTTAGCACTTTCAAAAATGTCCACTTGGTTTTAAACTTCGGATATGACCCTGTCCACGTGTACAGCTTATGCCATACACAATGAACAAAACAGTTGAGAAAATCATGCCACTGTTGCAAAACTATCTGCCAGAGAGAACATGGCCAAACCATGTGAAAAAACTGATGCAACATAACGGATGTTTCTACGTAGCGCGCCTCTCAAAAACCATCAATTTTAGTCTCCCGATCACCGTCGAAACCCGGGGGGGGGGACTCCCATATGAAAGGCGCGGGGATGCTCGTCGTCTCGCTTAGGGGTGTAAATTTCGGATTTTGGTCTCGCCTAGGGTGTTCTGGGCAAAACACCATTATATTTTGCCGTCAAAGTCTCGTTTAGGGTTGCACGCGAAGAAACATTAATATAATACATTTGTCTGTGTTTTAAAATGGTCTCTTTTAGGGGTCAACAAAAGCTTGAGCCACACCCAGATTGGTCTCCTTTAGGGGTTTAATTCAAAATTTCCGACGGGCATCCCCGCCCCGTTCATATGGGAGTCTCCCCCCGGGCGTCGGTGATGGGAGTGTTTCGCTGGGACCTAAGAACCTCCACCCCATCTCAGACCTAAAATTTCTATTTTTGCTACCCCATCTCAGACCATACAGTTAAATTTGGTAAAAGGCTCTTTATACAAAAAAGGGGTTTGTTTACACAAATTGACAG
This sequence comes from Cladopsammia gracilis, assembly GCA_022457155.1. Taxonomy (NCBI): domain Eukaryota; kingdom Metazoa; phylum Cnidaria; class Anthozoa; order Scleractinia; family Dendrophylliidae; genus Cladopsammia; species Cladopsammia gracilis. Next base: position 333,780 of record JAJGOT010000219.1, read on the forward strand.
AATTAGGCGTCAAACCCATACACGCTCATTGAATCGACCTCTACAGGCACGGTTCCAGATGAAAAATGTACCGGAAAAAAAATGACAAAACACTTAATTCGAAAATTGAAAGGAAAAGTATACCCCATCTCAGACTTAGTGGGCAAAACTAAGACCCCATCTCAGACCCAGAAGGTCAAAAACCCGACCCCATCCAGCGGCACATACCCGTATAGCTTATATATGGGAGACCCCCCCCCGGGTTTTTTTAGCTACTGCTAATTAGTATAAAGTTAAAATTTGGGTACACGGCAGTTAATTTGGGATAATACAGATCATTTGGAACCTATTTACGCATCTCTTTTCAAGCTAGCGATGCAAACATCTTAGTCATATAAGAAGGATACAAAAAAAAACTTTTCTCTTTGCCTCTGGGCAAAGTTATGAAATGTTTTCTTATCGCTCTAGGGCCAGTAATAGATTGGAAGTCTGATGATCGGAATTCACCGTGCAGCCTCGTCACATAATTTGTTCAATTTTAAGTCAAAATTTACATTTCTTGAATCAGTTTTTCACTTCCTAATGTAACATTGCCTTGTATTTATTGTATTTGAAGCGCACAAAACGTTCAAATCACGTTCACCGATTTTTCATATCCAAAACATCATCACCAGTATTTGGGTATAGGGGTGCCGCTGAGGGTCTGAGTCCCTAACCCTGTTTAGGACAAAAAAAGAAACTAAAATACCTACGACTTCACCTTCGCATGAATATGCTAATCACGACAAGGGAAGTCACCACAAGCGCTACGTTAACTGGAACCATACCCTGTTTAGGACAGACTCGCGTTAAATTATATACCCTGTTCAGGACAAAAATGCCAAAAACCATACCCTGTCCAGCGGCACGTCCCCCCGTATAGGTCATATAAGGGAGTACCCCCCACCCCCCCCACCCCCACCCCCCCGCGCGCCGGATCACGCTCATACAAAGCCTTTGAGCTGACAGCAAACTTTGTCTGAGTCACGCACCCCTTCTTTCACAAAATACTAAATAAGCTTATATGCATTACAAGTTATCTCAATTACAAGCATCCTTGACATGACCTCGGTCAAAGTGATTATTGACATAAAGATCATGTTCTATTTCTCATTTAATTAAAATTGAAGTTTTCCAGCCTGTGTCATTCAAAATTGATTATGCTTTTAGCAGCAAATCTTATCACTGAAAGAACAACGAACGATAGAAGAAAATCACGTTTCATTAATGTTTCATGTACAATGTAATTGCTCACCTCCAATTCTCTCTTCTCACTCTTCGGGGCGTTATGTTATCACATAAACCATCCTTTTTTCCCAACAGACTAGAGATCCCAACGGCAGATGTCTACCCTTGGTTATTGGAAACGGTCCCATCAGCATAATTCGTTGAAATATCAGATTGCAAATGATCAATATGATCCAACAAAATTGAGGGAATACTTTCCCAAATTCTGCATGTATTACAAAGCAGAAAGTTTTCCACTAATTTAGGCTGCTCTATCTAGTGTAGAAACTCTCTTCTTTGCAGAATCGAGACATCTTTGTTCTCGCGCTTCGCGCTCGTGTCTCGCGCTACGCGCTCACGCCCCAAAACCCGCTTGAGCGCATCGCCGAGACAAGACCGAGAAGAATGGCTTGTTTTAGGCGTATTTGTCTCATTCAATACAGGCCGTAAAAATCATTTCAGGCCGGATTTTCGCTATGTCATTCCGGCTATAATTTTTCGTACGGGTTTCACCCATTTTAATCTATTAATACCAGCTACGAAAAGCGCGTGAAGCATTTCTCATAGACAAAGCAAAGACGTTAGAACCACTTGGAATCAACAGACGCGACGAACTTCATTAACTTTCTCATCACTAGTCAGTTTAGTTTATCACCCGTCAAACCCTTCACCAATCATATTCATTGCTTTTGTTATTCTTTAGTTTTTTCAAAACCACTTGTGTAACGGTTTTACAGTTGTAATCATTTATAGTGCTAGCCCCTGAAGAAGCTTTGTTTTGCAAAGCGAAATATTGGGCACTATTATATTCCACTTTTATTTCATTTTATTTGCTTCTGCTTCTGTTTTTCTGCCGTAAGGATCAGTTTGCCGTTTTTTTCCTTCACTTACTATAGAAATAGGTCAGTGTCTTTTAAAACCTCTTTAAACGCTCACAAGACAATTCACCCTTCACGCTTTCCTCCCACACCGCTATAAACGAATACCCTTTACACAAACAACCTTTTAATCAATTTATTAGCCTACGCACATCCGAATTTACATCTCCTACACCACATATTACCTTATCTACCCTCAAATCTCCATAACTTGCGATATAGATCGTGTTTTGATTGGTTATTTCCAAATCACTGCGGTCAGTTAATATTGGTGGGAGTTGGTGGGCGGAAGAGCCAGAACAATGGACTGTCTACAGGCGCTTATGTTTTATTTCCTCCCTTCGTCTCGCGCTTCGCGCTCGTGTCGCGCTTCGCGCGAAATGCTTCGCTCGCCCCGCTTGGCTCATAAAGCGCCTGTCATGCAGGCTAGGGTCTATTAAGTCACGATTTACTAAATTACTCTTTTAAACACGGATCAATCTCTGACACACAACGTCAAGGAATTATCTGCCTGCTTTACAAGATGAACGACAAGTTAGACTTGAAAAACTGGCAACCAATTTCTCTGTTAAACACAGATTATAAAATTTGTCCTAAAGTAATCAAACATGCGGGATTCCTGACCGCAGTATTTTTAAAAACCTTTTTCTGATCCGGTGTGACGGAAGGTTTTGCCGGTGTCGAACTAAGGAAAGCCTTTAGGGGAATCGGCGCTTGATAACGGGGGAAAACTAACTCAAATGGGCAACTCGCTTGCAAAGGAGAGCCGTCTCTCTCGGTAGGTACGGGATCAAACCACGAACTGGTACGCAACAGGAAGGCGATCAAGAAACCTGACTTGCGGTTCCAACAGCGTTTATTCCTGACTTGTGACTTTACGATGTAATCCAACGATGTAATCAAACGATGTAATCCAACTAACAATTGCAGACTAGGTTCTTATATACGTAAGGTACAAGTGTTCAACACAAAGGAACATAATGAAAGTGTCAAGCGAAATTCTTTGAGCTCAGCAAAAGTAAATTTCAAAATATATTTTTAACCGAAGTGTCCATTGTTCATAAAACTATTTTTAAAAGTAATCTACATTTGAAAACCCTAAAACAAAGAAGTAGCAGAAAAGCCAAGTCAGCAAGCGGCTTTTTAAGCACGTAATGGTGTCGTATCAATAGATTTGCAAGGTCGGCAAATAACTTGTACGGCACGTACTAGCGATGTACCATTATCGAGTTATTCACCTACAACAAAAGCTACTAAATTTAACTTCGATGAATCAGCTAAACTATTCATAGCGGAGCACTTGCCAGGCCGAAGGCCTGGCTGCGCAGCTCCATACTCATAGAACCGATGCTCTTCATTTTTCATGGTCATGGCTAGCGGAATGTTTCCGCCCTCCGCCGTCGCGCAGGACTAGCTTGCCTTCGCGCAGGACTAGCTCGCGGGCGCGTATGACGTCGGAAAACATGCGCGTACGACGTCATGTTGAAACCAAAGCGAGGCTTTGTTTTTCGCGCGGTTACACGGCCGAATGTCACGTCAGCTAGAAAAACACTTTGATGTTTTACTGTGAATTTACTAAGCGGAGAAAACCATTTAAATTAAAGGCGTTATTTCCCTGAATATTTCGCGGTTTGCTACTCAAGACAAGGATACTAATTAAGGGATACTCAGAAGCCGCTTTAGTGTAAAAAGACGAGCTTTCAGGGATAAAATCTTGTTTTTTATCAATGCGGGAGATGTTTGTTTTCTACGGATTTCAGAACCAGAAGCGGAGATTTGAATTTCCAAGCAAGCGAGGGACTAAAGGTAAAACAGATTACAGTTTTCGATGAGAATTTATGTTGATATCAATCTGTGAGTGACTTTTTATTGGTGTTATTGTTAGTTTTGGAGAATTGATTTTAAAACGTGCTTGAATTCAATTGTATCGATCTCTTGAATTTCATCGAAGAAAGCTTGAACTCGATGAGCTATAATTAAATGGTACGCGTTTTGCTTTTAAACGTAAACTAATGGAGATTTGAATAAATTTTTTCGAAAGAAGATTGTGTTGTCCATTTTTATGTGTTTGTTCATTCATTAGATAGATTTAAAAGCGATTTTATATAAACAAAACAGGACTGATTTTATAGTACAGTTCCATCTTCACTCGCATCGCCTTATGCAAATATGTTTGTGTATTTTTGCAATTTCTGATTTTCAAATCAGTTTCTCGAGCAATTTTTGACAAACAAAAACTGTATTTTATTCGGAAAGTAGTAGTACTGGTTATTCCAGACAGAGAAAAGTTGTTTTTGTGAACTTTTGTACGGTCTATAAAAATGTACTGTGCAGACGGTCGCGTAATACTGTTTTTGAGAATTGCTAAAATTGAAAATAGCCCGTTCGTCAATCTTAATTCTTGTGCTTCCAACCTTTCACCTTAGTTAAGCTTGTTCAAAGTGCGACGCTGTTAGGCTTGGGCTATCTATACATATTACTGAAAAAACAAAATGACACCATTATTTGCCAAGTCGTTGATTAGTTAAATAAAACTGAAAAACACTGTGAGTGCCGGACGAGACTAATTTAGAACAGTAATAACAACTATTGTGTGTACAGCTTGATACGTGAAAAATCAGCTAGACATGATAAATTTACTAGTGGAACGAACCTAATTAAGAACGATAAATTAACTCAAGGTAAACTATTGTTCAGAAGGTAGTACATTTTAGTGTAAATGAAAGCACGACCTGATACAGTAATTGAATGCTTTTCAAAGAGGTTAAAACAATTAAGTTTGATTGTCAAAAACAAAACCCTGTTGACTTTTAGAAGATTAAATTTCGATGAATAGCACAAAAGCTTATAATAAGAGCGAATTTCATACTAAGCAAAACCTTTCACAGCTGAATGCGGAGTAAACCAAGCTGAATTGATCCATAGGAACTTTTTAACAGTGAACTCTCATAACTGATAACTCTCATATAAAAGTGAACTCTCATAACTCCGAGGCGACCGACACAACAGTCATTTGTATTCCCGATTCAACTCCAGACATGTCCTCAAAAGAACCAGAGACTGTTATCATAATACTGTTACGTTTTTACAACAACGTACAATAATTCACTCACTAGTTTTCTCGTTGTTTATGTTCATATTGGCGCCAGAACAGCAACCATAACTATGGGAATTATACAAACCTCCGGTCAGGAAATAAAATTGCAGTTTAATACCGATGTCTTGGATTTTATTTATACTTGACCAGAAATCCGCAAACATTTCCGCAGAAGAGTGGCCTGGTAAGTTGAAATGTGTAGGGACCGCTGTGTGTAGGGACCGCTGCTGTGGAGTTGGCGTGATGCGGGTTGTTTGTCCCTTGTCTGTGTTCTGTGAAACGTTCACGAATCGTGCGTTTGGTTTCCCCTGTAATTCTAGTAACCTCACATATATGATAGAATGTAAAAAATGTAAAAAACAGTATATAGGGGAAACCAAGCGCACGATTCGTGAACGCTTCACAGAACACAGACAAGGGACAAACAACCCGCATCACGCCAACTCCACAGCAGCGGTCCCTACACATTTCAACTTACCAGGCCACTCTTCTGCGGACATGAGACTCATCCCGCTTGAACTGCAGCCTACCATCAATGCTTCCCGTCGAAAAGCACGCGAGGCCTTTTTAATTCATAGAGGGAACACTTTGTCACCAGAAGGCATTAACCGAAGGAACGAACGCTGAACTCAGTTTTGTATCACACACTATATATGTCATATATTATTTTTATCTTATGTTTACAAGTGTGCTGTCTACATGTCATGTATTAGCCAATCATTTATAACCATGTAATTTACAAATTTTAGGAGCCGTTACAATATTTTCTTTCAGTATAGCCCTGGCCCTGAGGAAGACTAATACTATTAGTCGAAATATTGGCCATTAATAAATCTGCCTTTGCTGTAGTGCAAACCTTGCATTCAGTTTTGTATTTTCACATTCAAGTGACGCCTGGCACGAGATCTTTCACAAGGAAGATCCGGCAACTATACCAGCAAGTTTAATTTCTACGTCGTGTGGACCTCTGCATTCAAAGGCACTAAAATGATATGGAAAAACAGTACAACGCCATTCCAAGCGTTTTCTTTAACATTCCTTTTTGGGTTCCCTGTAAAGGCACTAAAATGATATGGAAAACAGTACAACGTAATTCCAAGCGTTTTCTTTAACCTTCCTTGTTGGGTTCCCTGTAAAGGCACTAAAATGATATGGAAAACAGTACAACGCCATTCCAAGCGTTTTCTTTAACATTGCTTGTTGGGTTGCCTGTAAAGGCACTAAAATGATATGGAAAAACAGTACAACGCCATTCCAAGCGTTTTCTTTAATATTCCTTGTTGGGTTCCCTGTAATGGCGCTAAAATGATATGGAAAACAGTACAACGCCATTCCAAGCATTTTCTTTAATATTCCTTGTTGGGTTCTCTGTAAAGGCACTAAAATGATATGAAAAAATGCACAACGCCATTACAAGCGTTTTCTTTAATATTCCTTGTTGGGTTCCCTGTAAAGGCACTAAAATGATATGGAAAACAGTACAACGCCATTACAAGCGTTTCCTTTAATATTCCTTGTTGCGTTCCCTGTAAGGGCACTCAAATGATAGAGCGTTTTCGCATGACGTCATAACAATTCAAAAATCTAAAGTATACATCCTACAAAGCTGTTTCTAACATGGTATATGGATACCAGTGTTATAATCTTTCACAAAAAGTTTCAGGTTTTAACGATGTTTTGCTACCGATTTATAAAGGTTTTAAATGTGTCACGCAATCTGTCACGCTATTTCAAAAAAGCCGTGAAAATCAACAAAATTGAACCAGTTGAAAGTTATGTTTGAATTATAGATGCTTATGAGCCGATTTAATGGAACTTATAGTGAAGACAATATTTTGTGATGAGATTTTTGGTGTAATTAAGGCTTTGAATTTTTGGCCGCCATGTTGGTATACCAAAGTGGTACACCAAAATGGCCGCTCCATACATTTCTTACTAAAAATGTCTAACACTCTTTCGCCTATAACTCTTGAACTAAATGCTCTTGCGCTTCAACATTTGGCCCAGATGTGTAGTTTTACACGCTCTACAATTCCATAAACATTTTGGAATCGAAAACGGCTTCTGAATTTTGATATGACGTCAGTGAAAACGCTCTTTATGGAAAAACAGTACAACGCCATTCCAAGCGTTTTCTTTAATATTCCTTGTTGGGTTCCCTGTAAAGGCGCTAAAATGATATGGAAAACAGTACAACGCCTTTCCAAGCGGTTTCTTTAATATTCCTTGTTGGGTTCCCTGTAAAGGCGCTAAAATGATATGGAAAACAGTACAACGCCATTCCAAGCGTTTTCTTTAATATTCCTTGTTGGGTTCCCTGTAAAGGCACTAAAATGATACGGAAAACAGTACAACGCCATTCCAAACGTTTTCTTTAATATTCCTTGTTGGGTTCCCTGTAAAGGCACTAAAATGATATGGAAAACAGTACAACGCCATCCAAGCGTTTTCTTTAATATTTCTTGTTGGGTTCCCTATAAAGGCACTAAAATGATATGGAAAACAGTACAACGCCATTCCAATCGTTTTCTTTAATATTCCTTGTTGGGTTCCCTGTGAAGGCGCTAAAATGATATGGAAAAACAGTACAACGCCATCCTAAGCGTTTTCTTTAATATTCCTTGTTGGGTTCCCTGTGAAGGCACTAAAATGATATGGAAAACAGTACAACGCCATTAACTCCGCCATGGACGGTCCTAAGCCCGCCTGAGAAAGGAGGAAGGTTGGGTGTAGGGTTAGCAACCCTACCCCGTAAAAACCATGTTGCTACAGAAACACCAATGATGAATCAACAAACTCTACAAGTTCTGGAAGAAGAAGGGCTTTCCTCGCGAAGGTGCATGAAGAGTTGCAGGAAAAGCCGAAAGGAACCTGTAACACCGACTACCCTTCTGACGACTAGAAAAACCTTAAACATCGGAACGTGGAACATCAGAACAATGTTCGAGTCAGGAAAGACAGCCCAGGTAGCGAGAGAAATGCACAATTACAACCTTGTGCTGCTGGGACTTTGTGAGACCAGGTGGAAGCAGTCAGGGAAACTGCGACTGACAACAGGAGAGATGGTGTTGTATTCTAGACATGAAGAGAGCAGTGCTCCTCGCACGGAAGGCGTAGCACTTATGCTGACGAAAGAGGCGCAGAAAGCCTTGATTGGCTGGGAGGCCAGAGGACCAAGATTCATAACAGCATCATTTAGAACGGTGAGGAAGAACATTAGGATGAATATAGTGCAGTGTTTTGCCCCAACAAATGATAAGAGTGAGGAGGTGAAGGATGAGTTCTACAATCAGCTGCAGGGCATCCTCAGTAGGTTAAGCGATCAAGACGTCAACATCCTGATGGGCGACTTCAATGCCAAGATTGGACCGGATAATACAGGGTACGATGAAGTAATGGGAAGACATGGGCTCGGTGAGATGAATGAAAATGGTGAACGATTTGCAGATGCATGCGCTTTAAACAACATGGTAATTGGGGGTAGTGTGTTTCCGCACAAGAGGATACACAAGGCAACATGGGTCTCCCCGGACCTTATAACAGAGAACCAGATCGACCACGTCTGTATAGCAAAGAAATTTAGAAGATCACTGAAAGATGTCCGGGTCAAGAGAGGAGCAGATGTTGCATCCGATCATCACCTAGTAGTTGCCAAACTAAAGCTTAAGCTGAGAAGGAATGAGACAAGTCAACAAAGAAGAAAAGCACGATATAATGTGGATTTCCTGAGGGATGTAAGTACAGCAGAGAAATTCAGAGTAACACTGTCCAACAGATACCAAGTCCTACAGGAGTTGCACGAGGATGACGAGGGTTTGAATATTAATTCGCAATGGATGGACATAAAGGAGGCAATTAACTATGCTTGCGAAGAAGCGGTGGGCCGAATAAAACCGGAGCAGAAGGAATGGCTTTCGGCAGAGACATTTCGGAAGATACAGGAAAGGAAATTTAAGAAAGCAGCAATTAACCATTGCCGAACAAGGGCAGCAAAGAAAGAAGCACAGAAACAATATGCTGAAGCGAACAGTGAAGTTAAAAGAAACATCAGAACAGATAAGAGGAACTTTGTGGATAGAATGGCACAGGAAGCAGAGGAGGCGGCAGCAAATGGGAACATGAAACAGCTTTATGACATAACCAAGAAGCTTACGGGGAAGTTTGGACGAACAGAACGCCCAGTGAAAGATAAGAACGGAAGTGCGTTGGTAGGTGCGGATAAACAGCTAAGCAGATGGGCAGAGCACTTTGAGGAGCTTCTCAACAGGCCAGCTCCAGCCAATGCACCAGACATCCCCGCAGCTGAAGAAGATCTACCAATTGATTGTGGTAAGCCCACCAGGGAAGAAATCAGGAAGGCCATCAAGCAGCTGAAGAATGGCAAAGCAGCAGGGGCAGACGAGATGCCAGCGGAAGCACTCAAGGTAGACCCAGAGATGCTAGCTGAGATACTCTATGGATTGTTTGAGAAAATCTGGGAGGAAGAAGAGATCCCTTTAGAATGGAAGGAAGGACTCCTGATCAAGATCCCCAAGAAAGGAGACCTCGGCCTATGTTCAAATTATAGAGGAATCACACTCCTGTCTGTCCCTGGGAAAGTACTGAACAGAATCATCTTGGAAAGGTTGAAAGGACCAGTAGATCACACCCTCCGGGATCAGCAAGCGGGCTTCAGGCCAGGCAGGTCATGTACCGATCAGATCACAGCACTGCGAATTATAGTGGAACAATCAATTGAATGGAACTCCCCCCTTTACGTAAATTTTGTTGACTATGAGAAGGCTTTTGACAGCCTAGACAGGGAGACATTATGGAAGTTGCTTCGACATTATGGTGTACCCGTGAAGTTTGTCAACCTGATTCGAAACTCTTATGAGGGTCTGTCTTGCAGAGTGGTTCATGAGGGGAAATTGACAGAGAAGTTTGAGGTTAAGACCGGGGTAAGGCAGGGATGCCTTTTGTCACCTTTTCTGTTTATCTTGGCTATAGACTGGATCATGAGACTTGTCACAAACCAGAAAAGAAATGGGATCCAGTGGACCTTGTGGACACAGTTGGACGACCTGGACTTTGCGGACGATGTAGCGCTTCTATCGCATAACCACCAGCAGATGCAGGCAAAAACATCTGACCTGTATCACACCTCAGTGCAAATAGGACTGAAGATCAATAAACAGAAGACAAAGATCCTGAGGATCAATGCAGGCACTGATGAACCAGTCACAATTGAAGGGGAGGAACTGGGGGAAGCTGGGTCTTTTACCTATTTGGGCAGTGTAATGGACAAAAGTGGGGGAACAGACGCAGATTTAAAAACTAGGATCGGCAAGGCACGATCAGCATTCAACATGTTAAGAAAGGTATGGCACTCCAGAGAAATCGGCACATCTACCAAGGTACGTTTGTTTAACTCAAACGTAAAGTCAGTATTGTTGTATGGAGCAGAAACATGGCGGACAACCAAAGCATCTATGAAGAAGATCCAGACCTTTATAAATCAATGCTTACGTAGAATCCTAAGAATCCACTGGCCAGAAACCATCAGTAATGAGAACCTATGGGCAAGGACGCAGCAGACTCCAGTGGAAGAGGATATCCGACAAAGGAGATGGAGATGGCTTGGCCATACGCTACGCAAGTAGCATCAGCCGTCAAGCCCTGAACTGGAACCCCCAAGGTCAACGAAAGAGAGGGAGACCACGAAACACCTGGCGGCGAGAGCTTGAAAAGGACATTAAGAGGACTGGACACACATGGAAACAACTTGAAGGGATAGCACAGGACAGAGGAGACTGGCGAGTTATTGTTGGTGGTCTATGCTCCGGGAGGAGCAAAGGGCCAAAGTAAGTAAGTAAGTACAACGCCATTACAAGCGTTTTGTTTAACATTCTTTGTTGGGTTCCCTGTAAAGGCACTAAAATGATATGAAAAACAGTACAACGCCATTCCAAGCGTTTTCTTTAATATTCCTTGTTGGGTTCCCTGTAAAGGCACTAAAATGATATGAAAAACAGTACAACGCCATTAGAAGCGTTTTCTTTAATATTCCTTGTTGGGTTCCCTGTAAAGGCACTAAAATGATATGGAAAACAGTACAACGCCACTCCAAGCGTTTTGCTACACATTCGTCACTGGGTTCACCTGAATGATGTTTAAAGTGAACAGTCATGCATTTAAAGGCTAAACAAAAATTAGCAAATAGAGCAGTTTTTAATTGAGTGTCGTAAAACCAAAACCAAAGTAATTACTGTGACCAATAACAGCAGTCGTAAACAATCCAATGAACCAATCAGAGCTCGAAGCAATTACATGTCGGCAGCGCCAGGCGCGGGAAAACGCGTGCGAGCAAGTCACGATTGATTTTGGTTTTATTTCTGATTGGTCGAGAAAGTGGCGCGAGATATTTTAGCCAATCACAAAGCGTAGCAATGCAAAACCAAAGCAATTGTGCAATTACTTTCAATACTCAATTGAAAACTGCTCTGTCAACAAAAAAGCAAACGAAATCGCTTTGTAATGCTCAAAATAATACAAAATGCCATACCATGAGGTTCGACTTATATCAACGAACTGATGACATCGTTTTAACTTAGCCTAAATCGGTTAAATAAATTGCAAAATTAACTTTCTAAGGTATATTTAGCGTAATGGTAATAACTAACATTGATAATAGTCCTGCCATACCGTAGCTTGTCCAAGACCCACCACATTCGCTTAATAACAGAATTCTGAAAACATTCGATCAGATCTACAACCTAAGCTACCATAACTGACAAATCTGGCGGCCCAAATGCAGTAGTAATGATTAAGTAATGATCCGCATAAAAAGGATAGCGTTAAACGGCAATGCCCGATGGAACGTCAACTTTTTTCATTGTTACAACTAGTGATCTCATTGGCCTGGACTCAAAAACTGCGAAAAAGTTAAGGTTCAAGGAGCATTTTATCTATTTTGTTTTAAGGTTTCAAGTAATTTGAGACCCAATCGCACAACATGCAAGTTTTAAAAGATATTGTATTTGAGGAACGTCATCAAGGAAGCAAAATTATTAGCTATTGTCTTCTGCTATTCTGATTGGTTAAGCACGAATATTTCCTAAAAGTTGTTTGACGCAAAATATGGATTTTCTTTATTTTTATGATGAAATATAATTATGAACCATAAGCTCCTCCTCTATTCTTGAAACCAAAGATATTCTATGTGTGAAAGAGCCAATGTCGCAGAACAATGAAGTTTACTATAGTTCTTATGTGAAGCATTACTTAACAACGTCATTAGGTAACGACTCTATTATAAATGTCCGGGAGCGGCTTAGAATGCCTTCATAGTCCTCCTTTGCTTGACAGCGATAGCAGATCGCTTAGGCATCAGCGTTGCAGCCTACTATTTCATACTCATCTTCACCTTTTCTTGTGTTTCCTTGGTTTGACTCTACGTTGTAATAGCCGAGAGATGTGTCTTTGCATTGCAGTGACTGGTACTCAAGTGGGTCACTTGACTGCTCTCCTGAAGGCCTTTGGTGGAGTTCCATATATACACCTCGCTCTGACACCTGCTGGTCATGTGTCATTTGACGCTGACCATCTCTATCAGAGGTATGCTGGTCTGGAGTGTGTGCTTTATCAGGAGGCTTTCGTCTTTGTCGCCATATTAACAAGCCAATTACAAGAAACAACAGGACAACAACACAGGACAAAGCGACGACAGCAGCACGGTAGATGTTGAGTTGTTCTATTAAAAAATGCCAAAAATTTTGATTTTTTGATTTAATACTCGGACGTGCAAGGAGGAGGGTGGGAGAGTGTTGGTGGATGCCACCCCCCTTAAGGTTTTTCTCCCATTTTTTCAAGAGCATTTATTGTTAGCATATGTCGTCTTCAGTAGACACATTTAGGTAACGTTTAGCGACCATCAATCACTATGGTAACGAGATATGATGTCATAAGTACCTTGAGGTCAAGACATTTTTGAAAAAAAAATGCATGTTTTTCACCTTTTTTCGGTGAAAAAAAATTATAACACGCTACCAGTCTGTTTAACTGTATCATATTTAACAGCTTTAACAAAAAATATTTGCAATTATTGCATTTTTCCGATAAAGTTGAATTTTTTGTAAAATCCAAGATGGCGGCCATCATCGCGGCCATTTTGGATGACGTCACGGAGCCCCAGCAGCACCTTAGCCCATACTGTTTACCTTAACTTGTAGAGCACATGCCAGGCTATCTATTAGATGTGCAATATTTCCGATATATTGTAACACCGCAAAAACCCATGGGAGGGGTTGCAGCCCCTTCCCACCTTGTATCCCAACCTCATTCCCAGGGCTTTTCCCGCCGCCCTCTCTCGAAGGGAAAAGCCCTGGGAACGAGGTTGCTTGTATCCCGGTAGGTGGTATAAGTTTGCGTGTAAGTCTGAGGGTTAAAGGCATTCCTATTACTGCTAAAGGAACTCTGCAGTTAAAGAGCTATACTCAGACCTTTGCATTTTGTACTTATTCACTTCAATAAAATAATTTTTCTCAAAGAGGCAGTTTGGACATCTCGTCAATTACAAAAACATTCGCCAAACCTATACGAGCAAGAATTATTGTAACGAGTAAACGGCTTCAATCTTTATAGTCTTTATCTCTCTCTAGACATTGAATTGCCGTTAATAACAGGTTTAAAATTGGTATCTCTTAAGGGAAAAGGGAAATTCCGCCAATTCCACAAAACAGGATTCCGACATTTCTTACTTAAGAAAGCTGTGTGATATTTAGCTAACAAACCGTTGTTTCGTTTATCGTACAGCCTAACGCTTTTTCAAATATAACTAACTGAAAACGTACCCCGAAAACGAAAACGAATAGTGAACATTTTGATGTGGGAAACAAAAAAGTGTGATTCAGCCAACAAACCGTGCATTCGTTTATCGTACAGGCTAACGCTTCTTCAAATCTAATTAAGAAAACTTACCCTGAAAAAATGAACACTTTTATCTGGGAAACAAAGCATCAATTTTCTTGTCTCTAAAACAGTTCAGTTTTATTTTTGATTTCCCTTGAACGTTTTACAATCATGCAATTAATTCTGCATTGAGATATTATTCTTTAGTGCTATCCTCTGTGAAATTCTAGAAAAAAGATGGGAACATGATCCACGGAAACCAACGCTAAAGCTATTATTTTTGAAGTATTTTTTCTGGAAGGACGATGAATTTTGTGAGAAACAGACACTATTTATTTTAAAGGTCACTGCATCTGAGGTGTCAACAATACTTACTATCATCCTTTTCGATCTTTTCGGCAAAACCACCTGATAAAACGAAAATAAAGAACATGAAAACATTAAGAGAGGCATGTAACCACTACATAACTACACCAAACATTTCGAATAAAAGGGTCAAGTTACACTAGGAATCATGTATAATAACATCATTTTGCACCAGAAAATGGATTGCAGAAAAAAAAACCGCAGTATCTATGTTGTGGTGCAATTTTGTCCTTGGTGCAAATGTTATTTTCCTTTCTTTTATTGGGTATGGAAATGTATGATAATGAGTTTTAAACAAAGGAAAATAACATTTGCACCAAGGACAAAATTGCACCACAACATCTACTTTGGAAGAGATATTTTACAATAGCAATAAATACGGGCAATTTGTTGATTTGTTTATGTAAACATAACTTCGAATATCCAAGTCTATTGCACAAAGCACATGCATGTACAATACATGTAATTCCGGTTAAATAGCGATGTTGTATGTATGTATATAGAAAAAGTTATATATACGTATAAATGAAATGAAATTATTTTGATGAAAGTATTAACAGTCACTTTACAGTAATAAAATGACTACATCTGTACGTCAGGTGCCCAGAGTGAAATGTTATCAGACTCTGGAGCGCCACATGTAATGGGATACAGTCTGGCTCTGGAATTCCACTCAGGACCAATTCAACTTCCACTTGACTTCAGGGGGCCGTTTCTCGAAAGACCCGGTATAATTACCGGGCCCGGAAAGCTGTTTTATTTTCAAAAACTTTGCAGATAATACGATAAAACTATCAGTTAGTAAAACAAAATGGACTGGTTTGTTCGCTAGGACCCGCGCTTTTATTCTTTAGATTTTGATTTCAATATTTGGCTTCGGGCCCGAAAAGTTACCGGGAGTTTCGAGAAACGGGACCCGGAACCGGAATTCCACTGGACTCCGGAACCCGGACCCAGGATTCCACTGGACTCCAGAGGCTGGACCTGGCAATCCACCGGACGTTTGAATTCCGGGTTCCATCTATCTGGAATAGGCCATTTGCACGATGACGTCATATGACTACAACTACCAGAATCCTTCAGTTTTTTGTTTTGTAGTGCAAATTAGGGCTATTGTTATTGAAACCGCACTGGGATTACAAAATTTAAATAAGAAAGGAAAAACGAAATGAATTCTGGTAGTTGTAGTCAAATGACGCCATCGTGCAAATGGCCTATTCCGCCGCACTTCACGACTCCGGACTCCGGACTCCGGATTCCGGATTCCGGACTTGGAATTCCACTGGACTATAGAACTACGGGTATTTGGAACCCGGAATTCCGCCGGATTCCACCGGAATCTTGCGTGGACCTGCAAATCCGCCGGAATTCCGCCGGAATTCCGCCGGAATTCCGCCGGAATGTCAGGTCTATTTTTACTAGGGAATAGTACATATACTTTAATTAGTTTAGAGTTCTACAGATTTAAAGACTGGCTTGATTGTTTTCGGTTGCTTTGTATTGTAACAATGACTCAGTCTCTTACCATCCACCATTGTTCTCTCAGACTTTACAGGACTCCACGGTCCATCACCAACAGAAGTGAAGGCCAAAACGTGAAACTCATATTCTGTGTAATAAGCAAGCCCAGTAACTGTTTTAGTGAGAGTTGCTCCATCGTTAATGGTTGCCGTGGTAGTTGGTGAGCCAGCAGGGTTTTTCTTTTTGTAGCTTAGTTTAAATCCTCTGATGATTCCATTTCTGGAGTCTGCTGGTGGTAACTGCCAGTTCGCAGTGATACTGGTAGAAGAAGCTACAGCCACAGTGAAGCTGGTAGGAGCTTGCGAAGGAGCTGAAATTTATAAAAACAAACTTTGACTACGGATGTCTCTTATCAACTTACTTAACACTTCTAAAAGCATGAGCTATAATACAAATGCATTTTGACGCCATAAAAGTGACTATTTACAATACTATTTACAACTTCAGTAGCTGTTCGTTCATCCTTGAGACACATTTTGGTAGACTTTGGAGATAATCGGTTGCTATGACAACGTGATGTGAAATATGTTCAATTTCTGCATTTTTCTGAACAATTTGAATTTTTGTAAAATCCAAGTTGGCGGCCAACTTGGCCGCCATATTGTTTGACGTCACAGATCTCCAACAGCGCTATAACCCATAATATTTACCTTAACATGTAGAGCACATCACAGGCTATCTATAAATGTGTGCATGTCTATGATATGAATATACTCGGAGTCTAAAGTAGTAACGTGGCGTGTAGTTTTGCTTTTGAAGAGCACTGGTGAACGTTACGTGGTAAAAATGTGGTCGTTTCAATCCTGTGGCGCGAATACTAAGAATGATACTGTTTTTCTCGTATAAGTTTTAATCTCTAAACATAATTTCGTGATGAGATATATCCATGTGGAAACTTTTGCCAGAGAGCAGGAAATCAGTCCTCAAAAATTTTCTGTTATGTAATAAATGTGCCAAACGCAATGCTTTAAAATTGTAAACATTAAGAATAGTTACCCTAACTCATCCTTTTCTAACATTTCGTGCAAGATAGAAAAGGCATTATAATGTATTCAAATATGTATAGACATTACTTGTTATCGTTTATGGATTACCGTCTTCTTTCGTTCTCACAACCTGCACAGACCGAGGTCCATTACCGATAGATGAGAAGGCCAAGACTTGAAATTCATATTCTGTGTATATCCCAAGTCCAGTTACATCTCTTGTGAGGGTTGAATTAGTTCCAATGGTTATAACAGTAAGTGGGTCTCCTGCGGAGCTCTTGTTTCTGTGCAACAGTTTATATCCGATGATTATTCCATGTATGGAGTCTGTTGGGGGTAACTGCCAGGATGCGCGAACACTGGTGGAGGTCAGCGGTATCATATTAAAGCTGGCAGGAGCTTGGCTTGGACCTGAACGAAAGTGACATTGTTAGTGGGAACCTTACTAGTGTAAATGGACAGTGAGTTAAGGCCTTATTGAAAAATTATCATGGAAATTTTTGTTTGGAATAATTCTGTTATCACCCCCATCCCCCTCATGTTATTATGTCATTTTGCTAAGTCTTTGTAAAAGAACACCGTAACCTTTGTTGTTTGTTTAACATTAAAGCAGAAATGAAAAAGACTACATTTAATTGTATCGATATTACACTGAACTTCGACCAAACCGTGGATGAAAAAAGCTTACGAACTGTGAGAATTCTCATTAATTACAGGTTTGAACAGAAAGAATATAATGAAATATATCGTTAATATATTAATATGTAGTGACAGTTACCTGCAGGCTTTAGCAGTCCATACACTTCTACTCTGAGAGCTTTTCCATTATTATAATCAGTTGGCTGGAACCGGATGAACCTCGCTCTATTGATCCCCACTAGCATGTGTTTCACAATGTCATTTCTTCCATCATTAGCGTTAAAGATCTGCAGTCAAAGTCAAATGTTTGCTTAATTAATTGGTCAGATTTATACAGATTAAAACAACTAAGATTAAAAGCTGCATTTAATATATTTGTTAAACAACCGCGTGGCGAGTTCGTATTATGCTAAGTGCTCATGTTTTCCTCCAGGTGGTATCGATAGCGGTTTGCTGTAAAAAGTAAATCGAAAATCGTTATCAAGTCTAGCGCTTTACCAACCTACATTTACCTTACCAATGTGTTGTATCCTATATGCAAAGGTTGCATGTGATTGAAATGACTAAAATGACGTGTTCTACCCTATTTCTGTATTCGTTGTCTTACATGCTGAACGAGCTCCTCCTTTATTTTGCGTCCTAATGCTAAAACAAACCTTATCAGCATTGTTTTCCTGGTAGGTTACCCAGTCGGTGTTGTTCAATGATAAAAGCAATTTGTATTTCTTTGTCCAATGATCAGCAGTTGAACTTCCTTGAGTAGCTACAGCACAGACAAAGAACTCGTATTGCAGGTTGATTTGTAGGTAGTCATTAGCATTACCATTAGTGCTGGGTGACCACGCACCAGTCCCATTTAGTCGACCTTTATAAGCTTCATTACCAGAAGCTGATGTCGAGGCTGTAAAGCTGCTGTTTGGAAATGCGTAACTGCTGTGCAAACCGAGTGACTGAATTGGACAGGCTATAATAAAAACAAGTCTGATAAATGTGCATTGCAGATATGTTTTCCTTTCTTCCTTTTTTTATTTTCCTTTGCTTCAGGCGAAATGGTGAAAAGCATATGTTCTACCTGTTGGCCTCCTTTTTGACCTCTTTTTGTGTGTGTGTCTGCCGTTCCTGACCTAATCTAATTTATTTCTATTTGTAAATAACTTCTATTTTCTAAGTGAGCCCTGTTACGCCACAAAATGTAATAATTGACGCAAAATGTAATAGTAACCCAAAATGTAATAACTTTTGACGCAAAATGTAATAGTAACCCAAAATGTAATAACTTTTGACGCAAAATGTAATAAACTCGGTAACCCAAAATGTAATAACTTTTGACGCAAAATGTAATAAACTAAAGTAACGCAAAATGTAATAAATTTGACGCAAAATGTAATAACTTCAGTTTTACAAACGCCACCTATCAATCAAGTTGTACACGTCATCGATCACCTGACTAGATCGAAAATCGCTTCTATCTCCGTTTCAATTATACAAGTCAACGTATTAACCAGAAACACTTGACAACCATATTTAAGTGAGTAAGAAGCCCCTTGAGCAAAGTATAAGTTGGATATCGAGCGTTTGCCTAGCGATTAAGATAAACCTGGAACCTTCGAAGTAACGAACAGAAAGCTATATCAAAATGGCTACAAAAGGATTAAAAACGACAATAAAAATAACACCAAACATAATAAAAGTTCACATTGTCTCCTTCTATGCATAAGGTAAGGTCTGAGAAGTCGAAATCTCTGAGCTTTCCTGGGAGTGGGGGGTGAATCGGTCTACGGATCTGAGGATTGCGGATTCAGAGCAAAATTTTAAAGGATTTTGGGATCATGTCCTGCAAATGCAGCATATTTATCCGTTTTGGGGGTCTTTCTGCATGTACTGGTATCCATGATCTTCTATTGTCTTCTATTGTTTGTGATTTATTGTATTATTGGTCTTGTTTTGCATTTGTATTCTTGTCGTTCCTTGTTCCTTTGTTTTACGTAATATGTGCTCCGGTACATGCAGAATCTACCCATTTTTGGGCCCCAGATTTTGGTTTTTGTTAATTATAAAGTTCAGGTGGTGGATTTCAACCCTTTTTAGAAATTTGTTTTGTTTTGTTTTTATGAGTCCGTATCAACCTTAATGCATGATATCAATTATGATAAAGCCCCAGCAAACATGCTCAATTTATTTCAGAAAACGTCTAATATTCACTCATACAATACACGATCGTCTACATCTGGAAAATTCTATGTTAAATGTTCCAGACTAGAAATATTAAACAATTCTTTCTCTCGGCTCGGAGTAAAGCTGTGGAATAAGATACCACGCTATATAACGGATCTTCCTAAGAATGCTTTCAAAAGAGCTCTCCGCAAATTGCTATTCAATATTTTAGAAAAGGAGGATGACTATATTCAAATCTCCATGATTATTAATAAAGTATAAGTACATAGATACACTTACTATAGTCAGAGAATCCTTGTCTTAATTCAATTAGATCACTTAACTTCTGTGTTTTTATTCATTATTATGCGCAATCTGCAAGGCTTTTCAATAGTATAAGGTTTTTGATTTTGTAGATATTTATATTTTTCATGTACTTGTTTTGCCCCGCCCCGATTAGCTTTCCAGCTATTTGCAGGGCAAACAAATCAGTCAACTCTTTCATTATTATACTAAGAATACATTGTTTGTTGTTGTTTCTTGTTGAATAAATTGTTATTGTTGTTGTTGTTTTCATGGCCAAAACGTTTTGCTAAAACACAATCTCATACAAGGCTACTGTAAAATAATTCGTGGTTTTGGATTTGTGAATTTTATTTTTGTGGATCAACGGATTCAAGTACAAATTTAGAAGGGATCTGTGGATTTGTGTACCTTTATTCACTTCCCTCCTGAGAACAATGATCAGAAATAGAGCCCACGTAGCAAACATAGATCAATAAACCGGCTGAAACAAAATCGCTGGCTATTTTTTCATAAAGTCAATTTACTGGAAGAAATATGTTTTTCTACATGCGATCCTCGTTCCTTTTTTTACCACAAAATGTTGTTTTGTGTAATAAAACGGAAATAGTAGATTTTTCGATCTAGTTACGTGATCGATGACGTGTACAGATTGATTGACAGGTGGCGTTTTTCGTTTCCAAGTATAGATGTCCCCATTGAGCTAAGACAAAACTGAAGTTATTACATTTTGCGTCAAATTTATTACATTTTGCGTTACTTTAGTTTATTACATTTTGCGTCAAAAGTTATTACATTTTGGGTTACCGAGTTTATTACATTTTGCGTCAAAAGTTATTACATTTTGGGTTACTAATACATTTTGCGTCAAAAGTTATTACATTTTGGGTTACTATTACATTTTGCGTCAATTATTACATTTTGTGGCGTAACAAGCCCTCTCGATGACTGTTGTAACTCTTAGGGCGAACTTCGCCAACAAATATGTTTAAATAAAAAAATAAGTCAGCTTCACAGAAAAAATCGCTTATGGCTTGAATGCTGTTAAGGTTGCAGTGTACCTTCGGAGGTGTCTCCAGTATAACAGCTCTAGTGTCTTAAGATTACACTTAACATACCTAAACCCAGATATCAAATTAAAGCTTATAGAGCTGGCTATCTAAATATGGAAAGCATTTGGTAATAAAATGAATTGTCGAATTTTTTACGACGTCTAAATTCGAACGTCCGAATCAGCTTTAGAACGCTATAACTCAAAGCGATTATTGTATTTTGCTAATTTGATTTGTTCTCGGGTTTCCGGACACGAAGCGCTAAAAAAACGTGTCGGCGATTTCCCATTTTTAATTGTAGTGAAAAGTTACAGAATATTTTCGAAAATGGGAGAAAAAAAATTGGAATGATCGCACGGAAATGGCTCTTGACGAAAAAGTTTTGGGAAATAAGAAATTCGCCGACATATTTTTGTTGATTATATGTTAGCCTAGCTTCTGTTCAAATTTGAGGAAAATCGAACAAATTTCCTTTGAGTTGTAGCTCTTTAAAGTGTTCCCAACAAGCGAAAAATTAACTTTGAGAAAACAGCGCTTAAAAAAACATATCGCTTCATAAACAAACTCCGCCCACAAAAGTTATACTGTCATTTCTCCGTCAATTTTCACTATTTTTCGATAATTTTTTTTGTGAATGAAAGTTCATTCTGTAAACGTTATTTTGACGCCAAAAAAAAATTTCGATAAATTTTCGATCTGAAGGTACACTGTAACCTTAATACTGAGCCCAAACTACTGGAGAAACGGCAAAAGTACGGGGTACAGTGTTATCTTAAAATTCCGTTTTCTTTTTTTGCCAACAAGTCATGAAACAAATGAGATTAATTAAAACATCCTTTTTTGTTTACTATGAACTTGGACATTCTCTTCAGTAAATAATTATATTATGTAACTTGATTAAGGTGACCTGGCCTACAAAGCGGGGAATATTACATACTTCTCTGTAATATTCCCCCAGAGGATATTAGCCCCGGCCTTCTCTCTCCTGGTGCAATCAATTCCCCCACCTCCTCCCCCACTTGTTCAGCCAGTTGGCAATTGACAAGGTTTATGCAATACAATCACCTGGAAGTATAGAAAGGAAAAAGAGCCATGTGGGTACTGTTTTCTTTTTCTTCGTTTTTAACCCATGAATACGCGAAGCGTAATGAACGGGTTATTGAAGACGAAGGCAAAATTGACTCACTCGCTCGTTCCATCACTGAGCTGTAAACTTAATGACGTAATATTGCTTTGTTACGAATGCGTTTCCTAACAAGAACAACGTGAATCCAGCGATAATAACTAATTTGTTGTAAACGAATATAAACAACAATAAGCTTAAAGATGTTTCGCATTTGGAGTCTTTAATGCAACATTAAAATCGATCCAAACGGATTTTTCAACACGCGTTTTGATGCGTATCTACCTTGAAATAATAAAATTTGATGTTAGTTAGGTATGTTATTCCAGGATGGTCATGTGGTTGAAGGTTTTCTTTTTCGTGCTGACGGACGACGAGGGACCAAGGGTTCGAATCTTGCTCGGGCCCTTTTTTGTGATGTACTGTCTTTTTTTTTCCTGCATTCGTCAAAAGTCGTTACGTTTAATTTATTTATGGTTGGCTCACAGGAGCCTTTCATTTCTCTTGGTGCCCCCTGGTCCATTGACCTTTATAAGAAAAGGAGGACCTAGTCGAAAGTAAAGATGAAAAAGAAATGTGGTGTTACATTGCTGCAATAATTAACAACTGTTCACCGAAGTGGAGGTGGGTAGTGGTGGATATTTACCGAGCCGCGCAAATTGCTGAGAGGTGAATAGCACTTGTTATTCCGAGTTTCAGTAGCCAATCAGAGCGCGCCAACAATGCTATCCACTGTTTCAGTATATACTAAAAGTATTTATGGACTGAAAAGTAGATTTTGAAAATAACCGAGTGGCCTGCAAAAATTACTTTAATGCCCGCTTACTTTTAAGCACCAAAATGTTTTCAAAGGACCAAACATTCATTTTCAGTTTCACTTTTGATCAAAATAAGACCACCTGTTTGAAAAATACGAGGTCATAGGTGTCTCATTTTCAGCTGCTCAAAAAGACAGGTTCCCTCTTCCTTAAAATTATAAAGCGGGTCAAGCTGCCAGGAAAACAACTAAAAAACCGTACTATATTTGTGGAGAGGAAAAATAAATACGTCAGTAACTTTCATTGTGTGTTATTTCTAGTCGGCAATGGATACTCTCGTAAAATAATTCGATATTAGAGTATTACCATACCTCTTCGGGCGGAGTAAACTTCGACTTCACACAGCGTGAGTTGAACTTGAGTGCTTTTAGTAATTCGTATGGTCACATATCTTCCGTACAAACTTGGGCGACAGAAGAAGGATGCACCTCGTCCTTGAGGAACACTGTAGTTACCATCACCACACTTAGGATTGGCTATACCCCCATTATTTGAATTTGTACCTGATAAATAGTTTATAATGACTGAGGCAATTCATGAGATAGAGACACATACGGTTAACGTTATACCCCGCCCAAAACAACTTTGTTTTATAATGACTGAGGCAATTCATCAGATAGAGACACATACGATTAACGTTATACCCCGCCCAAAACAACTTTGTTTTCAAGTTTAAGGACGCATGCGCAACGTCTATTTGCTTTGCCTTCACTGTAGTTTTCAATGTAATTTTCCAAAGAGTTAAAATTTTAGGTTCAAAATAACCCCTCTTTGGGCATCATTTGAACTCCAAAATTAACTCCGAATCCGGGATTAAAATAAATCCAGCCGCCAATGGAGTTATTTTAACTCTTTGAAAAACACTGTGCTCGTAAGATTTTGCGCGCTAAAGCGCGCAGAAAACGCGCGCGGCAGCAAATCCGCATTTTTAGGCGACGCCTAATACTATAGTTAGGGATAATCAACGTCAGTCCTCACTATAGTCCTTTTTTACTGTATTTGTTAAGGTAAGTCCATTTGAGGTTGTAAGTTAGTTAGCTATACCGTGTGAGAGAAGCTGATAGCAAGCAAAGCGCTAAGAAAATTATTTGATATATCTTTACTTTTTGTTCTTTAAGTTTTGTTGGCAAAGAACCCAACAAAAGTAAGGAAAACTGTATCGATTATCTATCTTTGTCGATCATTCTTGCTTTATTGAACTTTGAAAGATTTCATTTAACCTGGTTTGGACTTACCCACTCTAATCTCGAATTGATTCAATCTATCCCCACAGCAGTCTCCTCTGTTGACTACGTACACTTCAATCACAGGCTCCACTTGCCCCAGGTCCACTCGCCACCAGGGGTCATTTTCTTGAAGTGTGTGTGTACATGATCCACTGTGAAAGTTCGTGTTGCTGTCTCCATCCAGTGCTAAGCCGCCATTATACTGATTAAAAGTGCTTATCTGCGCCGTGTTCTTGTTGTACGCCAGATTATCTTAAAGAAAAAAGCGAAAATCACAGAAATAAATTACTGAATACAGTTGGCTAAATAAAATTGTTTTATAACCACTATAATATACATCTTTCCAGCGAAAACGTTATCAGATTAGTTAAAAACTGCTAAAACAAATTGTGTCTAAATCTGAACAGCTAATTCCGCTAGTAAATGGAATTTCTGGCGTTTGAGTGAATACGAATTAGCCGGAAATGAAATATTTCTGCGGCACGAAAGCAGTGGGGACTGGGGCTAGCCCAGTGAAATGAGCATGTGTATGAGGGAGGGCTATATAAGAGATAAATATCACGTGGGATATCATTCTAGGCCGACACCTCAGCTTAATTAGCTAACGTTATTTTTACTTTATTTTATTTATTTATTTATTTATTTTATTTTACTTTATTTTTAAGTATGTCGTCCCTCGTGTAGCTTCGCAGGATGAGCTATTTAGAGCTTGAGCCATGGTTCCTACCCAGATTTCCTGCCGACTTTTTTTCCCCAATGGGGATATTTTCCGGCAGGTTTTTTCTGCCCTCCGTCTGACAGTACTATCTTTAACTGTCGTTCAGCTCTGTATCATGTTACGTATCGCATACTTGGATGTAATAAGAGGTTGTAGTATAATGTATTGTTATAGTTCCCGGTGCTCCGGGCCGAAACAGCCAAAATAAACCTAACGGTTTTCGGTCATGTTGTTTAAAGTGTAGTGGAGCTGAAATACGCTGTTAGGAATTATATTCTATTAAATTTTAGAGTGATTTTCCCGCCCCGCCATTTTGAAGGCAGAGAGGGCCCTGGGGACAAGGTTGTATTGAGATTGATAAAACATGAAAAAAGTACACATTTTTGCAACTTTTTACATTTACTTTATAGCGTTATTTCTTTTTGGAACATTACTAAACATTAAGGACAAATCAAAATGCAGCAGCTACATAAAGTCATTCTACATATCAACAAAGACTATAAATGAGCCTACATTCTAAATAAGAACAAGAACTTTATGAGCAGTAAAACCGGGCTTTAAACGTACATAAGAAATTAACAATTCGAGTCCACTGTTTTTTTTTTTGTTTTTTTTTTTTTTCATTTTTATTTTTCAAAATAAACATTTTTCTAACATTGCCGAGAAGGGCAACTTTGGAAACAACGCAAAATAATAGCAATCAGAATAATTTTAATAATAATTATTATTATTATTATTATTATTATTATTATTATTATTATTATTATTATTATTATTATTATAGTATGTTAACTCTCTACGGTATGTTGCGTATACCAGCTTAAAAGTCTCTCTGCCAGGCTGCGATTCACGTTTTGTCAAATGGTCTTGTCCATATTTCACCCTTGCCTCTTTTCACGGCCCGGCTCAGAAATTTATTTAAGCCAATTTTTACAGCACGTACGACTTTTTCGCATGCGTTCAGTGCTTACGATAAACTTACCGCATAAATCGCTTCATGTAAATCAAACCTACGACTGGTTTAGCGGGGCGTTGCAAACGGCATGAAAAAATGTCGTGGGATTTTAAAACATAATTTAAATCCTACGGCATCGCAGCCGGAGAAAACTAACTACCGTGACACAGTAGAGAAAAAACATTGCGTAACGCTGGAAATATTCTCATAAGTGAAGTTGAATGTAACTGAAATGTCAACTTATCACTTATGTTATCTTAAACAAAACTTCCATTTCACTGTTGTTCAGGTCACGCGACATTCCTTGTCTTCTCTTCTGCGACCAAAAATGTTAAAAAAGGTGCATTGAAGTTAAATGAAGCTAAATTCAAAATTCAATTCAACTAAAAAAATCAAAATTATGATGGAGAGCGGCGTAAAACGTAAACCTAGCTTGGTTGCATGGGCTTTGACCTTCAGAGTTCACGTATAATTGAAAGGCGCATGCAGTACAGCAAAGGAATATATCTTTGAAAGCGAACTCGTCGTCATGTCCTTTATTTTGCAATCATTATTCTCAACGGCTGACTGTTTTAAAATAACATGCAGGGCATTTTGAAAATATCTATTTTTCGCATTTTTCGCTTTATGCAAATTATTTGCTTTATTACTGTTTTGACTATCACGCCCTAAAAATGATTTTTGATTTTCTTGGAAACCATCTTAAAAATTTTCTTGAAACTTCATCTGCAGCTAGTGAAACGTGAGTACTACGAAATTTGTAAGTTTCATTATGGAGTGTCTAACTAGATTTTGAGAAAAACGACACTGTTTAAAACAAAGTGCAATAATTTGATATTGCTATAGTAACTGCTGTCGCTTGGAAACTGTAGTGTATTGCGGACCTACAATAGTTGTACCCATAAGGCTATTGGATCTTGATTAAAAGGTTGTTGTTTGTTAATGGCGAATCAACCACGAGTGGTTTCTTGTTCTGTGTTCAATCCGCTTCTTTCAGTTCAATCCGAAGAGTAAACCACTACAATTGGCGACGAGGATGATCTAAAAACTCGAGTTTTCAAGTCGGAGAAGGAATTATGGCAGTAAATCTCGAGATTGGAGGAATTACCCCGTTCGATTGCAAAGGCGATCAGACAAGTATCGGTCCCCGATGGAGACGATGGAAAACTGCTTTCCAATTTTTCGTGGATGGAAAAGGAGTGAAAGATGCGAAGCAGAAAAGAGCTCTGTTATTACATTCCGCAGGAATGGATGTTCAGGAAATATTCGCAACGCTAACTGACCCTGGCCCGCGTTCGCCAAGTTCTGGATCGGATAGTGCAAATGTTTATGAGAAAGCTCTTCGCACGCTCGACTCGTACTTCGAACCGCAAGTCAACGTACCGTACGAACGACACGTATTTCGACAAATGCGCCAGGAGGAGGCCGAAACCGTCGACCAGTTCGTAACCCGGTTAATGCGACAAGCCGAAAACTGTATGTTTGAGGGAAACAAAACGGAACAGATTCGTGACCAGATAATCGATAAGTGCCATTCGAGTAAGCTCAGGAGAAAATTGTTAGAGAAAGGTCAGAGTCTAACACTGGAGCAGACCCAGTCGCTTGCCCGTTCAATGGAAGCAGCTGATATCCAAGCCAATAAAATGGAATCGAAAGGTGAAGTAAATAGCATCAGTGGAGGGAAGAGTGGCAGTTGCTACCGCTGTGGACGTGAAGGCCATTTCGCACGTGATCAAAGCTGTCCAGCGCTGAAGGCAACCTGTAACAAGTGCCACAACCAAGGACATTTTGCGAATATGTGCAAGACAAAGAAAGGTAAACGCTCTGAAACAGAACCGACAAAGAAAGGAAAAGGCAAAGACAATGCACCGCGACCGAGAGGGGGCGGTAAACAGAGAGTCCGGTGTGTAGAGGATGATGATGAGTATGCTTTCACAGTTGCCGATGAATATGTTTGTGGTGTAGAAGGTGGAACTGTCCAACTCAGTGTTGGAGGAGCGGTTATAAAAGATGTGTTGATTGACTCCGGAGCATCCTGCAATGTTGTTGACCGAGAAACTTGGGAGGATCTGAAAAGGCAAGATATCAAATGCACATCAGAAAAGGGAACATACAAGATCTATCCGTATGGCTCTGCTGAACCACTTAGTACCCTGGGGAAGTTCAAGTCACTCGTAAAGTTCAACAACAAAGAGACCGAAGCAGAGTTCATTGTTATTAGTGGAAAAGGAAAACCTCTGCTTGGCCGGAAAACTGCACTACAACTGGGAGCGTTGAAGCTCGAGCCACAAGTCAGTAGTATTGATATGTCCCTGCAATCCAGATTCCGAGAGTGTTTTAGTGGCATTGGAAAGTTAAAGGACTATCAGGCCAAAATTCATGTTAATCCTGATGTTGTGCCAGTGGCCCAGAGCCCGAGGCGTATACCATTCAGCTTGAGAGAAAAGGTAGAAGCAAAGCTGAAGGAACTCCAAGAAGCAGATATCATAGAGAAAGTAGAAGGACCCACCCCGTGGGTAAGTCCTGTTTGTGTAGTACCTAAACCATCAGGGGAAATAAGACTGTGTGTTGATATGAGAAGGGCAAATGAGGCCATCCAGAGAGAGAGGCATCCGATCCCAACCGTAGATGAGGTTCTCCAGAACATGAACCAGAGCACTGTATTTACCAAGCTGGACCTAAAATGGGGATTCCATCAAATAGAGTTAGCTGAAGACTCAAGGGAGATTACAACATTTACAACCCATGCAGGCTTATTTCGCTACAAGAGGCTTATGTTTGGGATAAGTTCTGCCCCAGAACTGTATCAACACATCATTCAGCAAGTGTTACATGATTGTGAAGGGGCCCATAATATCGCGGATGACATCATAGTCCATGGTGAAAATGTTGAAGAACACGACCAGAGGTTGGAACAAGTTTTTCAGAGATTGAAAGACAAAGGCCTCACTGTAAACCCTGACAAGTGCCAGTTTAGAATCCCAAGAATTACCTTCATGGGACACGTGTTGTCCGAAAAGGGGATTGGCCCCGCAGAAGAAAAAGTAAAGGCAGTGTTTGAGGCGAGAGAGCCGGAAAGTGCAACAGAAGTCCGCAGTTTCCTCGGACTAGTAAATTTCTGTGCCCGTTTTATCCCGGATCTGGCGACAACAGCAGAACCGCTAAGAAAGCTCACACGGCAAGGAGTTACATTTCAATGGGGATGTGAACAGCGACAAGCTTTCAGGCAGCTGAAGGAGAAGCTTTCCAAAGCTGAAACCCTGGCATATTTTGACAAGAATGCCAAGACTCAAGTGTTGGCGGATGCAAGCCCGGTAGGACTGGGTGCTATCCTGATTCAGGAACAGGCTGGAACCAAACGTGTTGTTGCTTACGCCAGCAGAAGCCTAACGGATGTGGAGCGCCGTTACTCTCAGACAGAAAAAGAAGCATTAGGCCTGGTGTGGGCATGCGAGCGATTTCATGTTTATCTTTATGGTGTCCAGTTTGAATTACTAACTGATCACAAGCCTTTAGAAGTGATTTATTCAAGCAAATCGAAACCATCTGCTAGAATTGAACGATGGGTTCTTAGACTGCAGCCTTACCATTTCACAGTGAAGTACGTTCCAGGCTCGGAGAATATAGCTGATCCCCTGTCACGTCTCACACAGGTGGAAGGAACTGACCACAGGAACGTGGCTGAAGAGTACATTCGATTTGTGGCAAACGAAGCATCCCCAAAAGCAATTCCAATTCAAGTGGTGGAACGTGAATCAGCGGCTGATCCCGAACTCTCTCAACTAAGAGAGTGCATTTCCAGTGGCGATTGGAGTTGTTGCCCTCCTGCATACAAAGCTGTGCGTTTTGAGCTTGCTGTGTTAGGCAAATTGGTGTTGAGGGGAACTAGAATTGTAATGCCACAAAAGTTGCAGAAGCAAGTACTGGACCTCGCCCATGAGGGTCATCAAGGAATAGTTAAGACTAAACAAAGGCTACGCTCAAAGACTTGGTGGCCCAGCATGGATAAAGGTGTTGAAAACAAGTGTAAAGTGTGCCATGGGTGCCAAATGGTGAGCCAGCCTGACCCCCCCCGAGCCAATGAAACGAGCCGAATTTCCTGTTGAACCTTGGCATGACCTGGCGGGTGACCTACTTGGACCACTACCCTCAGGCGAATACCTCTTCGTCGTTGTGGATTATTATAGCCGCTATTTTGAAGTTGCTATCCTAAAGTCAGTGGTGTCAAGTAGGATTATTGACTGTCTTGAAGACATGTTT
This sequence comes from Cladopsammia gracilis, assembly GCA_022457155.1. Lineage (NCBI taxonomy): Eukaryota > Metazoa > Cnidaria > Anthozoa > Scleractinia > Dendrophylliidae > Cladopsammia > Cladopsammia gracilis. The sequence continues at coordinate 364,010 of JAJGOT010000219.1, forward strand.
TCTACTCACGGGATACCTTACTCTATGAAGACAGACAATGGACCACAGTTTATTTCTGAGGAAATAGAGATCTACTTTCAAGAAAATGACATTGAGCATCGAACATCTACCCCTCTCTGGCCCCAGGCGAATGGAGAAGTGGAGAGGCAAAATCGCAGTCTCCTCAAGGCAATCAGAATTGCACAGGCGGAAAAGAAGGACTGGCGGAGAGAGTTGCTGAAATTCCTTACGGCTTATAGAAGCACACCCCATGCTACCACTGGAGTAAGTCCAGCCAAGCTCTTGTTTGGGCGAGAGATTCGCACTAAACTTCCCAGCATAGCAAGTGGTTATAGAGCGACAGGTGCAGATGAGTATGCTCGCGAAAGCGATGGTATTGCCAAGCAGAAAGGCAAGGACTATGCAGACGACCGACGAAATGCTAGGAAAAGTCACTTGGAATTGGGAGATCAAGTCCTACTCAAACAAAACAAAGGGAGTAAGCTGGACACGCCCTTTGCACCAGAACGATACAAGGTGGTGAGCAAGCAAGGGAATGAAGTGACAGTCCAGTCAAGTACAGGGGAGAAATACCGCCGTAATATCACTCATGTTAAGAAATACCATTCTGAAGTTACTGAAGATCCCAATCCAGATATGGCGTCCCAGCCAGAGCTGAACAATGGAACGATGAGAGATTCCAGCGATCCTGATACCCTTCCAAGGAGGTCGCAGAGGGAGCCCCGACCTCCAGGACACTTGAAAGACTATGAACTTTACTGATGACACTGTTTTATCTGCTTTACTGTTTGTGAACAATAGAGAGCTATATTTTTTTTTGGATCATGTTTATTCAGTATACGAAAAACAAATCGTTTATATTCAGGACTTTGAACTTGAAGTTTCAACAGAGTATTTCTTTAAGATTAGATTAGATTTAGATTTCTAAGGACAAGGGGGATTGTAGTGTATTGCGGACCTACAATAGTTGTACCCATAAGGCTATTGGATCTTGATTAAAAGGTTGTTGTTTGTTAATGGCGAATCAACCACGAGTGGTTTCTTGTTCTGTGTTCAATCCGCTTCTTTCAGTTCAATCCGAAGAGTAAACCACTACAGAAACCAGTGACACATAGACCTTTCATCGCATTTCATATCTGAAAGCATGTCTTCCCTGCGAAGATTTGATTCAAAACATACATCCTACGGCAAAAAAAATAATAATAAGTTGAACCTCCTTAAAACAGCCGGCTTAAAAGTGTCTTCAAACTCAAATTGTTAAATTACCTCGTGAGTACACTTCCACCTCGCATAGCTGAAGAATCTGACTCTTCGTGGTCATAATACCAAGATATCTGCCAGTCTTCAGTGGATTTCTGTAACACACAGCAGATGCTATGAACTGAATAAAAGTGTACAGTCCCACACACGCAGGATTACTTGTTACAGTCGCGCTGTTACCTGCCATAATAAAGCAAAATACAATTGTAATAAAAGACCCCAAGCCCTCAATTGGATCAACTAAGTAGAGTTATAAAAGAATAAAATAGTAGCGTTAAACTCTTTTTTGCAGTTAAAAACACCCGCGGATATTATCGATCGGTAGGAGTAGTCCTTCAGTTTCAAGATCTGTGTTTAAAATAAGTTATGACTGAGGTTCGGTCGAAGGTAATTTCACGCGGACAAGTATGTCCGTTAGCGATTTTCCTTACTATAGGCGACAATCGGTTGTTTCAGTTTTGAAAATTTTGGCAAGCCCCGTTGGGCTCAGCTCTACAAAATTTGGAATGTTACTACGTTTTTATAGTATACGGGGACAGATATGCAAATTTGTTATTTTTTTCATTCGCCAGTGTATTACGTCATTCAGTTGTCTAGACAGTCTCGTTTCACACAATGCATATTAACTTTATGTCACGCTAAGATGTTTTGGTCGTTTTAAATCTGTTTTACTCTTCAATTCTTTAAAGGAGAAGTATCATGAGCGGCGTATCAATCTCAGTATGGCAGACTTAACTTTGTCCGCCTCAAAAAAATGATCAGGCTTAATTTAGCCCGTTGAATAGTCCATAAAATGTCTACATATTTGCAACGTAATTTATTAATAATTTCCACTGCCTATTTATTTGCCTAAATGTTTAACAGTTTTCTATAATCACAATACCCACCTAATGTTATTTTATAGTCTTGATTTCTTTGCTGTATAAAGCTGGACACTGAGAACCTGTTGACTATGCGAACTTCAGAGACTGGCACGTGATCTGACCCAAGGTCCACTCGCCACCAGCTGGGGTTGTCTTCTGTAGTATGTGAACAGGGTCCATAATCATAGTCTGTATCAGCATTGCCATCCACTGCTTTTGCTGAAACACCAGTACTGTAGGTAGAAGATTGTTGAGTGGTCTTACCAGCAGCAAGGTTCTCTGGGTTAATAGTCAAAATTATCGTAAATTTAATACTCGCTTGTACGCTCAAAGGTTTACAATACAAGTGAAAGAAAGCGACGTACTGCAAGTGTACATGTATGTGGATCTCGATGCGAAGTATGTAAATAAAGTCGCACTCGGGCCACGATGGCCCACACGGCCGGTACTTAACCCGGTTTCCGTAGCATGAAGCAACTAGGAATATTGCTACTCCCCCCTGGATGGGATGCTAATCCATCGCAGGGTTGTAAATGTAAAAGTATGCAAATGGTAGCTAATAAATAGTTGCGAGCAGTTCACATATTTCTTGTTCTATAAATCTTTGCTTATGATCTTCTTTATGAGATTACGAAATAAGGTAAAAGCTCCTGCATTTAGTGTGATGCGCGGTGGTTCAGTGGTCAGCACGTTGGGTTACAGATCTGAAGGTCAGTTGTTCGAGGCTCAGTCACTGCCGTCCTGTTGTTTGCGTTGACCTGAATCTTTGCTACACATTCTCTCTCTTCGCATAGGTGTATACAGCCATTTCGGGAAAGGTTGTCACATAGATGCGTTTAAGTGTACGCCACAATACTGTGAAATAGTTTGAGTAATACTAACATCTAAAGAGGCATAGGCGTTTTGCTGTCATTAAATAAGTAGAAAAAGAAATCAAGAATTACGAAAAATTTTGTAGAGTAAAGTAAATCTCAAGCTGTTGTGTTATTTTCAGACCTGTAGTGTAGAACTGTACAATTTCGTTTTAATTTTAGCACGTGAAGAATGTGTTTGCTTCTTATTAGAATAATGTTTTGTTTTCTTTTTGACCCTGACTATCTGACCTACGTTCTTAAGACGAACGCTTACGGGCCATTTGTCAGAACAGGACGGCTGGTCCGGCCAATTCATAAATGGACTGCCATATTGATTTTCAGGAAAGGCGGCCATAGGGGTTAAGTCAAAAATAGTATATCAGTGCATCATTTTGATAGACTTGTAGAACTAGGTTCTCATACATAAAGGCGCATATGTTTACGAAATGTCCAATCCAGCCGGTCAGTTCTGACAAATGGTAAGCTCGCTAAGTTTAATTAAGTTCATTTCGATCTGACAGGGTCAGTTTTCTCTGAAACGTGATGTTTTATATCGATACGGTATATTCAAAGAGTGGACCACTTATTTTATAACAACCCACACTTCCTTTCGGTCTTGTCGACGCATACACTTCAAGACTTAAACATGTATGACAACCTTTCCCGAAATAGCATGGGCACCGGCGAGATAATTCTAGTTGTAACCCTGCAATGAACTCATCCAGCCCCAATACTCCTGGATGTTTTACGCTACAGTGGGATGCATGCTATTCTTGTGCGACTTCACTTTACCCCTTAATAAACATTGGCTAACGACGCTTATAACCATGTAGTTAATATTTTCCACAGTAAATGCAGGATACTGAATCTATTTATAAAGGCAAACAAACCACATTCACCTGGTTTATACTTCACTCCAAACACCTCCGTTCTCATACATGAATATTGGTTGTGTTTAGTTGCTATTACAAATCGTAACCACCTCGTTAAGGCTCCTTCGCATAAAATGTTCTTTTTCACCGTAGTCTCATCGCTATTCCCCGTAAAGGTCTGAAAACAAAATTATCATGTTAGTACACTTTTAATCGGTTTTGTAATCAACTTTTGAGATTCATACAGACAGTGCTCTTCCGCTACTTAACTTATTAGACTTACATTACAATTACTCAAGTTCTCACACCAGTGGCATAAAAAGCAACTTCCCAATATCTTCGACAACCACCTTCGCTACGCCAGTGACGTCCACACGTATAACACTAGATATGCTGCAAGAGGTAACTTCTATAAAGCACGCTTCAGGACTAATATCGGGAAAAAAAAACATCATCAGCTTTAGCAGTTGATTCTTGGGAAAAATTACCAAAAGAAATCAAAGATCTTAGTCATTTTGATTTCAAAAAAAAGTTAAACGGTATTTATTGTCGAAACAGATATACTGTCCAACCCCAGTCGTCTTCTAATTTTCGCTATTATTTGCTATTATATTTTTGCTATTTGTGTGCAGTGTGTGTTTATGTGTTTGTAATAGATGTCTACATGTGAATTGCTACTATACAAGACTGGTGTCTAACTAGAAAACTGTATGGTTACTTAGACGCTAGGCATTTCCTCGAATGGTATTTATATTAGTTATTCGTCCTATTGTTTTAGTAATTTTAGTTTAGCTAGATATATATTTTCTTGTAACAAAAATGTCATGGAAATGTGAAAATAAAGTATATTGTATTGTATTCTATTCATTTGTCTTGTTGGTATAATAAAGGTTTGCGTTACTATTTTTTGCTTGCCACTCGATCCCATAAATTTGGCCGAAAAATCAGTTGTCGTCAGTTTGAGGCCAGCCCTGTCAACTATCCATAGAATAATCAAACAAAATAAATAAAAAAATCATTCACAGTGACATCAACCAGATACAGGGATGTGTTTTGTTTTTGCGAGCCCAACATAATTGGTTTCCAAAATGAGAGAAATTTAAAATAAATTCAGTTAAGAGGAAATGACTAGCGCGGCCAAAAAAGTTCGTGAACTAAGTCATGTGATCAAAAACTTATCCTCGAAGACAGGTACAAGCACCGCCCTGCTAATATAGCAACAACCAACCCCAATTCTACCATGCATGAAAGGCCTGAGATGTGCCTGCTGCAGATCGTATTAAAATCAACTGATAAGATAAGAGGCATAGGCAATTTCACTGCTAGGGAGCACCACCTGCCAAACAACAAATATTGCTGGTTTGGGTAGCTTTTTAAAATCTCAAAATTGCCCACAACGGGAGCAACGTTTTACATTCGATTCCCTCTCGCGCATGGTCGAAATTGTTCGGTATTCTTGCATATTCGATAATAAAAAAGTACTATAAAATTAATATTTTAAAGCTCCCACAAAAACATACTGTAAAACCTCACGGTAGCATCTAAAAATGCCATCAAAGCTCATGACCTTGTGTCTGTTATTGGAAAAATATTGTAATCAACGTTCAGACTTTATTTCATATATTTGTCCTGGCGTGGAAGACAATATGCCGCGTTGGTTTAGCAGGTTTACTTTTCATAACCCATTCCGTTCTTTTCACAATTTTTTCACTCCTCCCCCGTTAGATCATTTCCAGCTTAAGGTGGCTCCATATTATTGAGATGAAAAACATGTGTAAAATTTGACGCTGTTTGTAGAATGATTTTTCCCGACGTTTCGGCAATGCTGCCTTCTTCAGGGTACAAAACTATTTAAAAAACCGTTGAAAAGTTCGTTAATTTAGCACACGTGTCCAATTACATGATCACGCACGTGGCAGCGCGCGCTGGCGCGCGAGTGGGCAAAAAAGTAAATTCACGTAAAACTAAAGTCTTGATTCAGACCACTCGGGGCCATGGTTCCTTGCCTAAAAATGAAACGCATTTCCTGTTCCTTGCGATATTCTTGGTTGGCCAGGCCCGCTTTCAGTACAGCGACTTTCAAATCCTGCAGTGAGTGATTCGGTTGGTTAAAATGCGCAGGTACAGGAAGGTCATGTAATC